>OZ024830.1:91755665-92252563 GCA_964016985.1 Anodontia alba | reverse complement strand
ATTCCCGCTCCGACTTGTAAAGCTTCAGACCATTATCAACCGATTTTGCAACAAAACTGGCAGGTCAAAATTCCCGCTCCGACTTGTAATGCTTCAGACCATTATAAATCGATTTTCCAGCAAAAATGGCAGGTCAAAATTCCCGCTCCGACTTGTAACGCTTCAGACCATTATCAACTGATTTTCAGCAATTTAATAAATTCTTACTACAGACACCAAAACTTCATATTGCATGATCGCAGAAAAGTCGACCGACCGACCGACTGACCGACTGTAAGGTTGGTTTTCGGAGTGTGCCCTAAAATCGACTTGGGTGTATGTCCACACAGTTGAAGACCTACGGCCATTTTTATGTTTCACGATGTAGCCTCTGGCAATGAAAACTGCCATTTTGCAAATCCACTGGCTAGATCTTGTCGGCATCATCTGTCTGCGAAGAAACCTCTTTGTTGCTTTGGTGCCTGAGTACGTCCAAATCTACTTTGAGCATAGTTTGTACAGCCCCCCCCAAAAACTACTTTGGAATCCCCATGTTTAGCATTGAAATTTCAGCATTGCCCGTGTGACGCCTATGCAGATGAAATATAGGTCACATTTCATTTATTTATTTATTTATTTATTTACACTACCAGGAATTATCGTACTACAGGAACTGTCACTCAGATTATCGATATTCCATTTTAGATTGGCTTCGATTAATCCCCTTTGACCGGAGGCCCGTAAGCGTCGTCTTACCTGTGTAGCTGGTGTGTAATCAACCCAGTGTCACACACCTACAATACTACTACAATTCAGATTTAATCATGTATGGATGCTCTTTAGAATCTTGGACCCAATATACACTGGACTAGGTCCGAGTTAGAATGAATGAATGAATGAATGGATATCAGCAGATTATTCAGTATGATGTTCAAAAGAATATCAATAGTTTAACCTAAGAATTAATTAATAATGATACTAACAAAATATTAATTAATTGATTAAAATCAATTATTATTATTATTATTATTATTATTATTATTATTATTATTATTATTATTATTTCAAATTAAATAAAAAGTGTTGTATTTAGTTATAGATTATTCAATATGATTTTTAAACGAATTTCAATAGTTTAACCTAAGAAAACAAAAGTAATTAATAAATTTAAAAAGTGTTATAGTTAATGAACGGTAATTCAGTAAGATTTTAAAATGAAGGACAATAGTTAATCTAAGAAAACAAATGAGTTAATTAATTAAGGTTGTATTTAATTACTGATGATAATTCGGTACAAGTTTTGAAAGAAAAACGATCATTTCACCTGGAGAAAACAAATGGGAAAATTTAATTAAATATAAGTAATTTGAAAAAAATGAATGAATGAATAAAATAATAAAAAACAAAACAAAAAAAAAACATTACTATGATAACCATTAACTAAAGAAAGAAAGAAAGAAGCCTATGGATAATAAATACAGGAGAAAGACCTATGTCATCCACTTCTTAACATCATAAAACAGTCTGCGTACCTCCGTTATTAAGTTATCCTAAGACATTTGTTGTTACAATACAAAAGAAAGAAAGAAAGAAAGAAAGAAAGAAAGAAATAAAGAGAGAAAGAAAAGAAAGAAAGAAAGAAAGAAAGAAAGAAGCATATGGATAATGAATATAGAGAAATGCCTCTGTCATCCACTTCTTAACCTCAAAGGGCAGTCTTCATACCTTCGTTATTAAGTTAGGTTATCCTTAGACATTTGTTAGTACAGTAATTAAAGATACCTATTCTTTAAGGTGATCTAGGTAACCTATTTCACTTTAATACTATCACCACAGATTAAAGAAACCTATTAATCAGAATGCAATCAAGTGTGTTTAATCAATGCTCACCAGACACCATGATATGCGGCGTCTGATCTGGGTCTAAAGTTCTTATCTATTTGTCAATGTCCCTTTTTTTAGCATAAATGTATAATATCAAATATTACAGTGTTTTAAGTAATCTTCAGGTATGTACCCTATTTAGACCAAGACCCCATTGCGCTTTCTAAGCAAGGTTATGCTCTTTGCTTAATGTGTGTTACAGATCTGATTGTTAAGATCAGTATGTGCAGATGCTTATGCTAAACAATCCTCCTGGTCATTCTGTGCCTGAGCACAGTTTAGTCTGGGTCTAAGGTACAAACAACGCTAGTCATTATTTCCTTTTCTAGTAGTATAAGGGTACATGATTAGAACAAAGAAAAAAGAAAAAAAAAACGCAAATTTAGAGGTTTTAATTATTATTGGTAACTTGATAATTTAGTAGTTTGAAACCAGTCTTCAAAGCTCACACAGACCATCAGCTGGACGAAGGTGTACAAAAAGGACATATCTTTCAAGACAGGTACATAAATAGCTTTGGGCTATTTGTTCACAGCATAAAGACAATCCTATTTCATAAACTTAGGAGCCAATGGTGGCGCAGTACTTATTGGGGTGATTTGATCGCTTAACGTTCATCACTTTCTAAGATAATGCTCTTTATCGCATGCAGAATTAGCCCAGAAAGTGATGAACGTTAAGCGATCAAATCACCCCACCCCTAAAAAGGAAATGGTTTGACATTTCATGCAAAGCATCTCCATTGCAAACAATTTGCATAAAATGTCAAATCCTATTTTCTGGGGGAAAATTCAACAAATATCATCAGTTTATTGCTACTGAATTAGCCCAGAGAGTGGAAAAGGTTAAGGGTTAAAAATTTTACCTCTCCCCCACCCCCACAAAAAAGAAAGGAAAAAAAAAAAAAAAAAAAAAAAAAAAAAAGGTTTGACAGTCCAAACAAACTGTCTCTGTTGAAGACAATTCGCATGACATATCAAAGCCTACTTTCTGGGAAAAATAAGAATATCATCATCACTTTTCCCATAATGCATGAACGTTGTTTTAACAATCATTTAAACTTAAGAAAAGAAAAAAGAAATAGACAAACTGTCAAAAAACTTGCATAAAAATTAATTCTAGTTTTATCTTATCATCTCAAGAATTGCAGGACCCCGCCACCTGTCTCAGATAAAGGGCAGTTGTGTCAGATTATGAAAAAAGGGAAATTATGTATTATGCAAACACTAAAGATCCAGATCAGTCTGTGCATCTGCACACTCTGATCAGGATTTTAACTCTTAATCAATATATTCTACAGTAATCAGTTTCTTTAGTTACACAGTTAAAGATGGCGTTGTTTGCCCATATTCTTAGATCATAGTCATAACGGTCTTTTTCAAATGTTGATGTTTATTTGATGTTTTGGCCACTTTGTTTTTATTGCATGAGTTATAGATCCAGCTATTATTAACTTGTCTAGTGGCCTGAGGCTTCTAGTTCCCACTGGATAATGATAATAAGAGTAGACAAATGGAACCAGAAAATAAACAACGTGCTGTTATTTAACTTGTATTTATATATGTTTGAACAATTTTTTTTAATGCTAATGTAAATGAAAGAAAAATATTTTGTTGATCGTTTCAAGAACTTTGAGGTGTCTTCAAGTAAAATAAGAACAATTATGACTGAATTTTTTTTTTAAAAAAAAAGAGCTTTATGAATTATGCGATCAATGTAGACCCCGATTAGTCCGTGTGTCTGCTGAAATATATTGATCAGAGTCTATACTGTATGTTGAATACAGCTTGCATAATCTATCAGAAAAATGTATGCACATGCTGATCTGGAACTACAATGGTTGCTGCTTTTATTTGGAGAGAATCGTGTTATTTCTGTGTTGGGTAGTTAGCATATATGGATAAAATGTCGTTTTCCTTGGATTATGACTGTTACTACTCTCCTAGGTTTTTAGACAGAGGTCTGTGCCAACAGTGTAGACCCAGATCAGATCACATTACGCATTGTGTGTTCAGGGTCTACACTAGCCTAGCTACTAGGCCAATATATAAGTATGTTTGTCACGTTTTGTTTACTTATTATTGTTTGTTTTTTCATTTACATTCTACTTTTTGATTCAATGTTTAGCTAGTCTATTGGTGAACTTTTCTTCTGTGGTTGTCTCTGAAATAGCCTAGCTACTAGGCCAATATATAAGTATGTTTGTCACGTTTTGTTTACTTATTATTGTTTGTTTTTTCATTTACATTCTACTTTTTGATTCAATGTTTAGCTAGTCTATGGGTGAACTTTTCTTCTGTGGTTGTCTCTGAAATATATTGGAGAATCCAGACCATATTATCTATAGACTAGCCACAGAGCTCAATAAGCCAAAAAATATATATGTATATTTCTAAGCCTTGGGCAAGGCTAGGTCTACACTATTTTACACTTACCCAGCAATGTTTAGACAAACCAATTGGTTCTAGAATGGCCTTGTTAAAAAGATAGGGCAAGTTGTAAAGAGTAGAATCGAATCATCTGGTATCCCTGGTTTGTTTTTGAAACAGTTGCCTTTAGGGTAATGTTTGAAAAGGTGTGAACAATTTATTGAGTCTGACTGAGAAAGTGTTTAAATGTATTTAACCTCAGGATTCTGATCAACACACCATAACAAAGGCAGTGACCCTGATCAGACATTACATCAGAGAGTATCTTATCAAGGTCTACACTGTTTGCCACCCAAATAGCAGGTATAAGCTGTGTCAACAGGTAGCCAAACGGACTTGATCAAATTTCAGTATGATGGAATTTAATGTGTCTAATAGGGTTTATACGGTAATTAGCAATATTTTACCCCTATAATTCACATGTACGATAGTATTAACTATCCATGTGGCTATTTTACAAATAAAACATTTCGAATATGACCAGCATAATAATATTTATTCTTCGGAATTGTGATGTACAACATAATAATAATAGTAGTAGTAGTAAATAATAAAAATAATAATAATAATAATAATAATAATAATAATAATAATAATAATATCATTAGTATCATGAACATGACCAGCATAATAATATTTATTCTTCGGAATAGTGATGTACAACATAATAATAATAGTCGTAGTAGTAGTAAATAATAATAATAATAATAATAATAATATCATTAGTATCATTATGTATTCAATTTCCTGGGTAGAGAACCATTTTATGAAACAAAATAGGACAAGCATAGGATTATTCATTTTCCGAATTATGATATACAGCTAAAGATTACTACAATAATTATTTCTGAAAATAATATCAATTATCATTTTGTTTTAATGTATTTTTTTTTAATATTATAAATTATTTATTAAATATACATATTTAACACCGCATGTTGAATAGAGCTTGCACATTCTATCAGAGAAAAAATGTATGTACATGCTGATCTGGAACTACAATGGTTGCACGTCATATTTAGTGCTGCTTTTATTTGGAGAAACTCGTGTTATTCACAGATTTATGGAACAACGTTTGAGAGAGAGAGAGAGCCTCACCCTCATTCAGTTTTTTATAGTCAAATTTATTTTGTACACGCACGCACTTAGATGAAGCCATGATTATGAACCATGTACTTTAGTCTTTATTTATGTACAGGAATCTAAAATGAGCAAATCGTGTCAATTAAAGTGCTAGTTTATGCAAAAAGTTCAAATGTTGGATTTGATTCTGTTTGTGCAATTAAAATTGCGCATAAGCATATATGTCAGTTATGTAAAAAGTGATTTCGTTGTTTTCTTTCGTCAAGATAAGGACATAATTGGCACTCATTAGCAGTAATTGTTATTTAGAAAATGTCGCAAGAATGGCCGCGCATTTAGGTATTTTTCTTGTATCCCGACAAAGCATGTTTTTTCGTCATTAAACAAACAAAAAACAAGTAATTAAGCAGTTTGTAGTTTTCCTATGGTCAAAAGTAATTATATCAAATTTTCATTAAAGCTTCAATAAGTTGCCGAATAAAAACATAATTCGACATAAACAAAAATTAAGTAAATAAGTTTATTTTACTATAAATATATATCTTTGTTTTCCTTTTTGAAGCTAAATAATCTTTATAATACTATCATTGGATACCAATTTCTTTTTTCTTTTCCAATTCTTACAACCTCTTTTGCAATGCATTCTAGTATCATGTGTACACAAGACCTGCGTCTGTGTAATCATTACACATTTTCGCTCCGCATTTTTCAAATATAGCTATATTCTGCAACCCGTGGGCCATTTTTAATAAAATAATTTATTCAATATTTTACTATGTAACTATAGATATTAAATCGATCTATCGAATGAGAGGTTATAGCGAACGGAGAAATTTTAAAAAATATGACTTTTGGGCGATTGAATCAAGGCTATTTTTCATTTTTGTTGTAAAATACAAAGACTTAATAAGGAAAAACCCTTGTAGCATTCATTACAATCTGGGCCATTTTAAAATTTATCTTATTTCAACAAATTTGGTATTAAATTGAAGCAGATACATTTTTCTAACTATTGCGAGGTTATAATAATATCTTGTATTACTGAAAATAAATGATTTTATTCGTTAAATGATGGGCTCCTATATAATTCTATACATTTCCACACTATTACCTGTCTGAGAACTACCGACAGTCTGTGACGTCACAGAAGGGACCGATTAGTGCGGATTAGTACCTGTAGTACGAGAATTCCTGCATATGTTTATTTATTTATCATGTATGTGGTAAAGTTTACTGGAACCGAGAAAATTTACTCTTGTAAACGAGATTTGGCATAGATTATTTATTAAAGAACAAGATACTCGTGGTAGAAATGTCACAAATAGAAAAGAAGGCAATGAGCAGGAATCGATACAATTACCTATCATCTTCCGTGCCAAGACGCCAAAGGGAAAAAACCTAAAGTACTTAAAGTAACGGCACCACAATCAAAACACTACAAGCGGAAAGCCCAAAGGACAGTTTCTGCCCAAAAATTGGCCAAACGGCTATCCAAAATATTTTCTTTTTTTTTTTAAAAAAAAACAAAAAAGCTTCTTAATCATAGTTTCTGTGATAGAGATTTACACCATGTGAACGTAGTTATACTTGCTAAGCCATATGAGCCGGGGTAAGTATTTTCTAAAATAGCATGTGACCCAGCGAAGACTCAGATCAGACTGCGCGGATGCGCAGTCTGATCAGAGTCTTCGCAGGGTAGTCAAGTATCCAAGGTGTCTTCAGGTGGAATGCGAATACTGATCAGTCTGTATGCGCAGACTGATCTGAATCTTCGCTGTGCTCACATATAATCTTGTAGGAAATGCTGGATCCTGGCTCATATTTGATGTGACAAAGAATCATGCTCGTGTGAAGAAGACCTAATTAAGTGCATGTAATTACACTATTCTATTTTATATAATTGTGTCCTCTTTAATTTGGTTTTCACAAAATATCACTAATCTTACAATGTCAAAACTGTTTAATATCATACCCCTTGCAACTTCTTACACCTGATGACCATCACCTGATAACTTTGCCAAGCATAGTTAATTAAATACTCGCAAAAAGTAAAATCACTTGATTTTTTTATTAGATTATCACGCGAATATAATCTGCTCTCACAATGCTCTCACAACACAAGCAATGCCAGTGTCAATTTCTTTCGCGGACTTACTCAAACGATAAGACCCTATCGTGTTTTCGACATCACTTGAAAAAGAAGTTTTGTTGGGCGTTTTTAACGCAAAACTATTTGTGACTGACAATATCATAAGAAAAAAAAAGGTTTTTTTTTTTGTTTTGTTTTGCATTTTTTTTTTTTTTTTTTTTTTTTTGGTTTTCCTATTTCTGTGCTGTGTTCTTTAACACTTAACTTTAAGTTAACTATAAAACGGACATGTCAGCATAACAGATCGAACCGTTGTTTAACCTCAATTTACTGTTTTAATCTGTTATAGCGGACTTGACTTACTAGCAGGCAATCAAAAGACAATGAGCAAGGTTTGTTCCTTACAGCTGCCAAGTTAACTCATTTATGCCTAGTGTCGCATAAAAGAGACACTGGCAAACAGTGTAGACCCAGATCAGACGCCGCTGAAAGCGGCGTCTGATCAGGGTCTACAATGTTAGTATTAAATACAGGAATTCTGAAAAAAAAATGTACTAACAAAACTAACCAGACACCCCTTCTACTGACAATGGACCAATCCAAAGGGCTAAAGTAGAAGAGACCACTAGGCCTAAATGGGTTAAGTCTATTTTAGAAAATTGTTTATAACTGCACAGACAGAAAGTAACGTGAGCCTGCGAATCCAGTATTTTTAGAAGTTCGTAATAACTGATACAGAAATACATGCAGGATGTGCAGCTTTTTCTAGCTCAGACGGAAATAAATGCCTACAACAGCTTGGTTTGCTTATTTCACATTTCAACAGAGGAACTGAACTTTGTTAAGTTAATAGAGATAACGCCGAACTTTAGGGAAATGAATACATCTTCATGGGGGAGACAACTCTGCTAATACCGTTTTACCTCCCTTCTCAAAATGGGTCTACGCTAAAAGAAAGAATTTGTTCTCGCGAGACCTAGTGATAGTGAATGCCTCGCAAGTAGAAGGTTTTGGGTTCGAACACAGCACGGGTCCAAAACTTTTGAGAACGTTGGTATAACTAGCTCATACTCGTTTTGTCCTTGGTTGAGTATAATGTGGACAGGGAAGCGCTTGGTCATTACGAAAACACGCCTATTCAAATATATTGAAAATTTCACCACCGAAAAAACTGAAAGTTTTCAGATAAAAACTCTGATTTATTTCACATTTCTGCTCAAAACATAGATTGTGGGTACTCGTTAGAACCGCCTCGGTGAGGCGGTTCTAACGAGTACCCACAATCTATGGTTTTGAACAGAAATAAGAAAAATAATGTATACCCCTGTAAACCCCAGTTTTACTAATTAAAAGTGGGGTTTAAGGGGGTTAAAATTATACAGGTATGTTTTCGTGATGGACAATCAGCTACTTCAAGCATGTATGAGTGAATCATCAAACCAAAACTGTGCAAATGCCAATTTTGACAACAGGGTGGAAAGAAGAAAATATTGAACGGAGAATATCTATGACGGTTGCCTGAATATAACGACTACACAATGGATGTCTGGCTTCTAAGAGCGCAATAACAAATAAAATAAACAAATCCTTCGAAGAAAAGTTATAAGCAGTTAAAGGCGAATGGTGATATTTCAGCTAGGCTATTAAAAGTACTCTCGCAAATTTCTGGGAAGAAAATAAAATCATTAGATCTAAAAACAATCAGACAAATGTTATCACTGATGAAGAAACACCGGTAACCAGTGAAGACATAATGGGAGCCATTTCAATAAACTGCTCCGCATGACCTCGTAGAACAATCAAAGATAGTAAATTTGTCGAAACTGTGAAGCAGTCTACCATTTCAAACCACTTTAAAAATTTTGTCTGGTACCGTACTTACACTAAGTATGAGGGCACTTAAATGATTACCGTACTTGTTAAAAATTTGAACCAGTCCATTTTACTACCTGTAACGTATCCACAAACTGTTGAATGAATGGCAAACAGTGTAGTCCCTCATCAGACGCAACAGTCTTAGAGGACTAATCAGATGCAACAGTCTTAGAGCACTAAGCCTGCCCAGGAACAGTGTTAGTAGGTTTACTGAACGGCTCTACATGGCTTTAAAAGTGTTGAATGGGCGTAAAATTCCAACTCAAACAATAAAATACTACCTTTCTACTTAAAGAGATCCTTATTGTCACCTTTCTACCATCTGGCTCGGAATAGAATTTAAAACCCTAGTCCTGCTAAATCCGGATATGCCCTGCATTTGCAAACAGTGTAGATCCAGATCAGTTGGCTTCTACAGAAGCCAACTGATCTGGATCTGCACTGTTTGCCATTAAATATTTGAATTTGTATCAACAACCTGGATCAAGTAATCTGATTGGTTGAAAATTAGAAATGGGCGTGGTATCTTCACTTATTCAGCATGACAAGGGTTAACAAGGCTGGCATCAGGGAAAACTATTTACTGCAACAACAACACAAATTTTCCGAATACTCCCGTTATCTGGATTTTTGGGTTTCTAATCATAACAGTCGATGGACAAACAAACAAAAGTAGAAAAAATTTATTCCAAATCGAAAGGAATGATCAGGTATCGATACAATTACCTAACGTACACCCTCCGTCCAAGACACCAAAGAGAACGAAGGACTCACATAAAGCAACGGCACCACAATCAAAATACTACAAGCAGAAAGCCAAAAGGACAGTGTCTTTCCCAAACATTGGCCAAACGGCTATCCAAAATAAAACGTTCACCACGACATACATGCAAAGACATACTTTGACAGAAATAGTAAACCACAGCAGGATTTGATTGCGTTGGGGTTTAACGACACGTCAACTCTTGTGGGTCATTTTTGTGTCGTAAACCACAGTAGGAGCACCGCCTTGGAACGGTCAGTATAACGTGGCCACAACCCTCGCCCTTAGTTCTGCCGTGGTATACGCAAACACAAACGCATTTTTTCTGGAACCCTGATCGCATTCAATGAATTTGTTGTTATTGTATGTCTTGTATTTGATGCTGGAAGATGATCAGGAGTAGTGATAGAATGCGCAATAAAACCATAATAAACCAGTAGAACCTACGTCAAAACAGACGTGTGTTGTTATGTAATACTTCATGTAAATGCGGTGCACCATTCAAGTGTATATTTGAAAAAAAAAAAAGATATTACAGTGATAGGTTACCCTTAGGGCGCCAATCGCAACTGCATTTTGATTTTTTTTTTTTATTTCAGAGAAAGAAATGAATAGTAGTCTCCCAGCGAGCATTCTACGTAAATCTATAGCGGGCCGTTATGTAGTATGCTTACTAGGCTGATCACTTTTTCTAGACTAGATCGAGCAAGTGAGCAGAGCTCACGTATACCCCCGTCTGGCTGCACCGCCTTATCTGAAAAATACCGAATGCACTTCAATGGGCGGTGAAATATAAGCCAGTGTAACCATGACCCACTATGTAAAAGTTTTGCTGTATCAATCCAAAATATCCATCAACTAGTGTTTCAGTTATAAAGCAACATCCATGATGCATAGAATATAGGTCACTGTGACATTGACCTAATTTAAGGTCACAAGCTATATCATGACAATCAAATATTCTAAATATGATGGCAATCCATCAAATAGTTATGAAGCAAAATCACTGGACCATGACTGTCATCCCAAACCCACAGTCCGCACCCCTGATCTATACTCCCTTCCAGCAGGGTCTGAAATAGTACAGCTAGACGCACAGACAAATACATTTGATATATCAACTTTCTAACAATTAGTTTAAGTTAAAATAGATTCTTAAACAAAACTCTTAAGCTTGCTAAAATTGCCTGAAAAAAACCTGTACTTCAACATTTTAAGAGGAAATTCCTGTATTTCTGTACTTTAACATTTTTCTTAAAGAAACTTCCTGGACACTCATCCTTAAGACATTTTTCAAATGCACCACATTCTAGCACGTTTATCTAACATGCTTGCAAACGGTGCAATTCCTGGTGTAAACTTTCTGCTATCACGAAATAAACCATTTCACGGAAAACAATTAGTGAAAGATAAACTTAAGGTTTGTCTGATGACTTCAAGCAATCTTTTGCCAAACATTCATCGCGTAGATAGAATAAAAATCCCAACACCGCTGAGAGGTAAACCAAAAAATCATCGAAACCTGATTGGATTTGATTCAAACTCCTGCAATAAACTGTATCACTGGGGCAATTTACCGTGTTTATTCTGATTAACATGACAGTCAGGTCTGGGCAAACAATGTAGACCCAGATCAGACGCCGCAAAATGCGGCATCTGATCTGGGTTTACATCGTTTGCCACTCATTCAGCAGTTTTAGACACATCAAGAAGTAATAAAATTGACTTTATACTATCTTTTATATGTTCTTTGGTTCCAATGGCGACCTTTTAGATTTGTATTCCATTTTGGAGTAAATATGTCAGAAATGTTTAGAGTAGATACGGTAGTTACTGTATCATGTGCACCTTTGAAGAACATTGGTATAGAAGAGGTCCAAGAATAACCACAATCGCAGATCTTAGCCGACCAATGACACCCAGAAGAAGAACCCAGCTACCATTCTTAATAAATCTATAGCGGGTCGTTATCGGCCCGTCAGCTACCCTGACGGGCCGATCACGGCCCGCTATAGATTTAATATGAATTTAATAGGTGCTACCTATATCCGTGCGTGCAAATTATCATCACATGCTTCATAGGTGGGTTGGCCAGATCTAACTGAATTTGATTTCAGACCACGCTTGACTTCTGAATCCACTGCATGAATTGCGATAAAACGTCCAAAACAATATTTCATTGCCTCCAAATTTGTAGGACTTTTACCTGACCCGATCACATGAATTCGGGTTCTGCTTAGTTACTAGCAGCTCTGCCATGCAGGCTTTAGGCAGCCCATCTATTTCGCGGGCCCCGATGGGCGGGGCCATGCTTTCCTAATACCGAAAACTAGTGTAAGCCGATGACAGGTACAACGACAATATACTATCGTTCGCTTTCCCGTGTCGAAGTTTTTTAAGATTATCACGTGAAAAGAGCGTTAAGTCTATGTGTTATCTAAAAATCTACGTCAAAGTGTACTTTATGCACAAAACGAATCATGCTTAGCTTGTAAATAGACAGAGAACGGATAGAAATAAAATTCGAAGTGAAGACAAATTTTAAAATGGCGGCGATCGTATTGTAGGCTGACGTCATGTCTCGTGATTCAACCCCTTGCAATGAGAGATAGCAGCAGTATTTCTATTATCTCCCTTGACAGGTAAAGCCCAAGGTAGATCAAATACTAACCAGGTCCTTCTAACTGGAATCCTCTGCTTTTATCATAGGTCACCAGTGGAATTAAACAAATTCTTAACTTTATATTTCTCCATACCCACATGGAAGATTAATTAATATTATATATTTCATTGCACAGAAAATATTTCTTCTAAATATTTTGGAAGCTGTATTGGCATATGACCTTGTTAAAATTAGATTTATTAAGGAAAAGGAAGTGATACTTAATGGAAACACTAATGATAAAAGCAGAGGAATCCAATTAATTGGACCTGGTTATTTACAGAAAGTAATCAAGGGAGTTAACTGACTGCTTTCTCCTATTGGAATACTTGGCGTTATTGGCTGTTTCGTTGCTATTATCGGCACAGCCGCCGTGTCAATAGTCTCTGCCAAATCACGGAACGCTTATTGATTTTCAAGATAAGCACCGAACCACCCAAGCGTTTATTGGCCCATCACATTTCTTTTCACACACATCACTGGTCACATCGGTTGTCTATACTAGTGCTCTGCACGCCGAACCGCTCCGCGGTTCGGGCTGCTTCGCAGTTCCCGTTGGACGCACTTATAAAGAATGCTTTCTGGGAGTAAACGAACCATGACAGACAGTACACAAGCCACAGACCAAAGAAAAGCAAAGCAACAAGCTCCCTCTTCCCCAACAAGGTGATCACAACGTTATACAGGATCCAATAAACACAACAATAAGGCAACGAACCGGGCAAACGTGAAAAAAAATGCCCCGCAGCAAGCAGCCACAAGACTACACAAAAACGATCAACACCTGAAAGGTCATCACTGGTGGGAGCAAATTCTTTGTACAAAATCACGAAAAATCTACAGGTGCAACCAGTCTACATTACGATAACACGCCTATTCCAATATACTGAAAATTTTAACACCAAAAAAAATGAAAACAATGTCAGAAAAAAAATTCTGATATTTTTCATATTTTTGCCCAAAACATAGATTGTGGGTACTCGTTAGAACCGCCTTGGCGAGGCTGTTCTAACGAGTACCCACAATCCCACAATCTATGTTTTTGAGCAAAAATAAAAATAAAATAATGTATATCCCTGTAAACCCAGTTTTACTATATAAAAGTGGGGTTAAGGGGGTCAAAATTATATAGGCAAACAACACCTGAAAGATCGTCACTGGTGGTTGCAAATTCTTTCTTTTAAGAATCGATTCCTTTTTTAGAAGGGACTTTGTGCGTAGGTAAGCAAATTAGTTCTCCTTTGTACAAAATCACGGAAAATCTACAAGTGCAACCAGTCCACTTAAGTAGGTTCAGTAGAGTTCTCAGAATCATGTCTACATATGAAAGACATGCAATGTAAACTGTTTTTGAAGTTCTAAATAGGAAATACAGAATATTCAGAGATTGTGTTTATATATTATTGGAATGCACTAAAACAACCTGAATTCTGGACTCTCTCTTTTTTCTTTCTTTTTTTTTTTTTTTTTTTTTTTTTTTTTTTTGAAAAAAACAAACGTTCAATAATATCACGAGTCCATTTTGATACCTTAGAAAATCATTTTCCCCTTAAGCCGTGCTACGAGGGGTTGGGGGCGCGTGCAGACCAGCAAAATACATCACTATCACATGAAGAGTCTCAATAAAACCGAGACCTGTGTTCTTTGTTTCAAAAGGAAACATTTGTTGTATTTTTTACTTAATTGCTCTTCATACAGCCATAATTTAAGTTTAATGAAATCGCTATGAAATTGACTATTACGCAAAGGAATTGAAATAGTACGAACAAAACTTTTTTGTTTTAAATAACCCAGCAAATATTCAATCAAACGCCAGTTTTTATAACCAGCGAACGGATTTATAAAAAGGTTTAAATATGTTTAATCCCACTTGCGGATACAGTCGACTCCCTTTATCTCCAAGTCCAAGGGACTCTCTGAAACACTTTGAGATATCCGTATCTCGACATCAAATTTACAGAATTGAGGAACAAATAAATCGACCAACCACATTTCACAAATGAATATGTGATTTGACTCCTGAAGTTAGAGATATATCTAAAATATTGTGGAAAAGAGGAGAAATTGCTCCTTAGGAGCAACTTCTCCTCATTTCCACAATATTTTGTTACCTGTTGTTAGATTTCCATGTTAAAACAGGGGCCAGATTTTAAATTCAAGATAAGCGGTTATTCGAGATAAGCGAAGTCGAGATAACGAGTCGACTGTAGATAATGCATTCACATCTTCATTTCACTGGAATGCAAAACCGCAGCCAATCATTCTTGACAAGTAACAGAAATAACAGGCAGGCACGAGAGCCCGTAAGGATGTTTCTGCAATCTTCTTGATTCATAATGAGCGCTGTTTGTTTATGGGTGTAACATGAGAAAGATACAGAAATGCAAATACTGATCAAAATGAATAAGACAGACGTTTAGCTGAGAATAGGCGTACAAGGAGTGCTCTGGTGTAAAAACATAGACGACATTTTGTTACCCGACAAGCAACTGAATTTTCTTTCGAAACGATGGTCATTTTTAATGTGTAAACTAGCTGTTTTAAGGCATTGTTATCAATTTTCCATAAATTTAATATTAGCACAACCTGGTTAAACACTGTCTTTACTGCAAAGCCTCTTTCTGTGGACTGAAGCACCGAAAGTACACAGGCAAAACATTTGAGTGCAATTTCCAACTTTCTGGAGTTTTAAAAACCATAATTATAATAGTATTATTCCTGATCAGAGTCCTGACAAATTTCAAATCAATATCGCATCTGACATTGTCATTAATTAATTTGAAGTGAATGTGCTGTGTTATTCTACATGAACAGACTGTATGACTATAAGAAAGAAAGAAACAAACAAAGAAAGAAAGAAAGAAAGAAAGGAAACAAACAAAGAAAGAAAGAAAGGAAACAAACAAACAAACAAATAAATAAATAAACAAACAAACAAACAAACAAAACAAAACAACAAACAAAACAAACAAAGAAAGAAAGAACCCTTATGGGTCAATATGGGTCGTCTCCTCTAAAAGAGAGAACAGGAGAGGTAGTTGATGACAGGAAGATAGAAACAGAGAAAAATTAGGGTAAAAGCCAGTGCCAGTGCCGAAACCGAAGAAATACTAACATGTCCACTTCCCATCTCCACCCCACCCACCTTCTGCAAGTACAGCAAAACTACCGTATGTTTTCCAAACTATCTAGTTTACAGTACAAAATATTAAGTACATGCTTACATCGGCTGGCTTCTTGTCTAATGAGTAGTTTTTTATACAAACGTAAAGTAAATATTTCACTTAATATGTCATCAGGTGCGTGTTTACAATATAATAAGTTTCATGGTAGGCGTTAATGGCAAAACCTGTTATTAAGCAGTCATGGAAATGATATTAAGACCAAAAACCATAAGAGCCGAAACATCAAGAAACGCATCTTCGGACATGTGCTCCCAGCGAAGATTCAGATCAGCCTGCGAATTCGCGCAGTCCATTCAGAATCTTCACTGGGCAAATTTTGGATTTGCAAAGATGCAAAGTTTCTTCATGCGGACAACGAAGATTGATCAGAGTGCGCGCATGCGCAGGCTGATTTGAGTCTCCGTTGGGCGCACGTGTCAGATGGTACGTTTCCTCCCGTTGTGGTTCATAAGATTGAATTGAGTGATGGAAATAATTAAGAAGGTACATTTAGACTTTACCATCTCATCTTTCCTCTAAATAGCTCAAAATGTAAACAAATGAAAATTATACGTTCTTCTATACAATTATATAACTAGAAAATGGAGAGTGGCGTGACGAAATACGTGGAACTCTTATTGTATGTTTATTTATGTTTATTTATTCTTAATTGCAGACAAAATCTAAAATGAAGACAATTATCAAAATATAAACATTGCTTTATCCTATGCCAAGCTACCACATGCAGACGTGTTTTTCCACATAAACGTGATTCATTACAAGCAAAATCTTCTTCCAGTACAAGATATAGTACTTCACAAATTGTAGCAAATTAACACCAAAAATATTCTTAGACAAACAACTGACTATTTTACACTTACAATGCTATGGGCAAATTCAGCAGACAAAAAACTGATGATATTTTTCTTGTTTTTCCTAGAAAACAGGATACGACTCTTCATGCAAATTGTCTCCTAAGGAGACAATTTGCATGAAGTGTCAAATCCTATTTTCTTGGCAAAAAAAAAAAAAAAAAAAAAATCAAGATGTTGTCTGCTGAAATTTTTACCTAGCATACAAAGTTTTAAATAGGTGTAGTTGTTTCAGTTCACCGCTTTTGCAGTACTTTTCTTTCTTTTTTTTTTTTTTTTTTTTTTTTCGTTTGTCTGTTGGTTACTGCAATTGTCTCATTGTGCGTTTTCATTGTTTATTCCTCATATTTTCCGCTTTCGATGCCTAGGAAAGGTTAAGTTTCTTCATTGTTGCCCTTCCTTAGTAATTTTATTTTTATTTTACATTAAAAATCTAAAGGGTTGCCTTTGGCAACAAAGAACACATTACAGATCGAAAATGAGCGTCTCGGTTTTATTAAGACGCTTTATAAGCAGTTATGAAGTTTGCAGTACTGCCTGCGTCCTCTAGCGTATACATGAGCAGAACTCCAATTTCAAAGCTACCACAATGGGCCCAACGATCCCAACGGAAATGAAAATATAGTCTGCACTATGGTGAGATACGGGGAGCCGATCTACGGCCGCCATACGGCACTAAACACCAGCTGCAGTGAAGTAAAACAAAAATCTAAAAGCTTGCTTTGGAAACAAAGAACACATTACAAATAAAAAAATGGGAGTTTCGGTTAATTGAGACTCTTCATAAGCAGTAATGAAGTTTGCAACACACTTTATGCCCTCTAGTGTATGCATTCGCAGAACTCCATGATCAAAGATATCACAATGGGTCCAATGATCCCAAAGAAAATGAAATCAGCACTCTAGTGAAGTAACAATGCTGCGGCTTGTTTATTGCATAGTTTAACGACAAACAATGCAGACAATTCTGTGGCGTCTGAACTTTATCTTAATTGTCTGCTAACGTCCAAATTGTGGAACATTGAGCATTAACTGGTTAGCATAAATGCCGGAATTGACCAAAGATTTGTTGTTTTATTTTATTTTATTTATTTATTTTTGTTTTTGTTGTTGTTGTTGTTGTTGTTGTTGTTGTTGTTGTTTTAAATGCATTCAGTGCAGAAGATGTCCAGGAAGATTCGCAATCACAGAATACAGCCTACCAATGACACCAAGTGGAACGGCAAACATTTGAGCCAGCGCAAGACTACAATAAGACTTGTGTTACTAGCAAAGACTCAGATCAGCCTGTACATCCACCCAGTATGGCAAGGTTCTTGTTTATCCCTCTTTGCATAGACCGGAGGCTGTAGAAGGCACATGCGATCAGCGAAGACTGATCAGACTGTGCGGAGGTTTTGTCGTGCGCTGGCTCATATGATAAACAGCACACATACCATAAACTCAAAAGAACAGCAACCCCCCCCCCCCCACACACACACACACACATACACCCCCCCCCCACACACACACACATACACACACCCCCCCCCCCACACACACACACACACACCCGCGCGCACGCACGCACGCACGCACTCACTTCCCAAGTGTGATCACAATATCAGCAGGATTCACAAAAAGTTTAAATCGATTTTACTAACGCTTTAAAGCTTATTTCACTTTGAATGTAAGCCCCATTATTCACAAGGAAATTCAAGGATATATATTTTTAATAATGTCCGTACACTCTAATATCGAGCCAAAAGTTATCACAGATATTTGCCAAAATATTATTACATCGTACGCAAGAAAACTGACAATTAGATAACAGAATGCTTTTATTTTGATAATATATATTTCTCCGATTATCCCGGTCATGATTCTTTTATACTAATATAATTTATTTAATGAGTTTCAAGGTTGCTTCTTGGCATCAAATACTTTAAACGCATTAAAATAAGTACAGTCAACTCTAGATATCTCGAAGTCCAAGGGACTCTCTGTAATACTTCCGAGATATCCGAAACTCGAAATATCAGAGTTGCAGAAGTAAGGAAAACAATAAATCGAACAACCACATTTAACAAATGAATATGTAATTTCCTGAAGTTAGAGATCTATTGAAAATATTGTGGAAAAGAGGAGAAATTGCTCCTTAGGAGCAATTTCTCCTCTTTCCCACAGTATTTTGTTACCTGTTCTTAGATTTCCATTTTAAAACAGGGACCAGAATTTCACTTCGAGATAAGCGGTTATTCGAGATAAGCGAGTTCGAGATAACGAGAGTCGACTGTACTACGATTCTCTCTTATATTTTAAAATGCCAGAGCGAGCACTAAAACATGTTTAGGTACATGTTACAAACACTGAAGCCGATAGATTTTTGTTATGGTAAATACTTGTCTGACAGCAGTCCCTCTGAAAGCTCCAAAATAAGAAAGGGTGTGGCAGGTTAGACTGTAAAAATACCCCATAGATTTTACGGTAAATACTCACAACTGGTTGCCAGAACATGTACCGTAAATTTTACGGGCGCCTGTAGATTATTTTCAGTAATAATTACGCATGGTAGGGCAGTGTAGGGCTAGTTAGGTAACGTATAGAACATTGTAGGTAAGTGAGCTAACGCACCGTTTCTTAAGCTCCATCCTACGAGGTAATTCCTGCAAAATTTCTACGGGGCCTCCGCAAAATTTTACGATAAAGGCTCTGGCAGCCATTTGTCAGTATTTAGCGTATAATCTACGGTTATATTTTTTTTTTACAGTGTTAGTTTCCGTCTCTTTGGAATGACTGGTCCCATAGTGTGTACAAGGTCTCGACCGGTGTAAAGGCGGTATGTTCTCGTGATGACTTCCTGGCTTCATTTGTAAAGCAACCACTCAGTACAGTCGAACCTCAATAGCTCGAACACTGATGGCCCGTTTACCATGGCTAATTCAACCCGTTTTTGAGTCCCCAGGAAATTCTTCCGATGGCTCAAAATATATATATATATAGTCGAACTTCGATGGCTCGAACATCATTGGGACCATAGAAAATTGTTCGAGACATGGGTGGTTCGAGCCACTGAGGGTTAATTATGGTGCCAAGGCAGAAAGCAAATGGCGATAATTTGGGGATTTTTTTTTTCGATTTTCTACACAATAATTGTGTGTTGAGTGTACTCATTAGAATCGCCTCGATGAGGCGATTCTAGTGAGTACACACAACATACGATTTCACGATAAAATAAGAAAATTTCCTTAAATATTTGTTTTCTTGAGCTATCGGAAGAATTTCGTAGGGACTCAAAAACGAGTTCGAATGAGCCATGGTAAACGAGCCATCGGTGTTCGAGCCATCGAGGTTCGACTGTATAGGGAAATTTTCTTATTTTATTACGATATTGTATGTTGTTTGTACTCATTAGAATCGCATCATCGACTCATTATAATGAGTACACTCATCATACAATTATTTTGTAGGTACTCGAAAAGATTTCACTAAATTATCGTTATTTGCTTCCTGACCTGGCGCCATGATTAACCCTCATTGACTCGAACTACCCATATCTCGAACTAATTTCTATGGTCCCAACGATGATCGGGCCACTGAGGTTCGACTGTACTTACAATTTTGCCTATTGTCTGAATTAAACGTTTCGAACAATTCTGGCAACAAAATAGGTAAAAAAGACCTTAGAAAGAGGCAAGAATTCTGTAACTTTTCATTATGGAATTGCATTCATAGAACCGTAATCTGTGTCCCGTAACCGGTGTCCTGTGGGATTAAGTAGTCTATGACCTTTAAGGCTATACATGTATAGTTAACCACATGACAGGATCGTCTTTAAATGGCCATTTTTTTTTTTTTCAATGCTATGCTTACCAGATGTTATATATCTTTTACTGTGTAATCGAATCTGTTGGTTTATCCGCCGTAACGCTTCTTGTATGTTTGATAAATGCTCTACAGGTTGTTAGCTTAGCTAAACTGTATGTAATAAAGAATTTGAATTTGAATTTAATATATCAAGTCCAAGCTAATGAGCTGGACTACATATTTAACGCTAATGAAAGTATTATGAAACTCAATAGTATTTAAAGGCACCATATTCCTCAAAATTAGACATTTTATTAACGAAGAAAGGTTTTAATTAATCGATATATGGTATTCCCAGTGGGCACACAACGTTAAAATGACGTCGTATCAACGTCGATGCGACGTGATCACGTCGCATCGACGTTGACATGACGTCATTTTGATGTTGTGTGCCTGCTGGGTTAATACAATCATAAAATGTGGCACCTAACAGCCTGTAAAATTTCAGTTAGTCAACATCAATTCAGAGATGTGATTTAAAAAATCATTTTATCTTTCATCCACTTCAAAACCGAGAGACTAACTGGTAATGTGATTGGCTGACAATTAGAAGTGGGCGTGGCATCTTAATTTATTCAGCATTGCAAGGTTTAAAAGTCTGTGACACATTTATCAAGGCCATGTTTAAAGAAACTACTCGTATATGTCAAATGTTATGCAGTCTGAACAATGAATAAAAGAACTGAATCACTTTGAAGGCCAGCACCCATACAGAAGTTCCATTTTCGCCGAAAGCTAAAAACTGTTTCCGACAAGATAGCTATTACTGCTCGTTTCCCAGGACGAATCAGTATTGTAATGGCCTTTATAATTATACATTTAAGGGGGAATTTCATCTGAAGTTTCATTCATTAAAAAAGTTGATTGTTCATAATTTACATGTCCACCAATGGTGATAAGTTATTAGCTGGCAGGAAATTGTAGTTGCAGCTACATCAATATAATCTTTCTACATGAAACAAGAAGGCAGTCTGAAGGACAGCCATCACAAAAACACACCTATATAATTTTGACCCCCTTTAACCCCACTTTTATATAGTAAAACTGGGGTTTACAGGGGTATACATTATTTTTCATATTTCTGCTCAAAACATAGATTGTGGGTACTCGTTAGAACCGCCTCGTCGAGGCGGTTCTAACGAGTACCCACAATCTATGTTTTGAGCAGAAATATGAAAAATATAAGAGTTTTTTTTATCTGAAAATTTTCAGTTTTTGGAGGTGAAATGTTCTATATATTTGAATAGGCGTGTTTTCGTAATGTATATCCCTCGCCGCCTTCAATTGTGACCTTGACCTTGAATCGACATGGTTAAAACGTAAGTTTAGCATACAGTCTCACTGAGGTACACATTTTACTAAAGTTTAATGAAATCCTTCTAGCGGTAGAGGAGACATGAAGAGGACACGAAATTAAAGGTTCAAACTAATGACCTTCAATTGTGACCTTGAACTTGAGCCAGCATGATAAGTCATGAGTTCTGCACATCATCTCACTGAGGCGAACATCTGACCAAGGATTAATGAAAATCCTTCCAGAGGTAAAGGAGATATGGAGAGGACACGAAATTCTAGGCTCAAACTCGTGACCTTCAATTGTGACTTTGACCTTGAGTCAGCATGGTGAGTAATGGGCTCTGTACATTATCTCACTGAGGCGAACATTCAACCAAAGTTTAATGAAAATCTTTCCAAAGTAAAGGAGATATGTAGCGGACACGAAATTCATGGCTCAAGCTCGTGACCTTTAATTGTGAACTTGACCTTGAGTCGGCATGGTTGATATATGAACATCGTCTCACTGAGGCGAACATTTTACCAAAGTTTAATGAAAATCAATCCAGAGGTAAATGTGATATGGAACGGACACGAAATTAAAGGCTCAAACTCAGGACCTTCAATTGTGACCTTGACCTTGAGTCGGCATGATTGAGTTATGGGTTCTGCACATCGTTTCACTGAGGCAAACATTTGACCAAAGTTTAATGAAAATCTTTCAACAGGTTCAGGAGCGGACACCGATAACCAGAGTAATTTGGATACTTATATGGCTATTTTATAGCCACACAAGTCGATTTTTAGCCACACTATTCAAGATTTTTATGTGTCTATGGAATAAACCCCATTTAAATACACTAAAATTGACCGTCAAATACAGCCACCTAAGTACTCATTTGTGTGTACGGACGGACAGATGGACAGACGGACGGACAGACGAAGGCCATTCCTATAATCCCCTCTCAGCTTCGCAGGGGGGGGGGGATGGGGGGGATTAATAGTCTTATGGCAATTGCTGACACCTGGGAGCCAGTCTGTGACCACTGAATATGTTATAGTGCAAGTCGAAATATACGTAAATACATTTTGTCCTTTACTGTTAGTTTTACTGTTAGTTTTATTGTAAATACATTACACAAGATAGAAATATATAGATTCTAAAAGGAATAGAATTTTGGGAATGCTAATATCTGCAGATATGTTTGGGTATATCTGATATACTGAATATTTTTGTACGGCTGATATACCGTATAATCTTTTTTTTATTTTATTTTATTTTATTTCTATTTTTTATTATTATCATTTTTAGGGGTGTGTGTGGCCGGGGGTGGGGTGGGGTGGGGAGGAGGAGATTAAACACTAGATGCTGGGGACCAGCCTATGTAGCAGGCAAATTTCAGAGTACACCCCCACCCCCACACCCCCGCCCCCAACGCCTTTTGGCTGAACAGAACAGTAAGTAAAAGTCGTCCCTCTTTCAAAAAATGTTAACAATCTTGGTACATGTGCCACATATCACGCCAATGGCGATATTTGCCAAGTTAATCAGTTCAAAAATAAAAATTATCTTTAGCAAATCATCACTTCGTAGGTAGACTGTTTAATAAAGATACGAAAGACGTAAATAAATTTATCAACAGGCAAACCCCATATGGGCTGCGCAATGTGAAAAAGTACCTTCGAATATGCGCAAAAAAGCGCAGATTCAGATCATCCTACGCATGCGCAAAGTACCATCCGGGCCTTTTCTCTCCATTCATACATTCTGTAGTATCCAATGATTCTGTTAGCGGACAGTGAAGGCCCAGATCAGCCTGCGCGGATGCGCAGGCTGATCTGGGCCTTCGCTGTCCGCATATGCCCGAAGGCTCGTTTTCGCACAGCACGGTCCATATCCATATAATCATTCTCCAGCACCATGTTATTTGATTTAACGCTAAGCATGCTGGGTAAAAAAAAAATCAGCAGACGACAATTTGAAATATTTTTTCCTATTTTCTCCCAGAAAAAAATTATGCTTTGGCATGTCATGCAAATTGCGGAGACAATTTCCATGAAAAGTCGTAGCCTGTCTTTTGGGTGGAAAATACGAAAAATATCATCAATTTGTCGTCTGCTGAATTTGCCCAGGGTGTGGTAATGGTTATTCATGGGTTTTGGCACCGATCACTTCTGATGTCAATACCAAAATAAATCTCCTAAGTAAAATATCCCAAGGTTTTTGTGTATTTCTGCCGCATTCTGAGATTTAGGGGTAGGCTTGCACTCATATATGTCGTATATAACTCCAGAATATTGGAACACCTTAACTTCTTACATGCGACTTGTTAAAGAGGAGTATTCAATGACAATTCTGTGATAATTTTCTCAATATCTCCATTTTAACATATGGTGTTAGCACATATTAGAAGCGCCTACGGTTAAGCGCTTCTGACGAGTACCCACAAAACACTTTGTCAAGGAGAAATAAGAAAAAATCCCAGAATTAGCATAAAAACACCTCATAAACAAGTGCTCTGCGGGATCCTCCATCACGAAAACACGCCTATATAATTTTGACCCCATTAAACCCACTTTTATATACTAAAAGGGTTTATAGGGGTATACATTATTTTCTTTATTTCTGCTCAAAACACAGATTGTGGATACTCGTTAGAGGCGGTTCTAACGAGTACCACAATCTATGTTTTGACGAGGCGGTTCTAACGAGTATCCACAATCTATGTTTTGAGCAGAAATATGAAAAATATCAGATTTTTTATCTGAAAATTTTCATTTTTGGTGGTATTATTTTCAGTATATTTGAATAGGCATGTTTTCGTATTGGTCCTTACTAAAATTGAACAAGTGCATTTTAATACATGTCCATGTATCTAAAAAACAATGCAGGATGAGTGGCGAACGGTAGAGATTCTGATCAGACGCAGCGTTTTATGGCATCAGATTTGTATCTATACAGTTTGTTCAGACCGGTCTGTCTCAATACTTAGAATACATTCTCATCCACGCCATGCCTCAGGTTTAAAATGATTAGCGGAAGTATAAATCTGGTTCAATCTTCGCCTTGCTATAGTAAAACTGATAGACGTCATTTTTGTCAAACCGCCATTTTTGTCAAACCAGGTTTAATATACCACATTTCGATAATCCGTATTCCTGTTACTGCTAACCTAATTACTATCTAATAAATATTTCCCTACTAACGGTGATAATGCTACATTCTGTCTTCAAACATATAAGCTTTATACACTCTGATGCTTACAAATAGCGAATAAATAAACAATACAAAAGGAAACTTCATTTTTTTGCAGAAATAAGATTTTACTCATGTTGATTACAAAAAATCGGAGTAAGAATATGATTACTCCATATCTACAACATTGGGTTAAAAGTGTATCTCGAGCCGCGGTTCTACTAAACACCGAAAAGAACTTTTCCACCGAAAAGGACCGAAAATGTGATATTACATTTAACATATGACTTTTGACACTGAAAAGAAGATTTAACATCGAAAAGAGCATATCCAGTACCAAAAATGGTTGCATTAATATGCCTGGCTTTCTGCTCGCTGATTATATTTTACAAATAAATGTGAATACTGTTTATGTGTGTACGTGCGTGCTTGCGTGCGTGCGTGTGTGTGTGTGTTTTTTAATTTCAGCGGAAATCCCAATGAGTTCTAGAGTCCTATAGAATTTCAGGTAAACGTCCCAATCCGCATTCTCTGTGCTTTGTTTTTCTACTCTTTCCAATCATACGACAATGTTATTAGACTTTATGCACATGAAACTGTTTTATATCTAGGATTCAAAGACCAAAAGTCAAGCAGCGTATGGTCTGGGGCGACAGCGTACTTTGATCTATGCTGTTTGAGAAAGACTTCCATATTAACAATTGTCAGCGGCACCGAAAAAAAACGATACTTTCCTTTCTTCTTACTCTCTTGGTATACGTAATATACATATATCTCAACTCTAGTTTCTAACCATTGTCCTACTGAACCCGGATATACCCTGCCTTTGCAAACAGTGTAGATCCAGATCAGTTGGCTTCTGAAGAAGCCAACTGATCTGGATCTGCACTGCTTGTCTTTCAGAATGTGACTTTATATCAACAGTCTGGACTAAGTATTGGTAACCTGATTGGCTGACAAGTAGAAACGGGTGTGGCATCTTAATTTATTCAGCATGACAAGGGTCAAGTATTACAGTACGCCATACAAGCCATACAATTCCAGCAACTTGTGTAAATCTTTACAAAGGGAGGTTTCCCAGCGCTGAAACTGAAATGTAAGCGTGTAACAAAGTACTGTAGACTACGTCGACGAAGAAAGAAAGCCCTGATGAGCCCGCGCATATGCTGAAAGTGAGTAAAGGGCCGTTATGCCAAGGCCCAGATCAGCCTGAACAATCAGGCAGTCTGATCATGTCTATTATTGCCTGTTTACAGAATTAGTGGATATTGTAGAATATATCGGAGGACTAAGAGGGCCCTGGCCAAACTGTGTGAATGTGCCGGCTGATCTGGCTCTTAGTTGCTCGCATATAGCATAATTGACCTTGACCATTTTGAGCATCATATTTAATAGATTTACTATCACTGTACCAGAAATCCTGCTTATTGCAGCAGTAAATCCATGCTTATATTAGCACGAACAGGCAATTCAGAACACCCACTTTGGCAGAAAGTGTCTTAACCATGTTGTGCGAAAAGGGCCCTTGCGAACAGCGAGATCCTTGATCTGTCTAATAAGGGGTTCGTTTCAGGGGATCCTGCTGGGCGTAACATAAACTTTAGATTAGAATGCGGAAATACGCAGGTTTACTTGGGTCTTTGCTGTTTCCAGATTTACCAAGACTCGTTTTGACGTCAACTACTCAAATAGTCAAATGCGTGTAACAGAAACAGGTGTTATAATTATTAAAACAATACAAATGGGTCGCAACGTCCTAAAATGTACCTCATGTGCGCCCAACGCCGACTCAAATCAGCATTCGCTTCGTCATTCTAATCAGTCTTCGTTGTCCGCATCAAGAAACATTGTATCCTTATCTATCAAAAAGTGTCCAGTGAAGTTTCTGAACAGACTGCGCGAATGCGCAGTCTGATCTGATATTCCCTGGGCGCATGTCCGTAGGTACGATTCGGCTCAATTATTTTTACCTATGTTTTTTCGATTTTTGTAAAACGATACAATGCTTGAAGGATTATTTTCAGAAATAGTCTAAACATTCGATGTGTTTATCTTTTATTAGTACTAGTCTTGAGCAGAAATACAGACAGCAATTGTTACAGAGGAATTGTGAAAATTAGGTCAGACCTTTATTTCAGATACCAAACTATTCGAACAGGTGGTGCTGTAATGGTTGTTGACCTATTTAGAATCTACTTGCCCTTTCTGCAATGGGCACTTACATTATTGCGTTAGAGCTAACATGAACTCATATAAAATGCTTGTCTATATACTGGCGATGGAATAGCGAAATATATGTACAGTCGGCACACATTTTTTGTGTACCTGTAACGCATATTTTCGTCGTTACAGAGATACTGAATGAACTATATTTTTTTTGTGGCGATCAAAACTGCAAATTTTCGTACCCCTTCAAATCAATCTTGCAGGAGTCTTTCATGAAGAAGTAAGGGAAAAGATCATCCTCAAGCCGGTTTTCTTAGATCCCTTTTTAGCTCACCTGAGTCGAAGGATGAGTTGCAGTTACGTTCCTTGAATCTACATTGTTCGGGTCTATCTGTCCGATTATTTTGGTTAATTACGGTACCATATTAAAAATTTATAAAGATGACGTTAACCCATTGTAGTCTGAAGACCCCTAAAAGGGTAATTGGCAAATAGTGCAGACCCAGATCAGACGCCGCATTCTGCGGCGTCTGATCAGGGTCTCCATTGTTTGCAAATTGTTCAACCATTTTTCTTTAGGAACATCTAAATCACATAGCTTGAAATACCTAAAATCAAAATTGGACTCTTCCAATATATAGTGTGGAGGAGTTCATTCAGTCTACAATGGGTTAAGATCAGAGGTATTGCTAATTTGACTATAATATGTAACAGTATTTTTCCTGGGCACCTGTGTGACTATGATGATGTAACACGAAATGCCCAGACTATGGTGCGACTAAACACCCTAATATACACAAACAACCCCTTGAAAACTCACAATGCCACCTATTTCATTCCCATTATTCACGTCAAACGGAGATAGACGGCAAGAGTAGTGCCTTTATTTTAGTTCCTTAAAACCCCATAAACGCCACTACATTATTTATATAACGCCAAAAGAAGCTTTTTTAAAAAAACGCTTACTTGCTGAAAAGTATCAGATCAGTTTGTTTATTAAGTACAATTAATGAATGGAAGTTATTTCAAGAGATATGAGCATGCTAAAGTAACACGAAATGCCTAAGTTACGATGCTTCTAAACATCCCAACGCATTCAAAGACACCCCTTGACAATCTACTGTCACGAAATAATACCTATATATTTTTGACCCCATTAAACCCCACTTTTATAAGTAAAACTGGGGTTTACAGGGGTATACGTTATTTTTCTTATTTCTGCTCAAAAACATAGATTGTGGGTATTCGTTAGAGCCGCCTTGGAGGCGGTTCTAACGAGACCACAATCTATGTTTTGAGCAGAAATACGAAAAATTTCAGATTTTTTATCTGAAAACTTTCAGTTTTTGGTGATGAAATTTTCAATATATGTGAATAAGCGTGTTTTCGTAATGAATACCACCGTCTTTATTCCAATTATTCATAGAGATGTATGGCAAGAGGCGTACATTTGTTAAAGCTCTTTGAAGCCTCATAACATGCTTACATGTTATTTAATAGCTCCAAAAGATAACTTTCTAAGCTTTTATAGCTAACCTTGCTGAAATACATTAAATCAGTATGCTAATAAAGATACAATTAGCAAACTGAAGGTGATTTCAGAGGTATTCGCAAGCTATGAAAATCATTTCAGACAGACGTAAAAACGTAACTTTACGTCATATTCAAGCAGAGGAATAGCAATTGATATTAGAGCGCAACATTCGCTCGCGCCAGTATATACTAAACCTTGTAGAACAACAAGAGTGTGCAGGAAATATGCGCATGTGCAAATATATTTGGATATTTTTTCTGCCTGTCCTGGTCACATACATCAAAAAGTATCAATTTTTCTCGTTGTGGTACTGTATGCATTGTGCTGCCAACTGCTTTGCAACAAATTTCTTATTTCTTGGAAACTACCCAGACATACAGAATATCTGATTGCACCAGACGAAAATCTGTTTCGGGCATAAGCGGACAGTGGAGCCTGCACAATCAGGACCGTCGTCCTACGCTTACAGACTCAATGGATAGTGCAGAAGTTATCAATGTATATATATAATATTCCCTGACGAGACTTTGCGAATGCGCCGGCTGATCCGAGCATTTCTTGTAAGCATTTGCTCCCTTGACACATTTCGCTTGAAGCGGCCCATTTAACCCATTAAAGACTGAATAAACTCTCCCTGATCAGAGAATTCTGTGACGTCTGATCTGGGTCTCATTACGAAAACACGCCTATTCAAATATATTGAAAATTTTACAACCAAAAACTGGCAAATTTTCAGATAAAAAAATCAAATATTTTTCATATTTCTGCTCAAAACATAGATTGTGGTACCCGTTAGAACCGCCTCGGCGAGGCGGTTCTAACGAGTACCCACAATCTAAGTTTTGAGGGGAAATAAGAAAAATAATATATACCCCTGTAAACCCCAGTTTTACTATATAAAAGTGGGGTTTAAGGGGGTCAAAATTATATAGGTATGTTTTCGTGATGTGCACTGTTTGCCAATTAACCTTTTAGGGGTCTCCAGAGTACAATGGGTTAATCTCTCTCTCAATCTCTCTCTCTCTCTCTCTCTCTCTCTCTCTCTCTCTCTCATCCCAGATTTCTCCTCATCTCAATTTAACTTTATACGGAGCCTTTTCGACTAAGGGACGTAACTGGGTCACTATAAGCTGTACTAGATTATGCACCTTTAAAGAAAATAGAAGTGTTAGAAAAGATAGAGTCTGGAGACAGACTTCATTTATATATACAATAGAAAAGCCATAGACAAAAACAACATTGTTCCGATGGCTAAGTTTATTTGAACATCTGAACCCACAAAATCCATGAACGTTCCAAAACCAACAATAATTGTTGTTATTGGGTTTTCACCGTGTAACGGACAAAGAAACCAGGTCATGAGAAAATGGATTATTTGGGGTAAATTGGGGTGTACAGACAACCCTCTTTATACCGACACTCGATACAACGACAAAATTCGTTATAATGACAATTTGACTGTCACGAAACCTAACAATTAGTCAGAAATTATGCAAGAATATTGTATTTAATACTTTAAATAAACAAACGTTTTGGATATTTGTTAGAATCGCCTCAGTGAGGCGATTCTAACAAATATTCAAAACTATGTTTCTTTATAGTATTAAACACAAAATTCTTGCATAATTTGTGACTAAATAACAAAACAAGACTTTTCTTACATATCAATCTGCTCATTAAGTATTCTGTAAAACAGCAAATTCACTTTATTAGCAACGTCTTTGGGAACAAATGCTATCGTTGTAACGAGGGTTCACTGTATATGGAGCAAAAACCCAACTCTTCAGTCCGGCTTATTTGCGCAGACTGCTCAGGACAATCTCTGTCCTTTAACATCTCTGAACTTTTGACATTGTAGAATACAAGGACATGAAAAGGCTCTTAGATAATGGGTTAACGAGATACTGCACCACTTCCACCACTCACACCACTTTCGTTACGGTGAGATTCAAATTTTGAATGATAACGCCCAACTTTCAGTGGCTCAACCGCACCGAATTTAAATAATGCACGGTATTCGTGCATGGAACGCAAACTTACCATAAAGATTTGATTATAGGCAGTCAGTATCAAAATGCATATTATCAGCAAAGATGATACGACTTGCATCTGCTGATAGATATTTTATATCATCAAGTGCAGCTAAAATGCACTATCCAATTGCTGATTAACCCTTGCCATGCTGAATAAATTAAAGATGTCATTCCCACTTCTAATTGTCAGCCAATCAGATTGCTTAATCCAGGTTTTTTATACAAACTCACATACTAAATGACAAACAGAGCAGATCCAGATCAATTGGCTTCTTCAGAAGCCAACTGATCTGGAGCTACACTGTTTGTAAATGCAAGGCGTATCAAGGTTCAGCAGGACAATGGTTAAAATTTCCAAAAATGATAGTCAGTGGTATTTCAGAGGGATATTTGTTGCTCAGAGATTTGTTGATACGTTCCGGATTTTTTTCTTGCTTTCCATAAAATATGTTATGGTTTTTCATTAGAAGCGCCTCTATACTAAATCATTTATGAGGCTCTAAACACAAATAAATAAATAGAAAGTCTGCATTTATTAGGAATCAAGCATAATCCCAAATCCACCAAATTCGCTTCTTTATATGGTAAAAACTGATCTGGAAACAGAGGACGTCGGGGACGGTGGGGAATGTATTCATATGCTTAAAAGAGACAAAATAATGTCATGTCTAATGTAATTACATACAAAATCATTGACCAGTAAAATGTATGCTACCGTGTTTTACCTTAGAAATCGGTAATCGGGGGAGGGTGGGGAAGGTGTTCATATGCGAAAGAGACATACTCATTTCATATCTAATGTATTCACATACAAAATCGTTTTGACCAGTAAAATGTATTCTACCGTATTTTACCAAAGTAATCGGAGACTTTAATTTCTCACCATATTTGTGCTAAAATTAGAACACATTCATTAAACTACCGTCAACTTGATGTGTCTAAAACTTCTTAATGAATGTCAAACAGTGTTGACCCTGATCAGACGCCGCGTTCTGCGGCGTCTGATCTGGGTCTACACTGTTTGCTCAGGCCCGTCTGTCCGAATACTTAAGTCAAATAAGGTACATGACTTCGCCGTAAAGGGCAAATAAATACATTTTGGGTGAAAGTAAACAGATCTGTACAACAAAGTGAAAATGTGATAGGCCAAGATCTTTAAAACGACATCAGTTAAATTAATAATAGCCACAACATGAGAAACTGTACATTACATTATAAGAAAATATACACCCAAGGAAAACTTGGGTAAGTCTGCGAATTCCGCGTCATGAAATCAGAGCGTTCATCAAAATATTCTGCAGTAAGGAATGATTGTGTAAGCGGACAAGGAAGGCCCAAATAAGACTGTGCAAATGCGCAATCTGATTTGGGCCTTCGTTGGCCGTATATGCGATACGGACCCTTTGTTGTCATTGCGGTTCAATTATATTGCGGTCCAATTATATAATAGTCGTACCAGGACAGTGATGGTGTAACAAAATAGGTATTTATTTTTCTTAATTAAGTGTTACGAATAAGTCCGAGTGTGTCCGAACACTATTGTGTGTGAGGTGAGGAAGGAAACAATACGTTCTGGTATAGATTGTATGTCTTGCCGTAGGGCAGTGTCGTGGGGCGGGGCAGATGCTGGCAGCGGCCAGGTACGGAATACGTACATTAAATAGGGTCTTTGGTCATTATTCGAACATCTCAATAAGTATGGTACCTTACGTTCCCATTTTAAGTAGTAAAACTGTAGTGGGATCTGGTCTGTCTACAGATACTTTTCTCTTTTGAAGGCAGAAAATTGTGTAGATTGCAATATGCTAACCAGTTGGTTTAAACAATATTTTATTTGTTCCTTTACAAATGTTCCAGGATCTGACTGTAAGCTAGAAGCTTATACGGGTCATTTCCTGGTCTACACAGAATACATTTTCGTTCGTTTGATCGACTAGGAATGATTAATTGCTAACCAGCTATAACCTTATAATTGGGAAATAGTCAATGAACTGAAATTATAGAAACATAGGGCTACAGAAATGATAAAAAGAATGACATAAAAGACAAAACGCAGAAACTACCTCAAACAGTCTTTACCAGAGTTTCTCGATGTATATGTATCACTGTAATATTACAATTAATAGCAATTCTTAGTACAATCAAATTCAAGTCCTGCTAAAAGTTTTTTCGCGACATAAATTGTTTATGCGTCGAAGGGAGCAAAGTATTTGCTTTTAGATGCTTCCATTCGAGGTAAAACAATCTTGGCAGCATTACCTCCCTTAAAGTGTAAACATTCTCCTAAATTAACATTTTTGAATCGATTGTTTACAATCGAACCATGGTATACAAACGCCAAATTTCCCAATGTAATCAAACAGGGAGTTAGACGAAATCCAGGTAACGGTTATTTATAGCCGCGCTATTCTTGTCGCTGTGACGTCAGAGTGCCGTATATCGAGGGTTATATGTAAAACCTGGACTGGGACATTGGCAGACAGTGCAGACCTAGTTAAGACGCCGCAGAGCGCGACATCTGATCAGGGTATGCACTATTTGCTTAAATTACGTGAAGCTGAGGATTAACTGAAACAGGCTTACGCCCCGTTAAGGACCATTTTTCAAGCCTACATTCAGAGACAATCGATCCACCGGTGCTGTCAGTGCTTTAATTTCTTTTTACATAACTCATACTCGTCGTGCCCTGGTTTGAGTAGCAAATAAACAGGGAGCTTTGCAGAGATAGTTAGCGGCATTATTCCTTAAAAGCAGAGCTGTACAAACGCAGATTTATAACATATCCGGCGTTGCTTCAATTTGTCTCAGGGGCCTCATTACGAAAAAACACCTATTCAAATGTATTAAAAAAAATCACCACCAAAAAAACTGAGTTTTCATATAAAAATTCTGATATTTTTTCATATTTTTGCTCAAAACATAGATTGTGGGTACTCGCTAGAACCGCCTCGCCGAGGCGGTTCTAGCGAGTACCCACAATCTATACTTTTGAGCAGAAATAAGAAAAATAATGAATACCCCTGTAAACCCCAATTTTACTATATATAAGTGGGGCTTAAGGGGGTCAAAATTATATATGTGTGTTTTCGTGATGCTGGTCGCGTTTAATCTATACAGATGCACAACACCGCAGCCTTGATATGATAAAAATTATGCACAGTTATCACACATAATATTTGAACCAGCTAAATTCGTATTTCGTGTGCACAGACTGGTATATGCATCACACCTCGTAATACCGGTAGACTTGCCAAAGTCTGTTTTTCCTTTTTTATATTATAATTGTTTGTCCCAATAAATTCCGCGGCGTGATCTGGATCTTCACTGTTTGCTCAGGCCAGTCTGTTCTAATTCTTCGAGTTATTAAAGTAAGCTTTTTAACAGTCTTGTGATGTAGGCATTTAAAACAAGCTAGAAATCTTGTATGAAATTGAAGTTAATGGTGCCTAAATACCACTAATGTCAGGCCCTGAAAATTGCCCAAATCTCTGTCACTTTTAGCCTACTGCCAATAACATGAAAGTAAATTACTTAGTGTTTTTGTCCGTAATTTGGCATATGAACTTATCTTTACGTATCAAATAAAAAACGGGGATTATACTTTATAATGGGTCCAGATAAGGCAATTGAAGCAGTGATTTATGGTATTTTGTTACTTTTGCACCAAAAACATCTTGTTGGATGAGGCGATTCCAATGTCTACTCACAAATATGTTTGTAAGAGTCTTTGAAAGAAAGAGCCTTCGCTAGAAGTATATGTCCACACATATATATTTCCTTACGTTGAAAATCCACAAGTCAGGTCCGAGACTTGCATCTTCAGCCTGACCTGGGGCTCGCTGTTTGCCATACTGAATTCTGCAAGAAAATCATTTTAATCTTGCCGGTGCATCATGAAAACATGTCTATATAATGCTGACCCCATTAAACCCCACTTTCATATAGGAAACCAGGGTTTACAGGGGTATAAATTATTTTTCTTAAGCCCCGTTTATATGCATTAAGTTTACCCCTAGGGGTTAATTAACCCCTAGGGGTAAATATTTGCCCCACCTTGTTAAATACATTCCAAACATTTTTTCAAAATTTACTCCTATGGGTAAATCGGAAATTGTGTTTACATGCCGAAATATACCCCTAGGGGCAAATATATTTGCCTCTACCCTTGAGCAGGGGTATTTTGTTTATGTGGGTAAATTTTACCCAAGGGGCAAATGCGTTTACATGACGAGTTTACCCTAGGGGTATATTTGCCCCTAGGGTAAATTTGCCTCCAGGGACAAACTTATGCATATAAACGGGGCATTATTTCTGCTCAAAACTCAGATTGTGGGTACTCGTTAGAACCGCCTCGCCGAGGCGGTTCTAACGTGTACCCACAATCTGTGATTTGAGCTGAGATATGAACAATATCAGAATTTTTATCTGAAAATTTTCATTTTTTTTTTTTTTGTGGTAAAATTTTCAAAATATTTGAATAGGCTTCTTTACGTAATGGTGCGCGGACAATGAAGACCATAACTAGATTTCGCAGCTGTTGTGTTTCACGTGTACCGAACAAATCATGATATAGCTTAACAAGACATTTCATTCACTGAAAAGATTTTAACCACCCATGACACTGTGTTGCAATATAAGATTATCAGTTTAATCAAAAATCGTGAAGAAAAAGGAAATTTTCTGGTGACGGCTATTGTTGCAAATGCTTTGTGACCTCAGTGATTCAATCTGAATCATGTCTCGCCATTTTTGTCTGAAATTTGAGCCAAACCACATGCAATTTTCTACTTGCTTTAAACCACCAGATTGGATTGAATTTCTCTATCATTTGTTTTTTCGGCTTTACAAGAGTTTGTGTGAGAAGGTCAAATAAGTTATAACCCATTAAAACACCACCAAGTACTGCAATTCAAAAAGATGAAACATTATTACTAGCGTGTGTAATATGTTGTGGTTTCCGTTTTCTAAACTGTAGTATCTTAGTATTTTCATACCGCTCCAAAGTATAGTAGCGGGATATTATGGTATACCCTCCGATGTCTGTCCGTCTGCCCGTCTGCACTTCGTTTCCGGATAACTCCCCCTACAGTTTTCTTCGGATCGCATTGAAACTTGGTGGACAGTTAGACCATGCGGTGGTACGGTGCATATTGTTTCAGGTTCCGATACACCAAATTTTGATAGAGTACAACATCAAACACAGCCGTCTTCTCTACATGTTTTGTTACGGCAGTGGCGGGGTATCATGCGGTGTCTGTGATAATTTTATTTGTTTTGTCGTCGCCTTTGATGGACTAAATGCCAGGAAGACTTTGACAATATGGATTCCGAAAATAAAAAAAATAAATAAAAATTTAAGGGGACTGGATACATTTGCAATATTTTTGCTAACAATTTCACAAGGGGGACAACTTCTGTGATTTATTATTTGCATTCATATACAGTAAGCCACTTCGGAAAAAGGTTCTACTCTGAAAGGAAAGACTTGCTCAAAGGGACCAATTTCTTTCGTTTTAGAGAAGAATCCTTTTCAGAAGGGAGCCAAAACAAATATGACAGAGTTGCCTCCCCTGAAAGTGTATCTGTTCCCCTTAAATAAACCCAAAAGCAACTAAATAACACATGGGGTGGAGTAGACTGGCTCCAGTCTCCAGTGACTAAATATTTATTCTTATAATCCAGTTTAAAAATCCACTAAAATAAAACCAAAATAATATATTTAATATCATGACTATAAAGGCTGGTCACTAGTGACTGGCCTTTATAGTCATGATTTAATTTTGGTTTTATTTGAATGGATTATCAAACTGGATTATAAGAATAGATATTTAGTCACCGGAGACTGGAGCCAGTATAGAGGTGGAGCTATGGAACAAATATAGTCAAATTTGAGTACAATAACTTCCCAGTTATTGGAAGTAAGTGTATCTCATGCAACTTCATTCAACAGATTCATTATAGTACTGCATGTTACAGTAATCCCACTTCGTTGCGCAAGCGCGACTCGGTTCAAATACTATATAACTCAAACTAAATGTATGGTATGATAAAATCAGGATAAAGTATTTCGTATTAAATCTGAGGTATAAACCTTAAGCTAATATAAAATTTAATCCTTAAACCGCTAATCAAAATTGCAGTAGACACTATATTGTTTTATTTTTTTTTATTTTTTTTTTATTAATTCCATATTATTTTTCAACTTTCAGAGAAAATAAGGCATGTCATTTCAAGCGATTCACATGGAATGCCAAGTCTTATTTTTTCACAAAAAAATAATTTAAAAAAACAAAAAAACGGAATGTTGTCCGCTACAATATTGCTTAGCGCTTAAAGGTTAAAATCTGCTGAAAGGAAGAACTATTTATTCGTGTATTGTGTGTGTTTTTTTTTTTTTTTTTTTTTTTTTTTTGTTGTTTTTTTTTGGTGGGGGGGGGGTTGTTTTTTGTTGCTGTTTTTTTTTTTTTTTTTTTTGTTTTGTTTTTTTACTTTTTTGTAGTATTCTGAAACCGATAGTGACAAAGCTGACATTCTGCATCCCCAGACACAGCAACAGATAAGGCAATTTTTTTCATCCAAAAAATGCTGATATCTTTCTTATTTCTCCATGAAAACATATGTTGTGGGTACTCATTAGAAGCGCCTCGCTGAGGCGCTTCTAATGAGTACCCACAACATATGTTTTCGTGGAGAAATAAGAAAAATATTATGTGGATACCCCCTCTTATCTGTAGCTAGTCATAGACTTTATTAGTTTAGAAACATGATAATCCTCGAGCAAGCGTAACACGCGAGGATTTTGCTTTAAACAGTATTTTATTTGTATAAATCCTTGCAGAGAAATACAAAACAGAACATAGCATATATGACATATACATAAAAGGGATCCAGAAAAAAAATCAACTGATTTATTTTATTTTTTTTATTTTTTATTTATTTATTTATCTTCTTTTTTTTTTTTTTTTTTTTTTTTTTTTTCAAGGATTTTGCACAAAAGGATAAAATTGCTTACCTTTTGGATACGTTTTAGGCGGCAAGGTTATACAGCCCTGCGAATTCGACGTTCTGTCTGACATCATTGCCTCCGGCGACTGAGCTTTCACACCGCTACGCATTGTCTCCTCTAACCGTTCTACAACTGCTGAAAGACTCTTAACAATCCCTTCTAAACTTTTGAAATTCGTATTTAAATTTTCCAACGTCACTTCTTGCGAATATAAATTTTCCTGCACCACTCGTAAATTGTAACTTTCACGCCTTAAGGCCTCTTTTGTTTCATTCATATTTTCATTTAAACTTTCCAGTTTACTATCCATCACCATCGTTTTACTTAAATCCCCTCTGAGATCATTTGAAATTTCTCTGTGATTGTTGTATTGTGCCATGTATTTTTCAAATCTGTCTTCAAATTCTTTTAATCTTTGATTGACGTCTCTATTTATTTTCTCTACATACTTTTTACAGTGACATCGTTTTCGTCTCGGTTTTTTTGTCTCTGTGTTTTGAGAATATGCGAAAAATAATAGGGTGCATATAATTGCCCCTTGCAGTAAACCGTCTATCTTCATTTTGGAGGAATCCTATCAAACTTCTTATATACGTTCCTTCAGTAATATTCTTCACTGTGAATGGTCATCACTTCTGAAAAAACAAAATGTTGTTAAAATATAATTTGTAAAGATTTCAAATTTAAGATGTATTACTCCTGACCCATTAAAGGCATAAGAGTTGACAAGGACAAATAAAAATACAGAAAAAAAAGCAAGACAATAGGTAAAACAAAAATACAGCAAATTAAGCATCACAACGGGCACATGACGTCTATACAACGTCGCACCGACGTCAATGCAACGTCATGACGTCAGTTTTGTTCAATATTTGTCTCATGGTCAAACAGGAAGTAATTCCAATAACTTACCTACATATTGTAGCTTAATTTACAGAAGTCACGGCTTATGTCCCATGACACTCGAATACAAAAATATGTGAAAGTATGCGTTAGGGACATATGCAGACTGCAAAGGCCCAGATCAGACTGCGCGTCCGCGCAGTCTGATCAGGGCCTTCGCTGTCCGTGTACAAAATTATTTGATACTAAACACTGCTAAATATAATATTGACGCGCACAAAATGACCTGATCCGAACGGACGGACGAACAAGCTGGTATGGGCATTTGCTGTTCGCATCTGCTCCGTATTTCACACAGCACAGCTTAAGATAACAAATGCACTGTATTCAATACCAGCGCATACCAAAATAAATAAATAAATACCCGTGTAAAAGGATGAATTAAAACGATAAAATGTAGCAAGCGAAATAAACAACACACGATATAATTTAAAAAGGCTCGGATCACATTTGCGCATGCGTGAAGATCCTGTCAGGACGTTCGTTATTCGCGTACACAATGATTTACTTCCCCTAAATGCCTAACTCTTTTTATCGTATATTCTGAACCTATATATGAACTGAGTTACGATCATGTTTCAGACAGCAGCCACTCGCAGGCTGGCCTGGGTTTTCTTTATTTCCTGTACGGCATCATATCTAATCGTATGCGTTTATGTTTTCTCTTACCTGGCGAAAAAACAGATTCCTAGAAATATGACTGTATTGTCCATATATACCATCATTCGGTGACCCTACTGGGCTCTTAATTAAATTATGCATTATATTAATCACCCAATATTGAGCGCGTCACTCGAAAAGATCACCCTGCGCATTGACACAGTCTCGTAAGCGCTTTTGGTTTTCGACGAAACAGTCTACAGAATTCGATGACTGTAATGCGCAAATATTCGGACAGATCTGAACAAACAGTGTAGACCCAGATCAGACGCCGCAAAAGGCGGCGTCTGATCAGGGTCTACACTGTTTGCCAACCATCGAGCAGTTTTTTGGAAGTATCAACAGGTACCTTTTTCAGGCCTACCCTAAGCATTCGCACACCATAACGTCTTATCACACTTGTTATAGAATTTGAACAGGTCCAATTTATTTCCTGTTGCCGTGTCTAAACATTGTTGAATGAGTGGCAAACAGTGTAGACCCGGATCAGACGCCGCGTTCTGCGGCGTCTGATCTGGGTTTACACTGTTTGCTCAGACAGGTCTGTTCGAATACTTAGGATAAATATGTAATGAAACGGACTTGTTCAAATTTTAATACAGGTATGGTAAGACGTTAAGGTGCCCGAATGCTCTAATCTGGGTCTACACTGTTGGCTCAAACAGGTCTGTCCGAATACTTAGGATAAATACGGTAATGAAACGGACTTGTTCAAATTTTAGTACAGGTATGGTAAGACGTGAAGGAATCCGAATGCTCTATAGGGAAAATACGATATGCTTCCGGGACATCTTTTCGCTCGACACACCTGTGTATTAATCACCCCATTGTCGACTCGAAATGACTAAAATATACATGTACGTTAAAGACTCATTGTGTCATTAAGAGTCATAAAATGAAATCAATATCCATTGTACAGTCACTCGTGTGCTCTTTTTTGTGAAATCTTGCAAGAGAGAGAGAGACAGACAGACAGACAGACAGACAGACAGACAATCTTTGTATCCCAGCCGTTAGAACGTTAAATTTAACCGCGAAAAGTGATGGTCTTGTGAATTTAGTTACAACCAATTACTTCTCTCTGGACAAATTCAGCAGACGAGACTTAATGATATTTTTTCTTATCTTTCCCAGGAAACAGGTTTTGTTATTTCATGCAAATTGTCTCCACTGGACAAATTTCCGTACGAAATGTCAAACCCTGTTTTCTGGGAAAAATTAGAAAACATACTTCAAAATGTCGTCTGCATATTCGATAAGGCATCTTTTCTCATGGTGTGACCATTTTTTTATTATTATTATTATTATTTTGATTAGTGTACGTGATTTTTATTTCCCATCAAATGCTTTTGTCTGTACTAACAAAATTTATTACAAGATTTCAGAAAAATAGAAAAAGAATGACTGTACAATTGATATTGATTTCATTTCATGACTTAATGATATTATTAGTCTTTAACGTTTAGCATGCTGGTTAAAATTTTCAGCAGAACACATTCATTGTCAATTCAGAGAACCATGAAAACTGTACAATACATATGTATTGATGTACGATCCGATTGCGCGGAGACAGCAGTCTGATCGACGTCTTCGTTGATCACGCGTCACTAACTGCGTTTTCTCAAATGGCGGCTTAAATATTTCGGAAATAAGTAAGTAAATAAATAAATAAATATATAAATAAATAAATAAAATTGCTAACATCTGAAACCGGAGCAAAAGGATAACTGGCAAACAGTTGCAGCCCCAGATCAGACGCCGCAGAACGCGGCGTCTGATCAGGGTCTACACTGTTTGCTTTAATTAAATACCAGGACTTCTATTAAACACAACAATAATAAAAAAAACTAACCAGAACCCCTGCTATTGAAAATAGACCGTTCCAAAGAGTTGTGGAAGAAGAGTCTACTCGACGTAAATGGGTTAAAGCAGCAAGAATATAAATACCATTCTTGTAGCAGGTCCGACTGTACCTGGTTTCAGATAAAAATGTGTTTATGGTTAATTACGAAATGAGAACAAATACTGTTGCGTGCAAAATTTCCATAAATGAAGACCCACAGATTGCCCATTAAACTATATCTACTCAAATAACAGCCACATTTTTGGAGTACATGTATAATACAGAGTATTGTTTGTGGAGCAAAATTGCAGTATAAAAAAAAACTGTCGCGTTGCGGGAATTAAAAGCTTCTGCTGAGTGGGGTTTATTTATTTATCTATTTATCTATTTATCTATTTATTATTATTATTATTATTATTATTATTATTATTATTATTATTATTATTATTATTATTAATTAATTAATTAATTAATTAATTAATTAATTAATTAATTATTTTATTTATCTACATTTATAATAATGATTATAATAATAATAATAATAATAATATTATTATTATCATTATTATTATTATTATCATTATTATTATCATTATTATTATTATTATTGTAGATAAATTGTTATTATTATTATTATTATTATTATTATTATTATTATTATTATCAAGATTATGGGTTAAGGCAATCGCTATCAAGCTGAAAAAAAAACTATTTAACCTCGCATACAGTAGAGAATCACTTTCCAAAAACTGGCAAATACACAGTCAGCGTTGATATATAGGACAAAATAAATTTTCGCATGAAATGAGAGCGAAACATTCTATTTCAGCTTCCTTAAGGTATGGATACAACTGAAAATTGTCCCGCTATGATGAAAACGAAGACAACTGTTTCCAGACAGAAAGTTGTCTCTCTAGAATTTGAAACCTTGTTATCATGAGGTCTACACTAAAAGGAAAGAATTTGCTCCCACAGGGACCAAATTCTTTCCTTTAAGTGTAGACTTCAATGACAAGGGAGAAAAATGTTTCTGTGTCAGAATTATTTCCCTTTTAGGCGTATTTATTCTCCATCATTTTATTGAATTTCCCATTGTGAGAATTAAATATTTAAATGTTGAAGGAAAATTCTCATTATGACCATGGTTAAGCACTTAAGATATGAATTAATTCGTGAATTATTTGAATAATTTGAAATTTAAGATACTAATGTTCTTTTATTAATGTTTTCCTTATTTCACATTACAATTGGTTTGGAATCTGTAAATAAATTTGAAATGTCAAGCAAAATATGGCTAACTGATTATCAGAGAGAGAGAGAGAGACAGACAGACAGACAGACAGACAGACAGACAGACACGGAAAGGCAGACAGACAGAGAGGAAGAAGTGTTTCCAATGAGTCAATCATTACTTCAACACACATATGTATTTGCAAAATATATACCTCTTATCCATCCACCAAGATTTTTCAACAATATTTTATCTCTATTTTCCTTATTTCTCCTCACTAAAACATATGTTTAGGGAACTCATTAGAAGCGCCTCACGGAGGCGCTTCTAATGAGTACCCATAACAGATGTTTTCGTGGAGACATAAGAAAAATATTTATCTACACAGGTCTCTAATGAAGAGCACTGTAGTCATGCCATTGCCATTATATAATATGGAAATAAGGAGTAAAATTTGGTAATTGAGTGAAAAAGAAGTCCGATAACTCATGCATACCCGTGTATACCCAATAGACGACAGACGAGTCTCTTAATAATGGATCACACCGTTATCCCCCGCGGCGAACGTTTAGCGCAACGGTCCAAGATCGAATACATCTCGGATTTTATCGTAAGGATTTATAGAACTATTCCGAGGTTTCTGAGAGAGTAATGTCCCTTTTTTCAGCTTCGTATTTTCAATTTAAAAAAAAAAAAAAAAAAAAAAAAAAAAAGTAGTATAGATCATACCATTGTGTATCATTTTTCTCGTACATGTATTTCTAGCAAAATGAAACCACTTTGTTAAGTGGACCGTTAATTCAACATCAGTTTACCTAATTATGCATTATAGCTTTATCCAACTCAGCAGAAAGAAAGGTGTCTTGTTTTCCTTTTATAACTTCCACATTCCAAAATTCAGCAAACTGGCGCCAACTTTGCATAATTTGCTAAATATGTGATGTAGCCAGACAAACAATGAACAAACATATTGCATTAACCTATAATTTGCGGAATTTTTTGTTCGATTGTTTTGAGCCGTAGTATACAAACGACAAAATTTCAGTTGTCCAGTTGATTATCATGGACTAATGTAATCCAACCGCGCGTTAGAAGAAATCCAGGTCGCACTATTCTTGTCGCTGTGAAGTCAGAGTGCCGTGTAAAGAGGTTTATCTGTAAAACCTGGACTGAGACATTGGCAAACAGTGCAGGCCAAGCTCATACGCCGCAGAATGCCTCTTTCGCTATTACAGGTGACTTTTTTCCTTGTTTTTCGCATTTTTTCAGCACCCATGGGGTATAAAACTATATTGTTTTCCTTACAAAATTTACAATTTTCTCTAAATAGCTGCCCTTGTTAATAACATGCTAGACTGGCTCCCGTGTAACTGATGTATAATTCATAAAAAAAATCCTAGCTTTGGAATCTCTTTCTTTCTGATTTGCCTGATCAGTTTCTCACAGGTAAGGGAGATGATATGTGTAGAAATATAATCAAGGAGGAGTTTTTACTTTCGTTAGATTAGAAAACTAAAATTCATAGACGTGGGGTCATGCTAATAAGGGCAAATCGTTCTCAAATATGTTTGAATTTTTACACATCAGTCAGGAGTAAGTGTGAATTTCGTTTTTTGTTTGAAGTCTTATCAGAGTGTATCGCCTTTTCATCTTTCAAACCCAAGGGCGATAAACGGAAATCAAAATAGTAATACGATGATGAAAATCGAAAGACATAAGTCAAAAAGTTCTTTTGGCATTCAAGTATCGAAAAACAAAAGTCATAATATAAGTTTCAGATTCGAGATAGCGCATACTATTCGCCGTTAACTTAATGTCAAAATAAAATTCTTACGTTCGGTTTATATATAAAATTCTGTGAATGATACTTATATCCTGATAAGACTGAGGCTCGTTTTAGAACTAAGCTGTTTGCTAAAGTCTCTTACGATCGCCCTTGGCGCCGAAAAAGTTTTCAAAAAATGGAAATGCATACTATCTGTGTTTACCCTAAGTATTCGGACTTATGGCTTAGCAAACAGTGCAGACCCAGATGAGATGCGCAAAACGTGGTGTCTGATCAGGGTCAACACTGTTTGCCACACATCCAGCAATATTAGACGCGTTACAGAGTGTTTGTTAAGAAGTAGTATTTGGCGATATTTTTCTTCTTTCTCCATAAAAATACGTTGTGGGTACTCATTAGTAGCGCCTCATCGAGACGCTTATGCTTCTAATGAGGACCCACAACATACATGTTTATGGAGAACTAGAGAACAATTATTCCTAGAGTCCTCTGACTAGCAGATGGTAAAATGGACTTGTTCAAGTTTTATGACAAGAATTAAGGAGATTATACATCTGAATACAGTAAAACCTGTGTAAGACAGCCACCTTTGAAATTGACTTCAGCGGTTGATGTGGAAAGGTGGTTGTCTTATAAAGGTACATGTCATGTAATTTTGCTAGCAAAATTACATGACATGTACCTTTATAAGACAGACGACTTTTTCCACATCAACCACTGTTGAAAGTCAGTCTTGAAGGTGGCTCTCTTACACAGGTTTTACTGTATATCGAATAACTATGCTTAGCGACTTTGTGTAGTATAAGTGGTGCTTAGCAAATTTGTGTAGTATAGTATAGTACAAGAGTCAGATGTACTCTGGTAACTGTTTGCATTAATAAGAAGCACCTTCTCACAACATTTTACCATTTTACACGATTATAAGCAATTCGCACTTAGGCTATACAATGAGACTGAGAATATATAAATGTCATGGTCAATCATTAGATTTCTTCTGGACTTATTTTAGCAGATGAAACAATGCTCTTGTAAAATGTTTTTGTAATGCATAAAATGTAAAATAATAATAATAATAATAATAATAATAATAATAAAATTAATTAAATGAAAATAATAATCCCGTGTATCCAGTTCTCCTCAATTACTGAACCAGTCATTTTCGTCTTCAAAAATAAATAAATAAATAAAATGTATATCTGAGCAATAGCAATTCTTATGTCGCAATAGGACGGCTTCACCATTCTCTGAGTCGTAAAAGGTAAAACTAAGACTAGACATTTCATTCAAACGATCACTAGATTTCATCAGACGATTTATCTTCTAGAGTGAAGACTTCTGTATTCGAAAATTATTCTTAAGGGGGCTAGATTACTCTGTCTCCAGACTCTTTCTATCATTTTCTCTTTTCTTTTCAAAGGTATACAATCTAGTACGGCTTATAAAGATTTAATCAGTTATGTCCCTTAGTGGAAAAGATAGACAGTGAAATAGGATTAAAGAGACAAATCCAGCTACAGGAAGGGATAAAGAATGACAGACAAAAACAAAAGAGAAGAGCAGAAACGACTGGAGCCAGTCTAGGGCTGGATACTCTCGGTAGTTTTTTTTTTTTTTTTTTTCCGCCATTTTTTTACAAAAGAGACAGAAGAGATAGTAGAGGAGATGAAAGAGAGGGACAGGGAAGAAAGGGAAACAGGAATGAAAGAGAAAGCAAAACAAAACAAAACAAAAACAAAAAATATACAGAAGAAACAAAAACATTGCCCCTCTACCCTTATAGCAGGCCTTGCCCAACTGCAAGCCAATATCAGTTAGACGCCCCGGTGACGTAAGATACAAGACACCCTTGCCACACCTGACCACCCCCTTCCAGATGGGAGGCAAAAATTATATCTACAGAGTTGTCTTCCCCTAAAAGTTAATCAATACCTCTTCATGTAGAAACGTTCCTGCATATTGAGACTTGCCTCTATACACAACTGCAGAAGACGAGTCACAGGAAATGCCATATCTTATTTTCTCTTAAAGGTAATAAAAACATTTGCTGTCGTCTGCTCCAATTTTGCTTAGTGCTTTAACTGTTTAGCAAGCGGTTTTTAATCTCTATATATCCCGAGAATGCATCAAGTCAGATTTTATATTGATAAATACACTATGATCAGTGCAGAGAACGTATAGACTGGTTGATGCATTGGCCGAAGTTCTTTCTGATTTGCGCCAGTCTATCAGATAATTGATGGGTCTATATGGCCCGTGATAAGAGAAAACATTCTTTCGGACATGTGTGGACAGCGAAGACTCAGATAAGACTGCGCATTCGCGCAGTCTTATCTGAGTCTTCGCTGTCCGCCCGAAGAAATCTCGGAACTTTGGCTATCAAGACAGCGTCTGCCAAATAGTGAGCTGAGTGCACTAATACGCAGGCTGGTCCGTATCTTCTCTGGGCGCCCATGTCAGAAGGTTCATTTTCCCACGTTACAGTTCAGTTACGGTGGATGAATAGTTTACGTCACTGTTTTCAAGAGAGACCAATTTTCGCTTTTTTGGCACACTAAACCCCCTCTAAAAGGGGGTCTACTTTAAAAGGAAATAATTTGCTTCCTTTCTTTTCTGTTAGAGTAGACCTGGGAACAAATTCTTTTCTTTTAGGATAGACCCATTTCCAGAAGGGAGGTAAAATGTTATGAGCGAATTGCCACCCTTGAAAGTGTATTCACACCCTTAATTAGAGTACATATGTCATTATAAATATTCTGTGCGAGTGTCTAGTTACTGCTGCTGAATTGGGAGAATGGCTTTTATTTTACTTTTAATATGCATTTATATACTTAGGGACAAGTAATTTGTCTCCGGCAAGTAATGTGTCCCTTTGTGATGAAAGAAATATTCGATGTTCAACTACAAAACCACTTATATAGGAGCAATGCTAGCATACAGACAAGTTCTGATAATAAAGGCAGTCTAATACGATAATAGTTTACTAAGACACTACTACTACCATAGACTGGCTCCAGTCTCCAGTGACAAATAATCCTGTTTGATAATTCACTGTGATTCAACCAAAATAATATCATAACTATAAAGGCTGGTCACTAGTGGCCAACCTTTATAGTTACGATATTATTTTGGTTTTATTTTAGTGGATTATCAAACAGGATTATAAGAATAAATATTTTGTCACTGGAGACTGGAGCCAGTCTATCACTACTACTACCACTACTGCAACTTCTACTACTTCTTCTAACAATACCTCTACTACTACTACCACTACTACTACTACTGATGATGATAATGATGACGATGATGATGGATGACGACAACGATGACCTCAACGACCATGACGACGACGACGACGATGATGATGATGATGAATACATTTAACTCAGATATTAAACTTATCTGATATAAAACATCGCCTGCCAAGTTTCAACATAAAACGGCGATCAGTTGCCAAAGAGGTCACCCCGGTTTTATGTACGTCAGACCGGTGCGATAATAAAAACATTCTCTTGGTACAATTTAGTGGGGGCGCAAAAAAAGTATAACTAATAATTCATGTAATTCCTTAATAGCGTGCCATACGGAAATATTACACCACAAATGATGAGAAAAAATGTGAAAGCTCTCAACGAGAGCTATATTTTTATTCATGAAGGATATTGTTTACTGGCAAAACAATTCCCCCTTCTGGAGTTAGACCTAAGTGTTATTTCCGACCAGTTTGAGTTCATTCGGCCACCGGCTGACAAAAAGGCCCTTCAGGGCATATGCGAATGGCGAAGCCCCATACCAGTTTGCGCAGTCACGCGTCGGGTCAAGATCTTCGCCATTAGTCCTATATCTTCAACAAGGTCCCTTTATTATGTAGGCGACCAGCAAAGATCCTGACCAGACTGCGCAGATGCGCAGTCTGGTCTGGATCTTCGCTGTTCGCATATGTTCTAAGGTCCCTTTTCTCAGTCGCCGGCCCATTTTGCGGTTAACCAGATTCAAGTTATTACGAGAATAGACTAAAAATATTTTTTCACTAAACAGATAGGTCCTCTCAGCAGAAAAAGGTGTCTTCGAACATGATCGAAATGCTCAGATTCTGATCCCCCTGTTGTACTGATACATTATCTGAAGAAGAATCGGGCCGACCTTAAAAATGTTTTGCTGGGCCTCTGTCTACCCAATCAATGGCTTGTAATTCTCTAAGTAGTATTTAATAGAATTATATAAGCCTCTGACCCACTATAATTGGCACTAATCATTTTTTTTTTTTTTTTTCCTTTATTTTTTTTTTTTTTTTTTTTTTTTGGCCATTCAGGAGATTTTTCGTTTTCTTTTAAAAAGCCTACAACAGACAGGTTTATATTCAGTACAGACTTTTTATAATAAAACTTTATTTTCAGTTGCAGACAACAACAGACAATTTTACATTCACTACAATCTTTTTATCATAAACTTTATTTTCAGTAGCAGATAATATTTTGAAATATTATATATTTATGGATAACATTTTTGACAATATACTGTCTGCAGTAAAAGAAAAATCATATCTGAATGAAAACAAATGACCTACCTACCTATCCATTCTGAAATTGATGGGTAAGAGAACAGCAATCAAAGAATATTCAAAGGATGGCCTGTGTACATTTTCAAGGGAGGTAACTCTTGTCAAAACTGTTTTTGCCCCCCCCCCCCTCGACCCCCCACTCCCCACACCCCCTTCTTAAAATTGGATATTCAAATCTTTGATGGGAATGGGCATACTTTCAAGGGAGGCAACTCTGTCAAAATTGTGTTGCCTCCCTTCTGAAAAGGGGTCTCCTCTGAAAGGAAATAATTTGCTCCCATATTAAAATTCAAGGTCGGAAAGGCCCACTTCAGAAACTCAGGGGTGAAAGGATTAGTTTGAGATAAACCAGGACAGAAAATCAAAATAGAATCATCGCTTAGGTATACATAGACTGGCTTCAGTCGTTTCTGTTTTTTTTTGTTTTTTTTATAATTATTATTATTATTATTATTATTATTATTATTATTATTATTATTATTATTATTGTAGTTAGTTATTGTTATTAACATTTTTTTACTCTATCTTTAATCTCTATTTCTGATCCTTATATTCACCTTTCTAACAGAAATTATCTTTTCCACTAAGGAACGTAACAGAATAAATCATTATAAGCTACACCAGATTTGTATACCTTTGAAAAGAAAAGAGAAATGGATAGAAAAGATAGACTCTGGAGACAGACTAGGGTATACAAATCGGAAGTATTCTTACCTGTGGATGAAAGAATTTGGAGAACAGATGGCACCTTTACTGCTGAAATAAATCATCTCAAATATTGAATGCCAGTAAATAAATAAATCGTAGCCAAATTATGAGAAGCAAAAAATGATAGATTCCACACCAGCGCTGATAAAACGTGACGAGAAACATGGGAAAATGGTCCTTTGAAATCTGTCTTATTACATGTTCCCTATTATATATTTTAAGCCCTAGCACCCTCTAGATAAAAAGTGATTTTTTTTGCAGTAAATAAGACATGGAATTTCATTCAAATTGTCTCCTTCCGAGACGATTTGGATGTACTGTCAAGTCCTATTTTCTGTCAAAAATCATGAAGAAAAATATTAAAAGTTGTCTGTTATTATCTATAGTTAGTATGTTAAAATTTATTATCTTTACTTAGTAACCTCTCTAATGTGCTTGCGCAAACTTAGGACCCGGTCCTTTTCAGTGGCCGGTTCAATAATCAAAAGTCTTCATAAATGATTTCTGTGGTATTCAAACCAGCTAGACAATAAAAAATCGTTAATTTCTTTAGAAATTTTCGGCTACCCTTCCCCAACCGGCCCTTTTCACCACTTTATACAGTACAAAAAGGGAATCAGGATGGTCAGAAATTATGTGGAAGACCACGTCATCTAATGCTTAAAGCGAATTCCTAGGTCAATGTGCAAATATGTAAAGTCTGAGCAAGTGTTCATATATTTGATTTTCGTATCTGCTGAGAGCAGACAATGAAGACCCTGATCAGACTGCGCATGTGCAGTCTGATCTGGGTCTTCAATGCCTGCATTTTCTATAAGGACACCTTTCCTACGCCGTACATCACACTGTAAATTCTAGGATGTCATGAGCTTAGTGAAATGGGATTATGCAAAACTGATTGATAAAATAACATCCTTGATGGGATGGATTAAGAGTTTGATTATATTCGGCTCCTTATCAATATTTTGTTTTAATTTTGAAGAAAGGTGTGAGGTCTCAAAACAAAATAAAAATATGCTCCAACTTGCGACCTTTTATTCTCATTCGAAGCTCGTATAGGCACATATGAAAGAATCTGCTAATCCTAGCTAGTCCCGTCCGTATTCCATTTTTTCCTATTATATCTCGTATGTTTGTTTTTTGTTGTCGTTTTTTTTTTTTTTTTTTTTGTTTGTTTGTTGTTGTTGTTTGTTTTGTTTTTTTTTTTTTTTTGTTGTTGTTGTTGTTTTTTTCGAGGTGTACAATCTAGTGTAGTTTTCAGGGTCTTCTGAACCCCTCCCCACCCCACCCCCACCCCCTCACACACACCCTCGGACCCAAAACTCGGAATATAACTGAAGTCATTTAAATGTAGATTAGTTCAATGAATCTTGATACATATGTCAACATGTGCGGCATAAGCGTTCATGCAATTGCTAAACGACCCTCTAGTTTTTTGAAAAAAGCTAATACGTTTTTCCGGTTCACTTTGTGCTGGTTCCAGGCATCACCGCCCTAATTGGTACCCCGCTACCTCAAGTGTTTGTCCGAAACACTGACTTAACAAAAAAAACAAAAAAACATAAAAGCCGTTACTGGACTGAGCGAACGGACAACGAAAATATCGAAGGCAATTTTAAAAAATCTGAACAGAAGACAAACAGAACTACAGAATATTTCCGCATGATCTGAAAGCCATGTAACGTTTCTTTATCTTCTCAGTATAATAGTTTTTATCGGGTGTTCATGATAGGCCAATTAGCGCATATTTTTATAACATAATCCTTTCCTTATCTTGATCAGAGATGGTGTAGAGCAGGAATTATCGAGTTATGATCGAGCTGAGATTCTGTGTTCACACCTTGCTTTACACATTATCCGTCTTCGGTCTCCCACAGGTATTAGGGTCAATCATGAACCAAAAACATTTAGAGTTGTCACGCAAAATGTGAGCTTAACCCTGGTCATGCTGGACCTTGATATGCCCTACCTTTGCAAACAGTGTAGATCCAGATTTGGCTTCTGATCTGGATCTGCACTATTTGTCATTAAGTATGCGAATTTCCATCAATAACTGAATCAAGTAATCTGATTGGCTGAAAATTAAAATGGGCTGTGGCATCTTAAGTTATTCAGCATGGCAAAGGTTAAGGGTATACTTGGTGGATGTTCCACCATTATTACAAGGGAACTTTTATAATTCCCTGTATAAAGTCCCTTCTGAAAAGGGTCTCTCTAAAAGAGAAGAATTTGCTTCATATGGGAGCAAATTCTTTTCTTTTAAAGTGACCCCTTTTCAGAAGAGAGGCAAAACAATTCTTAACATAGCTGCCTGCCCCGAAAGTCAATCAATTCTCTTTATTATATGTGAAGAATGAATGTGTATCAGAGCAGGCTGGTCAGAGCCAGTAAAGGCTACGGTAGCTCAGGCTCTCCGGGCGAACAGAGATTTTCCTGACGTAAAAGAGCGAATGTGCAGGCTTATCTGAACTTTCTCTTTTCGCATTACCGTTAATCCATAAAACGATATTCAAAATCTTACTAGATGAATAAAATATTTTTCTGCTAAAATAGGCGTAAACATTTCAACTTAATCCACAATGACATGACACATTATTTCAAAGCACTCTCAGTAAAATTTTCAGCAAACCACATTTTGAAATATTTTTCTTATTTTCCCTAGAAAACAGGGGGAAAAAAAAACGGGAAAACTCATCAGTTTGTTTGTCTGCTGAATTGGCTAAGAGAATGATTAAAGTTAAACCTTATTTTAAGTATTGGTCGTATGATGCCCACTGCTGCTGAAACATGTACTGGTACTTTTAGGGTTATGTCCCTTTTATCCGTGGTGCGAACCAATTGTTATAACATACTTGAAAGTTTCAAACTAGCAGCGATTCTATAGATATAATGTTTTCTGTTTCATTTTTCTCAATGAAACAGATTATCTTGCATTTCCTTAGAAACCTGAATTTAGTCAAACCCAAGAACAAATGTTTTCATTAAAAATCGAAAAAAAAAAATATAATAATTACTCACATAACATTAAAAAAAAAAAAAAAAAAAAAAAAAAAAAAAACCTGTGACCTTTGCACTCCGACCTGTTACCCTGTAAATACCGAAATTACACTAACGCATTGCATGTGTTGGTGTAATTTCGATATTTCGGTAAAAAATGCAGCAGACAGCGGTTTCAAATTTTCCCTTAAAATTGGATTTGATATTTCATGCATATTTTCTGCATGAAATGTCAAATTTCTTTTTATGAAACATTACACTAACCATAACATGCTATGTAAAAATGCAGCAGACAACAGTTTCAAATATTCTCATAAGAGACAATTTGCATGATACATGTACGTCAGATTCTATTTTGAGGGGAAAATTTAGCACAAAATGTCAAAAGTTTGTCGCCTGCTAAAATTATGTAAAACGTGCTTGAGGTTAACGGACACGCGGGCATCTTATTATCATGCTATATCTATGCATATATTTGGACTCGGACATAGACTGACTCAAGTTCCCTGACTTATTATTTTTTTTATTTTTTTTTATTCTATTTTATTTATTTTTTTTTTTTTTTTTTTTTTTTTTTTTTGTCTTTTTTTTATAATTCTCTTTGATACAGACACTAAAATAAAACGAAGACAAAAGTAACATAATACAATTATGAAGCACTGGTCAGCTGTGAATTATAAACATTAATACGTTTAGCACTGGGGACTGGAACTAGTCTAACGCGGACACAGTTTCCGATATTTGGACATGTCCATAAACGACGTCTAAAAACGCTAAATTGCAAGTATGCGTACACGTATCCTGACCAACTACTTCTTACGGAAAATTTTGATATGCATTCTCTCACATATGTATGTCCGAATATTTAGGGTAAACTTAGTAATTTTTTCCACAGGTGGAATAAATCTGACTTTGATAAGAACAAATATAAGCAAGAGTCTGGAGGTCGTTGAGGCCGAGGCGCTAACTTTCGAAACCATCTGGACAAAGTACTATTAATAACCTACATGTATTTACATATTTAAGGGATCTGGATACACGGAGCAATTTTTTTCACCGATATATTACAAGGGAGACAACAGCTGTGACTTCCTGTCTGTCTCCCTTTGCATCCAGTCCCTTCTAAAAAGGGGTCTGTGTTAAACGGAAAGAATTTGCTCCCTATTTCTCTGAAAAGGGGTCTACTCTAAAGGAAAAAATCTAAAAGCATTTGCTCCCTAATTCTGAAAAGGGGTCTACACTAAAAGGAAAGAATTTGCTCCCAGGGAGCAAATTCTTTCTTTTTAGTGTAGACCATTTCAGAAGGGAGGAAAATCAGTTTTGACAGAGTTATCCATAATAATTCCATTCCCCTTTTACTACTCAGACCTAGTTATCATATTTATTTTATTATTCATACAGACATGCTTGAACAAACACAGAAACATAAAACTGCTCCTTGATCAGGGTATGCACTGTCATTCAGAAAATACTAGGTCCCCGTTTAATGCGAATGGCTCAGGACAATTAATGTAAAATTTCCGCATCCCCAGTTACTGATTAGATCTCTCTCTCTCTCTCTCTCTCTCTCTCTCTCTCTCTCTCTCTCTCTCTCTCTCTCTCTCTCTCTCTCTCTCTCTCTCTCTCACTCACTCTCTCTCTCTCTCTCTCTATCTCTCTATCTCTCTCTCTCTCTCTCTCTCTCTCACCAAACACGCGTGCGTGTGATAAATATTTTCAATATTTCACGACGGTGTCTGGATGTATTGAAATGCGAAAGAAGAAACGAAGACTCACCTCCCTGCAAATCCTGTCTAGAACATAATTTTATCACAGCTTAGCATACGTTATGATTTTTCTATTATTTATAATCCACATATATTGTTTTTAGGTCTAGGATTGATATTCAACTGCTTAATTCTTCAACACAAATCCTATAACACTATATAAATCCAATAATAATAATGATAATAATAACAATAAAACACTTCTGAACTCAGCTGCAATTTTTGTTATTATTATATAAAGCCTTTATATATGAAAATGAATAAAAACAATCTCTAGCTCGTGTTGATAAGGTCCCAGGAAAGACTGCTTACGCGCTAAAATAACAAATCACTACAGTCTGTGCTGAGAATAACTAACAGTATCAGGCGTAGAAAATACTTATTGTTGACCCCTCGATTGTTAGTTCGGAACGCTTTGGATAACACTTGTGATGCGGAGTCTGGTTATTAGAGAGATAGCAATAACTCATAGTAAAACTACTGCCCCGCTGCGCCACCGTATCGTGTTACGCTACCGATATTTAGGCCAGATGAAGCTAATTGTTCGCTTATGATGACCTTATACCTATATCGATGTTTAGGCCAATGAAGTTAATTATTTGCTTATGATGACTCTATACGTATGCTTGTATATTTAGCCTATATATCTGACACCGGCTTATTTAGCCTATTTATCTTATACCCGCTTATTGTGCCTACCCAGCAGGCACACAACATCAAAATGACGTCGTATCAACGTCGATGCGACGTGATCACGTCATTTTAACGTTGTGTGCTCACTGGGTATATTCTTTATACCCAGCGGATGCATGACGTTTATACAACGTCACATTAGCGTCGATGCAAAGCCATGACTTTGCATGGACGCAAATGCGTCGTTGAATAAACGTCATGTGCCCGATAGTTCTGCTTACTTAGCCTTTATTCCTGATACCCGCTTATTTTGCCTACATTCCATATACCCGTTTGTTTAGCCGATATTCCGTATACCCGCTTGTTTAGCCTATATTCCTTATACCCGCTTATTTAGCCTATATTCCTTAAACCCGCTTATTTAGCCTATATTCCTTATACCCGCTTATTTGGCCTATATTCCTTAAACCCGCTTATTTAGCCTATATTCCTTATACCCGCTTATTTAGCCTATATTCCTTAAACCCGCTTATTTAGCCGATATTCCTTATACCCGCTTATTTAGCCTATATTCCTTAAACCCGCTTATTTAGCCTATATTCCTTATACCCGCTTATTTAGCCTATATTCCTTATACCCGCTTATTTAGCCTATATTCCTTAAACCCGCTCATTTAGCCTATATTCCTTATACCCGCTTATTTAGCCTATATTCATTATACCCGCTTATTTAGCCTATATTCCTTATACCCGCTTATTTAGCCTATATTCCTTATACCTGCTTATTAAACATATATTCCTTTTTTTCTGTTTATTTAGCCAATATTCCTTATACGCACTTATTAAGCCTTCATTTCTTATACCCGCTTATTCAGCCTATATTCCCTATATCCGCTTACTTAACCTATATTCCTTATACCCGCTTATTTAGCCAATATTCCTTATATCCGCTTATTTAGCATATATTACTTTATACCTGCTTATTTAGTCTATCTTCCATATACAAGACTGGTTCCAGTCTCTAGTGATTAATATTTTTTGTTTTTGTATTATATATATATATATATATATATATATATATATATATATATATATAGTTTTCTCTAATAAGATTATGGAGCACTGTGCCAAGCTGTTCAAACCCTAACAAAGTTGTTAGCTAAAATGACATTAAAATTTTTATCTTGAAATATGGCAAATGTATTGATATTTTTTTGCTGAAAAGCTATTCACATTTTTGCAGCAAAAATATCAATGTATTTGAAAATACCTTAGCTACAACAGTTAATGAGTTTGTCATTAAGCTAACGATGCTTTGAACAACTGGGCCCTGGTCACTAAATATTATGAAGCACTGGTCACTAGAAATGTTAATATTGTCTTGCTTTAATTTTAGTGTCTATATCAAAGAGAATGATAAAAAGAAAAGAAATTTAGTCACTAGAGACGGGAGCCAGTCTAGATAGATAACAATGACTCAAAGTAAAATTACTGCCCCGCTGCGCCACCGAATCGTGTTACGCTACCGATATTTAGGCCAAACGAAGCTAATTGTTCGCTTATGATTACCCGGACATGTATCCGCTTATTTAGCTTATATGCCTTATACCCAGCGGGCATAACGTTTAGATAACGTCGCATTAACGTCGATGCAACGTCATGACGTTGCATCGACGTAAATGCGTCGTTCTACAGACTGTCTACCATATGCCCGATAGGTCTGCTTATTTAGCATGTATTGGTTAGACCTGCTTATTTAGCCTATATTCCTTATACAAGACTGGCTCCGGTCCCTTACGACTAAATTTATTGTTTTGTTTTTATAATTCTTTTTGATAGAGAAACTAAAATAAAATCAGGACAATATTAACATACAAATATAAACATTTAATACCTTTTTGTTTTTGTAATTATTAATTAACTACTTAATATATAGTATTCATACGTGGAAATCTGCCCGTGCAATATCGGTGACGTTTCTTACTTCATACAATATACAAAACTGACAACTTGACCTCTGGCCAATACGATACACCTCGTGTCAATACTGCGTCGGATTGGCCCAGTTATTGGTCTCAGTCTGCTGTATTGATACTCAGCTAACTGTTAATTAATAAAAATGCCATTAATTAAGTGATTTCGTATTGGCCCAGTTACAGATCCTCGGTAAGCTGTATTGGCCCAAGGCCGAACCAATTACAGGTCCTCGGTCAGTTGTATTGGTCCTCGGCCTTTGGTCTCGGGCCAATACAGCTGACCGAGGGCCGGTAACTGGGCCAATACGAAATCACTTGATTAATAACATAACAGTAAATACAGAAAGGCAGTCTTAAGCAAACTGTGGAGACCCGGATTAGTGATGTGATGTAATGCTTGTAATGGGTACTCGCATAATTATTGTTTGTTCAGAAATAAGACAAAATATCTGGATTTCCTTCTTATCTATAGTTATGTTAGCGATGTTATTTTCACCATATAATATAGGGAAAATGAGGACGATTCGGCTATAAAGTGCATTAGGACAGATTTATAAGTTACAAAATATCGATAACAATAAAACACTTTAAATAAAGTTTAAAAAGAACAGAGCTCTGAAAATTACGCACGCACGCATACACCCCCCCCCCCCCCCCCCCCCCACACACACACCATAGAACCCTGTAAACACCTGTTTTCTCCATATAATATAGAGAAACCTACGGTGTATATTACATAGACTTGCTAACCCATTTATGCCCAGCGTCCCCTAAAAGGACATCAGCAAACAGTGTAGACCCTGATCAGACGCTGCAGAACGCGGCGTCTGATCAGGGTCTACACTGTTTGCATTAAATACAGGAATTTCTAGGCACAGTATTCATAAAAACTAACCAGACACCCCTGTGGTGTTATATAGAAACTTCCATATGTTATAGCAATTACTTTTATAGGTCTGTATAATGTAAACTTTACCCCGTCCCCTCACTACTTTCCCCGGCGATATATGGACCATAACGTAAGAAAACATACCTTCGGGCAGGTGCGCCCAGCGAAGATTCAGATCAGTCTGCGCATTCGCACAGGCTGATCAGAATCTTCGCTGGGCGCATTTTGGATAGCCAAGGATGCAAGGTTTCTTCACGTGAATATTGAAGACTCCGATTAGACTGCGCGCATGCGCAGGTTGATTTGAGTCTTCGTTGGGCGAACATATCAGAAGGTATGTTTTCTCACATTCCGACTGCTATATAGTGAAAATAAGTGCAGCGTTATTGAGCATCTTCTCAGAATTTACCAGTTTTTATAAACGTATCTTAATACAATCAAGCCTCTTTATACCGACACCCGATACAACGACAAATTCGTTATAATGTTAATTTTAATAGCACGAAAGTTTCGTTCAAGAGTAACAGTTGTACTGAAATTATTGAAAATTAAATCAAATAATTCAATACTTCAAGAAACATGTGTTTTGATGTTTGTTAGAATCGCCTCACTGAGGCGATTCTAACAAATATCCAAAACATACGTTCCATGAGAAAAATGAAATTAAGTCAAGGCTTTTTATACATATCATTCTGCTGATTAAGGATTCTTTACAACAGTTAATTGAGTTTATGGCAAAATTCTTGGGAACAAACGCTGTCGCTGTAACGAGGGTCACAGTAATTGTTAGTTATTCAATCGACTTGTGCGACATAAATCAGGACTTATCTTCCTCATTTTCCCTGTAGTATATAGCGAAAGTACCATGACTTCCATAGCTAGAGATAAGAAGAACAGCAAGATAAATATGTTAATGATCAAAAATTAATGACTGGTAGAAGAATGACAGAGCCGGCCTCGGTGGCTCAGTTGGATGCGCGCCTGACTGGTGATCAGGAGGTTACGAGTTCGACCCCCGCAAGTCGGCAACATTCTTTCGTGGAGATTTAATCATGAAATATTTTCTACAGTCATTCTCTCCCTTCCGCTGATTCAAGAAGGGCAATTGTCAGATTCTGGCGAAAGAATGTGCACAATACTGGTTAACCGATTAGAGGATTAAGCCAGCCCAGTAAAAGTGTGGTTAGGTAAACCTGACATCGTTCGACTTGACCCCAGTGGGTTGAATGGGCCGTAAAACCTCAAGACCTACAAGAATGACAGGAAAAATAAGCCAAAGGAGGAAGGAATTGTTGAAAAAATAAGGGATTTATATTTACCATTATCCTTGACATAAATTCCCGCATAAACTAAACACATGAACACACTCTCACATCCAGATAAAGCCCTTAACGTCAGAATGATGCAGTTTTTATTACTGCATTGTTAAAAAGTACTGTCTTGATTTCTGCTTAATCACGTTCCGCGTGTGTCGGAATCGTAAAATCGACGGTATATTCCGTTTATGAAAGCTTTTACTAATAAGTAACAGAAATGTATTTGGACTGAAAACCCGAAACTTAGTTCTCTAAAATTACATGCACCATGGCAAGGAGGGGCGATCAGTAAGTTCTTAGATTACAATATTTGAATGCGCTTTATGTGGATTGGATATCTATTAATAATTTTTATATACGTGTTACGTCTCATGCATATTATAAGCTTTAGCTCACTATGGGCAGTTAGACTGGCTCCAGTCTCCGGTTACTAAATATTTATTCTTATAATCATGTTTGATAATCCACTAAAATAAAACCAAAATAATATCATGACCATAAAGGCTGGTGTAGTGACCAGCCTTTATAGTCATGATATTATTTTGGTTTTATTTTAGTGGATTATCAAATCGGATTATAAGAATAGATATTTAATCACTGGAGACTGGAGCCAGTGTATGCAGGCAGGCTAAAGCATCAGATGACAATTAGTGACATTTTTTTTCTTATTTATTCACAAAAAATTAAACCTGACGTTTTATTCAAATTGTTTATAGTCAGCAGGTCAAAGTGTAAGCTGTCAACTTTGGAACCTCTCTTATTTGCTTACAAAAAGTTAGGCTTTGATTAGTTAGTTATTTTTGAGGTTTTAAACACAGCCGCTCGAAGAAATGCTCAGAGTTCAGGTAACCTCCCCGCCCACGCTCCAACCGTGCAATTTCACCATTTTGAAATGAGCAATTAAACCAAGCAACAAAACAAATGGAATATGTAGACAAAAAAGGGAAAGTTTTAGTGTAAAAAAAAAAAAAAAAAAAAAAAATAACTATTAAAGCGCTCAGCAAATTTGTAACAGATGTCATTCTAAAATAAATTTTGTTCTTTTCCAGAGAACATAACACTTGACCTTATTTTCCCTACGAAACAAAACAAAAAAAAAAAAATTAAAGTGTCGTCTACTGTGGTTATGATTAGCGCTTAAAGTTACTGAAAAAAAAAAATTTGGAAGCCAAATATTTATTCAACAATCCTTCATCATTAATTCGTTAATAATTATGCTATCAACTGGTGATATGAATGTTAAATATTGAGATTGATACCTTTATATTTGTGTCTGCCCGAAAAGGCGAGATTAAGCAGTCTTAAGTTGCTAAAATTATTATCAGTATTAAGAAATATTACGTCAAATCCCGCTTTTTGTACGTAGGTGACTCATCTACGTATCGATATAATAGCCATAATCAGAAAACATCGTAATATGTTAATGTGTTATCTCCCACGTCCCAGCAGCTGCTGGGTGGTGTGGGTGAGGTCTGATTTTTTTTAGGGGGGTGGGGGGGGGTTGTTGTTGTTGTTTTTTTTATTGTTGTTGTTGTTGTTTTTTTTTTGTTTGTTTGTTGTTGTTTTTTTTAAAAATCCCATGTCAACGCGGAATATCCATATGCGTATCCCTCATTACGCACATTACGCATGTGCGTAACATGCGTAATATTTGGAATAAATACAAGATGCCCACGGGCCACGACTCGCTCACCTGAGTAAAACAGCCATAACATATCTGCAAATGCTATGCAGCATTCTTCCAGTACTGTCGCAGCAACTTATCAAAATAGTGGGTGCTCCATGGTTAATTTGAACAAAACAGGCCAACTGGCCTTGAAGATTGCTTGTTACAGTCTCCCATTATAAATGCAAGGGAAAATATTCGTGTACTCAAGGGCAATTAACTGCAAAAGTCAATTGGCCAAAATGGTCCATATTCGAATTTCTAGATTCAATGCCTGTTCTGGACATGTACAAGTATAATGAGAATCGGATTAAAAGATGGCCATTACGAAAACACGCCTTTTCAAATATATTGAAAATTTTACAATAAAAAAAAAACGAAAAACTTCAGATAAAAAATCTGATATTTTTCATATTTCTGCTCAAAACATATATTGTGGGTATTCGTTAGAACCGCCTCGATGAGGCGGTTCTAACGAGTACCACAATCTATGTTTTTTAGCAGAAATAAGAAAAAATACTGTATACTCCTGTAAACCCCAGTTTTACTATATAAAAGTGGGGTTTAAGGGGGGTCAAAATTGTATAGGAGTGTTTTCGTGATGGCATTATCACCCGGACATCATTTCTCTATCATAAGTATGTGGGTAATTCATTTTTACGTTCAAGGGCATGTAACGCCAAAGTCAAGAATTGGATCTGACCCAAAATCGAACTTCGCCCAAAGTTCACACCTTTCCTAGTTACCCGCAAGTCTGAAGCCGACCTGTAAAAAAAATAGTCGCTAACATTCAGTTATTGTTTGCCATTGTAATCACAGTTTGGACCAGATTTGCCCCAAAACCTATTGCAATCTTTCTCCCGGCCCTATCTTGCTACATGGTTAATTTGAGCAAAAGTGGCCAGTTTGCCTTAGAGATATGCTTGTTTCTTTTTTTCCATTATAAATGCATGGGAAAATTTCTGCACTCAAGGGCACATAACTCTAAAGATAATTGACCTACATGGCCCGTATTCGAATTTCACCTACATTTCATGTCTGTCCTGGTAACCTACAAGTATCATGAGCATTCAATAAAAATTGAATGCGTTATCATTCGGACAATATTTCACAATTATAAGTGCGCATTTTTATACGCTCAAGGGCACGTTACTTCAAAGTTAATAATTAGATCCGACCCAAAATCAAACCTCATCGAGATTTTGTACCTGTCCTGGTTACCAGCAAGTTTGAAACTGATCTGTAAAAAGTCACTATCATCCGGACAACATTTTCCCCATCATAAGTCAGTGGGACATAATGGTTGCCATGGTTACCACAGTTTTGGCCAGACATGCCTCAAAACCTAATGTTACCTTTCCCTTTGCCCAAATGACGCTACACAAGAAATTTGATCAAAACTGACCGACTGGCATTACACATATACGTCTTTGAAATTTTGGACAACGGACAACGACGGACGAAGGAGCATTGGCATACTACTAGCTCACTTGAGCCTTCGGCTCAGATGAGATAATAAACTAACATATTAAAAATATTTTGATTCTTTACCACAGGGGCTGCTATTAAACTAAAGCATTAGTCCTTTTCAAAATAGGGGCTACTCTTATAGGAAAGAATTTGCTCCCTCTGGGAGCTAATTCTTTCCTTTAAGAGTAGCCCCTGTTTTGGAAGCGACGCTAGGAAGAATTTTTCAGGGTTTTCTTGGGTGTGCTATGCCATTGTCTTTTCAAAAGGAAGCAAAATTCGATACATGCACTTCGTTCTGAGTGAACCACCCTGATAAACTGTACCGGTATTTGTTTAGAATGCATGGACTTTTGTTAAAAAGCGGCCCTTTTTAATTAACCCTAGTCCTGCAGAAACCGGATATACCCTGCCTTTGTTGCGTGCTGTGCTGTGTTGTGTGCTGCACTATGCTGTGTGTCGTGCTGTGTTGTGCTTCGCTGTGTTGTGTTCTGTGCTGTTCTGTGCTGTGCTGTACTATGCTATGCTGTGTGTTGTGTGTTGTGTTGTGCTGTTCTGTGCTATGCTGTGCTATGCAATGCTGTGTGTTGTGTGCTGAGCTGTGTTGTATTGTGCTGTATTGTGCTGTGCTGTGCTGTGCTATGCTGTGTGTTGTGTGCTGTGCTGTGCTATGCTGTGTGTTGTGTGCTGTGCTGTACTATGCTGTGTGTTGTGTGCTGTGCTGTGTTGTATGCTGTGTGCTGTGTGCTGTGCTGTACTATGCTGTGTGTTGTATGCCGTGTGCTGTGCTGTGTGCTGTTCTATGTGCTATGTTGTGTGCTGCGCTATGTGCTTTGTTCTTAGAAGCCAACTGATCTGGATCTGCTCTGTTTGTCACTCAGTGTGTGAATTTATATCAACAATCTGAATCAAGTAATTTGATTGGCTGAAAATTTGAAAAGGGCGTGAAATCTTAATTTATTCAGCAGGTTAAGGGTTAAAATACTTTATTTTATCGGACAGAAACCGTTCACGTTTGTTTTTGAAATTATACTATCTTTCACCAGAAGTTTGTCTCAGAAAGCTTCGATTTGACGTCCTTTGATGAGACGATATCTGGTCCGAATATTTTAGATGGTTTTGAATAATTTATCTGTACGATAAGAAAGGTATCAAAACGGAATTTCGCAAGTAATTATCCAAAACACTGGTCCAAATTCCTTAACTCTTTCGGTGCCAAATTTCAGACGACATTTGTCGTTTGCTTTTTTTTTCTTTCTTATTTTTTATTTATTTATTTTTTAACAAACTATCGTTTGGATAGAAGTTTATATGTAAAGTTGACAGACTGAATGTCATACAGCGTAGATCCAGATGAGACAGCTCATTATGAGCCGTCTCATCTGGATCTATGCTGTTTGCAAAAACCAATTATTATCGCCTGTGGCAGTGAAAGAGTTAACATGTAACCCATACATGCCGGGTAAAAATTTCAGTAGAGGACAAATTCATATTTTTTCATATTTTCCCAGAAAATATTTGACTTTATGCAAACTGTCTCACATTTTATGTAAATTGTCAATTTGCATGACATGTCAAGTCTTATTTTCTGTGAAAAATAAGAAAACATCATCAGTTTGTCATCTGCTGAACTTGTCACGAGCGTGCTAAATTAGTCAAGACCAAGCAACTTTTCGCAACAGTTGTGAATACTGAGCGATGAAAGTAAGCCAACCCACGACAAAACAGGCGTAACTTCTGCAACAATGAAGACGAAGATCAGTCTGCACACCTGCGCAGATTAATCAGAATCTTTCCTTTTGCTCTATTGGTTTCATGTGGTCTATAGATCATCAATGCGATCAGCAAAGACTCAGATCAGCCTGTGCTTCCGCACAGACTGATCTGAGTCAGTGCTGTTCGCACATGCCACAAGGTCGGTTTTGGCGTAGTACGGTTTAAATAGTCTATTTACAAAAGTAATGATTTTCTAATTTGTATCTTTCTTCAATTCAAGGCCTAATTTGACCTAAGTCCTGCCAAAACTTCCTTACATTGAGTGCAACCACAACGTAAACCATATACAGCCTGCGTAGCCCCTCCCCGACCCTTTCCGTCATCGGCCCAATCTGGGTTTTTGTGTTCATTTGCAAAATAAAACGCCATTGATAACTGTATATAGAAAAGTGGAAAGATAAATTTGCCTTTTTTTTTTCTCGTGCGGCTAAGGGCAAATATTTGCTTGACAAAGGCGTATTTCGAATGCCCTTTGTGAAGAAAAGGGTGGGGTTATGGCCAATGATTTAAACGGACAAACTAAGTTAAAAATGATTCATCATATAATAAGGGTGACTTGATTGGACTTTTAGGTGTGACAACGATAATGGCAGTAATAGGGGATAATAATGTGTGGTTAACGTCATCGCTCCAGTTAAGAGGGGGTATCCGCGTAATATTTTTTCTTATTTCTCTATGAAAACATATGTTGTTGGTACTCATTAGAAGTGCCTCAGTGAGGCACCTGTAAAAACATGTAAACTGCTTATTCGGACCAGATTCTTTTGTCCAGACTCACGTTTTAATAGTTTATATTAAGGAAAAATCTTTTCGTTTTCTCACCTCCGTTTTTTTTTTTTTTTTTTTTTTTTTTTTTAAGTTTCTGGATATTTCGTTCTTTTCGTCATGTCTGTTATTTTACTTGCGTGTGTGTGTTATTTTCTTATTTTTTGTTTGTTTGTTTTTTGTTGTTGTTGTTTTTTTGTTGTTTCTTTTTTTTGTTTTGTTTTGTTTTTTTTGTTGTTGTTTTTTGTGTTGTTGTTGTTTTGCTTTTTTTTTTTTTTTTTGTTTGTTTGTTTGTTTTTTTGTTTGTTTGTTGTTGTTGTTTTTTCTCTCTTTTTTTGTTATTTTGTTACTTTATTTTGTTTTGTTTTTTCACACCCATTAGTTTTAAGGGGAGGTATTAGTTTAAAACGGGTAAATTTTTGTTGTTGTTTTGTCGTGTAAGGAATACAAAAAATGTCATTGTAACAATAATTATTATAATAAACAAGTATAAACACAGTGTTATAATGTGTAGGGGCCTGCATGCAAAAACTATACAAGTGGGCATTACATGTACGTAAACACACACACACATGCACGCACGCACACACGCATACGGATCGTCTGGGCTGCACATCCGCATAATCTGACCAGGGACTGACGGTGCCAAAATATTATTTCCGCAAGCTGTGGAGACCCTGAATAGATAGCATCACTTGCGCAGGCTAGTAAAATCTCTTTTGATATGACGCACTGACTTTTCCAAGTGAAATGATGGCATTGGGCATATGCGGACAGCGAAGGAATTGATCAGACTCGCTGTCCGCCTACACAATCATTAGAGTCAGTATAGGTAAAGCTACACTGTGAGATTATAGTGCAGGCTTATCTGAATCTGAACATCATTACGAAAACAAGCCTATTCAAATATACTGAACATTATACCATCAAAAAATGAAAATTTTCAGATACAAATTCTGATATTTTTTTTATATTTCTGCTCAAAACATAGATTGAGGCGGTTCTAACGAGTACCCACAATCTATGTTTTTGAGCAGAAATAAGAAAAATAATGTATACCCCTGTAAACCCCAGTTTTACTATATAAAAGTGGGGTTTAAGGGGGTCAACATTATATAGGCGTGTTTTCATGATTTTTGTGAAAAACAAAACAAAACCTCACAATATCTGGCCACCTCCTGATTCCCTCTCTTTATCAAACAAAATGGTAAATAGTGGGGTTTGCCTGAATTCTGAATAAATGAAGCATTTCTTTTTTATGGTTGTGTTTAAAATAATAATAATAATAATAATAATAATAATTAATGAAATATTTTGGGTATTAAAGGCTCCATATTCCTCAAAAAAGCAGACATATTTTTACCCAAGAAAGGTTAATAAATTGATATGTGGTATTAATACGACCATAAAATGTGGCATTTGACAGCCTGTAAAATTTCAATTAGTCTCTCGTTTATGAACTTGCTCAAAAATGAAATGATTTTTTTTTTATCTATCTCTGAATTAATATTGCCAACATTAATTCAGACATACGACAAAAAATCATTTCATTTTTCAGTGACTGAATTTTTACAGACTTTCAGATGCCACATTTTACGATCGTATTAACACCATATATGAATTTATTAAACCTTTCTTGGACAAAAAAGTATCTAGTTTTGAGGAATATTGAATCTTTAAATCGCCACTGAAAATGGACGCAGCTTACAATTGCACCAGCACATTAGAGAGGTTCCGAAATTGAGAACTTAACTTTAAACCTATTGATCATAAATAGAAATCAGAGAGCATTTAAAATAACTATCTTATTATCCACAGAAAATAAGACTTGACATTTCGTTCAAATTGAATGGGATGTCAAGTTTTGTTTTCTGTGAAAAATAAGAATAAATGTTATTGATTTCCATCTCATTATTTATATCATACCTGTTATAGAGTTTATAACATGTAATGAGAAAAACACGTTTTCGCTTAGACTGGCTCCAGTCTCCAGTGACTAAATATTTTTTCTTATAATCCTGTGTCATTAGCCACTAAAATACAACCAAAATAATATCATGACTATTGATATTTCACTAGTAACCAGCCTTTATAGTCAGGATTATTTTGGTTTTATTTCAGTGGATTATCAAACAGGATTATAAGAAACAAATACTTAGTCACCGGAGACTGGAGCCAGTCTAGTTTTCGCTTGCGTTTTCCAAGCAAGTCCTATTTTACCTTTTTTCTGTGATCCCTTCTTTTCTTTTTGCGTTTAACTTATGAACATTTCAGATTATTTCAAGTAACACATTCAAAATTATAATTTGAAATACCTCCAAGACTTCTTGCGCACTTTTTTTTTATTATTATTATTGGAGCTATATTAAGGCGCACATCACATATTGCAATATCTGTTGAAGTCATCAGAATGAAGTTTTATTCACATATCTCCGCTATCCCATTAACTTGAAATATTTTAAAAGTAATTTGCACGCTTCGGTATTTAGACAATTTACCTTTACCACTCTCTAGGCTAATTCAGCAGACGACAATTTGGTGTTTGTTTCTTTTTTTTTTTCCAGAAACAGGATTTTAGATTTCATGCGAATAGTCTCCATTGGAGTATTTGCATGAAACATCAAATCCTGTATTCTGGGAAAAGATAAGAAAACTATTTCAATATGTCGTCTGCTGAATTTTTTACCAACCACGCTAAGCGTTAACCACACACACATACACACGCAAACGCTATTGTATTCAGTCTACATTTTTCCTGCCTTGGTACCGATTCAACTTAATACGGAAAAAATGACGTAAATTTAACGCTTAGCGTGCAGAGCAAAAAATTCAGCAGACGACATTTTGAAATATTTTTTTCTTATTTTTCCCAGAAAATTGGATTTTGCATTTCAGGCCTGCTGAAATTTTTGCTACAATTTGCAAAATATGTCAGGTCGTACTTTCTGCAGAAAATAAGAAAAATGTCGTCAATTTGTCGTCTGCTGAATTTGCACAGAGACTGGTGAAGGTTAAAACTTATAATTATCTTATCTCAATCAGTTACAAGGCACAGCATATACACACTGTTGATACGACGTCGATTCAACGCCTGAAACAACGTCGATCTAACGCTGATTCACAACCATGCCATTGAATTAACGTTGTTTCAACGTTGTACTCAACATTGAAACAACGTATATTTAACTTTGATTCAACGCCTTGACGTTGAATCGACGTAGTTTCAACATTGTGTGCCCGCTGGGATTTTACTATATTTACTATAATATTTTTCTTTGAAATTGTACACCTGGACACCTTGCTCTTTTTACCCTGAATATTCGGACATCTTAGCGGCTTACCATACTGGTCCTAAAATTTGGACAAGTCCGTTTGACTATCACGTCATGCGAAAAAATGCCTTCCAACATACGCAAAATGCGCAGATTAAGATCATCCTGCGAATGTGCAATTTTCATCCGACCCTTTGCTGTCCATGCATATATTCTGTATTACCCAATGATTCTCATTACGAAATCATGCCTATTCAAATATACTGAAAATTCTACCACCAAAAAAAAATTGAAAAATTTTCAGATAAAAAATTCTGAAATTTTTCATATTTCTGCTCAAAACATAGATTGTGGGTATTCGTTTGGACCACCTCGCCGAGGCGGTTCTAACGAGTACCTACAATCTATGTTTTGAGCAGAAATAAGAAAAATAATGTATACCCCTGTAAACCCTAATTTTACTATATAAAAGGGGTTTAGGGGGTCAAAATTATATAGGCATGTTTTCGTGATGGTTAGCAGACAGTGAAATTCGAGACATATGCAAAAAGTGGATCCCAGAGGGCACACAACGTTGAAACAACGTCGATTCAACGTTGGTGAAACAACGTTGAATCGATACTGTTTCAACGTTGTGTGCCTGCTGGTTAGTGACTGTCTAGATCGTCCCAAGCACCCGCGCAGTCCGAGAAACATCTTCATAGTCATTGAATGTTGATAACATATCAACGAACAGCAAAGATCCTCAGAGGCGGATCCAGGATAATATCTGAGGGCGTTCGATTTGATCAAATTACCACACTTACTCTACGCATTCGGAAGGACAGGCCTCCACAAACAGTGTAGACCCTCATCAGTCGCTGCAAAACGCGGCGCCTGATCAGGGTCTAAACTGTTTTCCACTCATCCAGCAATTTCACACACATTCAAAGGTAGTAAAATGGACTTGCTGAAGAAAAGTTTAAGGTAAAGAGTTAAGGGGTGTGAATATTTAGGGTAAAGACGGTATCTCAACCCATGAAGATGAAATTTTGAGACAAAGGGGGCGCGACTGAACCCCACGAACCCCATCTGAATCCGCCCCTGACCCTTATCAGCAGATCTGGGCACTGTCTGTTCGCTAATCATATTTATCCTAAAAATTCTGACACCGCAACTCCTTACCTAGCCTTGCCTCACGTCTATGAGTTTTAGCTTTCTAATCTAACAATGGTAAAATACTCCTCCTTGACTATTTCATAACACGTATTATCTCCCTTACCTGGCAAAAATCTCATACTTATCAGCCAAATCAAAGAGAAAGACATTCCAAAGATAGATTTTTGTAAACAGCATTGCCATTTACACTCTGCAGAGGGGTTTTTACCCCCAAAATTTGTATTGTACCCCAAAATTGAAGAGAGTCTCTATATACTACTATACAGTGGGGGTGAGGGTAAAAAAAAATAGGCAGATTTACCACTGGTTTCAAAATGCAGTGGAAACCCTGAGTTTAATGCTGATTACAATTTCAGTTAGACGGGAGCCAGTCTTCTCCTTGCCAGACTTCTTGAGTTTTAACAATTCTTCTTGAATTTCAACTACTTATCGGACGTACCCAGGTGGCCGATCATGACCGAAAAGTTCGTGCTTCCGCGGCTTCGGATCACGAGGTCCGGATTCGAATCCTGCTGAATTCTGCCTCCAGCAGGATTCATGACTGTACGGCGCTTTACAGTCGACCTTCCATTATGAAACACGCCTATTCAAATCTAATGAAAATTTTACGACCACAAATTGAAAATTGAAATTGAAAATTGAAAATAAAAGATTCTGATATTGTTTCTGATACATTTTTCCAGAAAATAGGTTTGACATTTCTTGCAAACCGTCTCCTTAGGATACAGTTTGCATGAAATTCCAAAGCCTATTTTCTGGATGAAATAGGAAAATTATTTCAAAAATGTCGTCTGCTGAATTTTTACCCAGCATGCTTTATATTTAAAATAAATATTTATTTGGTATCAGACACCATTTATCACGATAGGTGTTCTATGAAGAAAACAAGTCATAGAATAGACTGGCTCCAGTCTCTAGTGACTAAATATTTTAAAAATCAACAAAAATAAAACCAAAATAATGACTATAAAGACTGGTCACTAGTGACCAGCCTTTATAGTCATGATATTATTTTGGTTTTATTGTAATGGATTATCAAACAATATTATTAGAATAAATATTTAGTCACTGGAGACTGGAGCCATTCCAGTCATACGTAGGAAGACAGAAGCAAAAGAAGAACGACAAGAGAGAGATTTTAATAGTATCTGGGGCATTTGCGGAGTGCGAAGGCCGAGACCAACCAGCTCATCCATCCTTCCGTGTACGATTTCAGAATAGACGGATATTACAAAACGTGACTTCCGATGAACAGAAAATACCTTGCCATTAAGAAAAAACGCCTATTCAAATATACTGAAAATTTTATCACCAAAAAATGAAAATTTTCAGATAAAAAAATTCTGATATTTTTCATATTTCTGCTCAAAACACAGATTGTGGGTACTCGTTAGAACCGCCTCGATGAGGTGGTTCTAACGAGTACCGACAATCTGTGTTTTAAGCAGAAATAAGAAAAACAATGCATACCACTGTAAACCCCAGTTTTACTATATAAAAGTGGGGTTTAAGGGGATCAAAATTATATAGGTATGTTTTCGTGATGTCCTCCATTTTACAAGGGACAACTTGTGACTTCCTGTTTGGTTTCCTGCGCACCAGGTCCCTCCTGAAAAGGGCCCTTTTCTTTGAAGAAACACGTTGCACCCATCATAATATCTAGCGTCCCATAGAATGGCAAACAAGTGTAGACTCAGAACAGATGCCGCAGCGGCGTCCGGTCAGGGCCTGCACTGTTTACCCTAAAGTGAGAAACACGAGTTTCTTTTAAATGGTCAAATTTAAAAATAACCAGACATCCTTCCGTTGCATGCCCAGATAGCTGAGGTAGAATGTTTCACTGGGCATACTTGGTTTAAATCCAACCTTTTTTCCCTAAATTAATAAAGGAATGTTGTGTTGATGAGCCGTGAACCAAAGCCTCTTCTGGCACACCGACGCATACACAGCAGCTACGTAGATTCACACGCACACACGCACACACGCACGCACGCACGCATGTACATACGCAGGCAGTAATCTCATTTTCATTGATCAATATGCTTAATATGGTATTAGTCAACAACGTTGCTAAAAAGGGCAAATCTGTGTTTATGTTGGAATGTTAATTGTCTTATATTATGATTGTATGAGCCGGAATGTGCGAAAACGTACCTTTTCATATGTGCGCCCAACGAAGACTCTAATCAGACTGCGCATCCGCGCAGTCTGATTAGAGTCTTCGTTGTCCGCATGAAGAAACTTTGCCTCCTTGACTATCTAAAATGCGCCCAGTGAAGATTCTGATCAGACTGCGTGAATGTGCAGGCTGATCTGAATCTTCGCTGGGCGCACTTGTCCGAAGGTATGTTTTCTGATGTTGAGGCTTGTATGTCTATTAAGAAAAAAACAACAACAGGCTATAATTGGGTCTTATCACCCAAAATATGTCTTCGAATTTTTGGGGGAAAAAAAAGGCCCAGATCAGCCTGTACATCCCCGCTCATGCGCACTTTGACGACATATTATACAATATCTAGATACAGCTCAGACGACAAGGTCCGGACCTGATCGAACAGCGCGAATGCGCAGTCTGATCTGTACCATACTCTAAAACAGCGTTTAACTTCGCGCGGCCTAATATATTAACGTTTTGTTCTGAAGACACGCAATCCAACATTTGGGCAAAATGTAGTTCAGATTTTGACCGTTGATAAGGTGTTCAACAATCGATTCATTCACAATGAAATTTGGTGGTTTTGTTCTATGAATGACAAGGTTGCGATGGGTTCTACTTTGGTATGAAACCTTTCTCAACATGATTTGTTAATCGGATAGGAATGTGCGGATCGTCATTCTCATTAAATTCCCCTTTTTCTGTTGCGGTTTTTGGCGTATTGCTTATGTCTGTTATTTCAGACACTTCTTTGGGAAACGCTATGTGAAAATGCGTCTTCGCATTAAATCAACTGCGGACATCGAATGCCCGGATCAGCCTGCGCAGACGCGCAGGCTGGTCAGGGCATTCGCTGAGCGCTTATAGAATCAATGGATTTTGTTGACTGTGCCGGGGAAATGCAAATGCTCTGACGGTACTCGCCGCCGGAGCGCTGGATGATTGGAATCTGTGTCTTTGTATTTCACATATGATCGAAGTGACATTTTCGCTTCACGGGGCCAGTTTAATAAATGTGGTCGAGAATTAAACGGTATTGAATATCCATTTTGGATGGAAACAAAACTACCGCTTGATTAGAATGGTATTCATATCACGCCTTCGTAGTCCGACTGGAAAGCCTGAGCATAATGCGCATACACTAGCGCCTAGCAAAATAAAGGCAAGTGAACAATTCTTTAATTTCTTACCCTCCGCTCCCCCCACCCCCACCCTCTCTCTCTCTCTCTCTCTCTCTCTCTCTCTCTCTCTCTCTCTCTCTCTCTCTCTCTCTCTCTCTCTCTCTCTCTAACACACACACACACACACACACGCACACGCACACACAAACACACACACACACACACGTTTTACTATGCAAAGTGGTGAAATCAATAAGGCGGAGTAGAGTGAAGTGGGTGGGGGGAAGGGATGGTCGCTTGAATTCTAGAATAAATATGGCAGTGCTTTTTATGGTTGGGTTTTCAAATCCTCAGGGATAATTATGAAACCGTTTTATTTATTAAACCGCATTCATACAATGACAGTTCTGATAAGATATGTTAAAACCAAACCGCACACAAAGGCGTGGATAACTTTGCGCAAACATGTAAGAGAGGTTCCAAAGTTGAACGCATAAATGTTGACCTGCTGATTATAAATAAAAGTAGACCTTTAAAAATATTTTCTTATTTTTTTCATAGAAATAAAACTTGACATTTCATTCAAATTGTCTAAGGAGACAATTTGAATGAAATATCATGACTTATTTTTCTGTAAAAACCAAGAAACTGATCACAAATTTAGCTTACAAGGTGCTCATTCGTAGAATGTACAGTCGACCAGCAATGGCTCGAACATCTCTGGGACCATGAAAATTTGATCGAAATATGGGTAGTTCGAGCCACTGATGGTTAATCATGCCGCCAGGCCAGGACGCAAATGGCGATAACTCAGGGACATTTTTTCAATCATCTACACAATAATGGCATGTTGAGTGTACTCATTAGAATCGCCTCAATGAGGCGATTCTAAGAGAATCGCCTCGATGAGGCGATTCTAATGAGTACACACAACATACAATTTCATGATAAAATAAGAAAATTACCCTAAATATCTTTTTTTAAGCTATCGGAAGAATTTTGTAGGGATTCAAAAACGAGATCGAATTAGCATCATTGAAATTCGACCGTAAGATGGAACGCGTAATGGCAGATCTAGCTAGGCATGTGACTCCAGAAATTTCGTAAGCGAAAAATTCTTTTCTTGGTGAGCATATATGAAATGCACGGGTTCATCCTGCGCATCCGTATAGTCTCATCACGAATGACATGAACAGAGTGCTTGACTGCGCAGTCTGAGCTGGGCTTTTACCTAGCAGGCACATGCCGTTTATACAGAATCCTATGACAGTGGACAATAACTCACTCACTCACTCACTCACTCACTCACTCACTCACTCAATCAATCAATCAATCAATCAATCAATAAATCAATTAATCAATCAATCACTTACTCACTCATTTACTTACTGCCTGCCTGACTCACTCACTGATAAGCGCGCGCGCTTCATTATTCACTCACTCACTTACTCACTCACTCATTGGTCAAAGTTGTCAACTACTAGTATTACTTCTACTGCTCAGCATTATAATAAACCAGCAGGCACGCAACGTTGAGACAACGTCGCGTATCAACGTCGTAGCGACGTCATCGGCGTTGCATCGGCTTTGATCCGACTTTGTATAAACGTCATGTGCCCGCCGGATTAATAATGGTAATGAAGTATTCCAGGTGGATACATATTTCAATATCCAGGATACAATAACTACACTAAAAACCAACCAACTGTCATTCGGTAGTTGTCTTCTCCTGAACAGGCAATCTTACTGCGATTTTCAGGATGAGGCACGCAGTAAGGTTGACCAGCGGGCACATGACGTTTATACAACGTCGCATCAACGTCGATGCAACGTCATGACGTTCGTGCAACGTCGCATCAACGTCCGTGCAACTTAATGACGTTTATACAACGTCACATCGACGTCGACGCCACATCATGACTTTTTATACGACGTCGCATGAACGTCTGTGCAACGGAATGACGTTTATTATATACCTAGCAGCGAAGTATAGGGATTTCTCAGTTAGTCAGTTTCTATAATTCACAGTGTGATGATATGATAGCATTAACTGGTGAATATTTCACAGCGTCGGAACAGTTTTATAATGGACTGCTTCCGCGTTATTGCATTTCATTTTGACGTTCGCGGCTGCCAAAAGGGACATACGCCCAACTAAATAAAAACGTTACCATAACGTCATGAAACGGTTGACACTACGTCTTGAAGTAAAGTCAACGCTGCTAATTAACAGACAGAATAACGCCATTTTCTTACGTTCTTTATAGTTTTTCCACTCAAACTGAAACAATTTTGTGGCGCTTTCTTTAAAACAGAACTAGCAAAAAATATATATAATAAAAAGAAAAATAAACAGTGTTTGCTTGATACGAAAAATCTGTCACTTAGGAGCTTGAATAACTCGGTAAAAACTCGTTCCATTGGAACTCGTTTTTTACAGAATTACTACGTATCTTCGTATCAGATAAATACTGTTGATTATTGTCTATTCATATAACGTCGCAGTAAACTCGATGCCACATCATAACGTGTAAACAACGTCACACCAACGTCGATGCATCGACGTCGATGAGACGTTGTCTCAACGTTGCTTTGAAGTCTAGTTGTCTAGTTGTAGGTGTGGCTCTGCCTATCCGTCTAGCACTCCGTTCCAGGGAGAAAAAGGAGAGAGGAACGTCGTGGGACATTAGTTTAATTTAAAATACAGTCGAACCTCAATAGCTCGAACACCGATGGCTCGTTTACCATGGCTAAATCGAACTCGTTTTTAGTTCCTACGAAGTTCTTCAGATAGTACAAGAAAACAAATATTTAGGGATTTTTTCTTATTTTATCATGAAATTGTATGTTGTATGTACTCATTAAAATCGCCTCATCGAGGCGATTTTAATACACTCAATATATTATTATTGTGTAGAAGAGCGAAAAGATGTCCCTAGATTATCGTCATTTGACCACTGGCGCGGCGCCATGATTAACCCCCAGTGGTTTGAACTACCCATATCTCGAACAAATTTCCATGGTCCCAAAGATATTCGAGCCATAGAGGTTCGACTGTACAAAGCAATACTGAGGGTTCCTCTTTATCTCTAAAACATAACACTGAAGCGACGAAGCGTAAGCTATGAAATTTTATTTGTTCTTTTGTTTTTCCTTTTCTTTCTTGTATAATCAGCCCTGACGTTAATGGGTAACCAAATGTTGACAATTAATTAATCTTGACCAAAAGCAGTTACAATATCATTGAATGTGACTGGTACAGACCCAGCAGACACGCGACGTTTGTACAACGTCGATGCAACGTCGTGACGTTGCATCGACGTTGATGCGACGTTGTGTTAACGTTGCGTGTCAGCTGGATAGCAAACACAATGTCGCAACAACGTCAACACGACGTCGTTGCGACGTTCTGTGTTTGTTGGGTACCAGTGTCTCAGTTTAGTGAAGATTTTAATTAAAGGGTTTACTAAATCGTAAGGAATCGCCCAGTCAACACTATTAAGATCATGTGGAGCTTATCAATTTCCCTTACCACACGTTTCCTGGACAGGCTTAGTCCTTTAAGTGGTTAGCCAGTACTTGTGCACTTTCTTTCGCCAGAAACTCACATTACGAGAACATGCCTATTCAAATATATAGCAAAAATTTACTCCAAAAATTGAAAATTTTCAGATAAAAAACGCTAATATTTTTCTTATTTCACCTCAAAACATAGATTGTGGTACTCGTTAGAACCGCCTCGGCGAGGCGGTTCTAACGAGTACCCACAATCTATGTTTTTGAGCATGAATAAGAAAATAAGTATACCCCTGTAAACCCTAGTTTTACTATATGAAAGTGGGGTTTGAGGGGGTAAAAATTACATAGGTATGTTTTCGTGATGCAACTGGTCTTCTCGAATCAGCGGAAGGGAAAGAATGACCGTAGAAAATATTTCATGATCAATCTCTACAAAAGATTGTTGCCGGACCCGGTGGAGGATCGATCCCTCGACCTCCTGATCACCAGTCGGACGCGTAGTCCGACTGAGCCACCGCGGCCGACTAAACTAGAAATAGTTTTGATTCAAAGTAGTTTAATTAATCGTAAAGAATAGACTTTAAACAAGAAATAGTTTCGATCGGGGATTTTTTACAAACGCATCAATCATTTTCTTTCTCCGTTTTACAAAATCTTTGTTTTCATAAAAGAAAAAAAATCATTTATTATTGAAAGTTTTGAATCAAACAAAGCAGAAAGGTATTTTAAAATATTATCTTTCTACACCAACTAAAATGATAAAATATATTTTTTGTCACAAAATTATGCAAACAAAATTAGCATAACACATGTCTTTACCAATATTAAAACATAGAATTTAATAAGAAATGGAATCAATTATAATATTAAATCCGATAATGCAATTGTTTGTCATATATCTAATGGAAAAAAAATCGTAAAGAACCAGCGGAAATGAGGGGTTTGTTTTAACCTTTAGCACTCTAATGGCTAAATTGGACGAAGGACAAATGAGTGACATTTCATTACGAAAACACGCCTATTCAAATATATAGAAATTTCGCCTCCCAAACTGAAAATTTTCAGTTAAATAATCTGATATTTCTCATTTTTTCTGCTCAAAACATAGATTGTGGGTACTCAGTCGTTAGAACCGCCTCGCAGAGGCGGTTGTGACGAGTATCCGAAATATATGTTTTTGAGCAGAAATATGAAAAATAATGTAAACCCCTGTAAACCCCAGTTTAACTATATAAAAATGGGGTTTCAAGGGGTCAAAATTATATAGGCATGTTTTTCGTGATGTTAATTTGCATTCCAACTATCTCTTCTGGACAATATGGTTAAAACGAAAGGAGACATTTTGAATAAACATGTCAAGCCTTACATTATGTGAAGAAAAAAAAAGAAAAATATTTATATTTTGAAATGACGTTTGCTGTATTTTTTAAAATTATCAGGTTAATAAACATGTGATTAAAAGCGGATACAAGTTAATATTCAAATAATCACAGAACATTTTCAATAATGTTGAATATGCCGTTCTCTGGGCTAAATGAGCAGACGACAAATTTGGTGCTTTTTTTTTTTTTTTTTTTTTTTTTTCTTTTTTTTTTCTTATTTTTCCCAGAAAATAGGCTTTAATATCTGCTTGCAAATTGTCTCCTAAGGAGACTATTTTCGTGAAATGGCAAATCTTTTTTCTGGGATACAATTAGGAAAATATTTCAAAATGTGGGCTCTTTAAAATTTTATCCAGCGTGCAAAGCGTTAAACTGCACGCTTTTTCTTATCACGGAAACTGCCGACTGGTTACGAATGTTACGACTGGTTACGAATGTTACGTCTGGACAGATCTGCTAAGGAAATGCCACATGTTTACTCAAAATTCATACAAAGTCCGTTTTCATATTTTACTTGATAAGCTAACAGGGCAACTTGTTCGATAGAACAGCTCGTGTCAGAGAAACATCTTTCAATTCGAAGGTTGAAATGTAGAGACTGGTTTCTGGGAAAAGGCCAGGTTCCAATCATGTACAACTGAAATAATCCCCGCCCTTGACTGGGACCAAACGTCGACTGATTGGCTGGGTTCATGAATTTAAGATATGCAGGTCCTATTACTTCATACGCTAAGTAGATCATGACTTCGTGCTCGTATGTGATGGCGTCAAGATGGCAATCAGTAGAATCCAAGTCTGCAAAGAAAAAGAAAAATGTTTATTATCTACGCAGCGAGATGTCACCATGGTCCATTTATTCAAATAAAGGGTTATCTTGGAAACAAAGTACACATAAAGGTTACAAACAACCATTGATATACAGTCGACTCTCGTTATCTCGAAGTCCAAGGGAACCTCTGAAAATACTTCGAGATATCCGTACCTCGACATATCAGGTTGCAGAATTGTCAAAAAGATACTGAATCGAACAACACCATGTACCAAACGAATAAGTAATTTGACTCCTGAAGGTAGAGATATATTGAAAATATTGTGGAAAAGAGAAGAAATTTAGAGCAGTTTCTCCTCTTTTCCACATTATTTTGCGAGCTGTTGTTAGAGTTCCATTTTAAAACATGGACCAGATTTTCTCTTCGAGGCAAGCGGTTATTCGAGATAAGCGAATGCAAATGTTCTACCCATATACCTTTTTTTCAAATGGTCAATACTTTATACAATATTCAACATATAGTCGAACTTCAATGGTTCGAACATCTTTGAGACCATAGAAAATTGTTCTAGATAGTTCGAGCCATTGAGAGTTAATCAGGAGGCAAATTGCGATGCTTTCCGGGATGTCTTTTCGATCTTCTACAAAACAATGGTATGTTGAGTGTACTCATTAGAATAGCCTCAATGAGGCGATTCAAATGTGTACACACAACATACATTTTCACGATAAAATAAGAAAATACTTGGTGCTGTATTCAAAATATCATTTTTTTTCTATTATTAATTAGTGGTAAATGTTTTTGATGAGAACCGCGTTTTTTTTTTTTTTTTTTTTTTTTTTTTTTTTGTTTTGTTTTTTTTGCACAACAACATGAAATGCATGGCCACAGAAAGGGCGAATCAGACTACAATAAGACCTCAATTACTCGAACACCGATGAATCATTTTGCCGTGACTAATTTTAGCTCGTTTTTGAGCTCGGGGGTGGGGGGGGGGTAACTGGGGGGGGGGGGGTAACTTCCTATATATGGCATAGTACGGATGTGCGTGCCGAATAGCCCCCTTTTTCAGCACTGCCAGGTATATGATTGACCTCCTTTTTTTCAACAAAAAGTATATGAATGGCCCGATTTTTCTGGATTCCTATATGAAAAGCCCCATTTTTCTGACATCCAGGTATATGCACATTTTTTTTTCGCTCAGAGATTTTTCAAGGCTGCTTATCTCTTGGTATTATGAATTGACTGTGATATTTGTGTAATAACCAGCAAAAAATGGGTACAAAAAATCAAAGGGCAGTATATGAATAGGTCAACATTTTGGATGATTAAGTATATGAATGGGTCCGTTTTTTCGAAGGCCAGGTATATGAATGGGGTAGGTTTTGAAATACTGGCTCGCACACCCGTACCAAAATTACCCCTAAGTTACCCCCCACCCCCCCCCCCCCCCACCCCCCCCCCCCCCCCGAGTTTTCGAGCTCCTAGGAAATTCTTCGGACGGCTCAAGGAAACAAAATTTAGGGATACTTTAGGATTTTTCCCCCTTTTTCATACTGAAAATGTATGTTGTATGTACTCATTAGAATCGCCTCATCGATACACACAACATACCATTATTTCATAGAAGATCGAAAAGACATCCATATATTATTCTCACTTGTCTCCTAAGCTGGCGCTATGATTTACCCTCAGTGACTCGAACTACCCATATCTAGAGCAAATACAGTTGACTCTCGTTATCTCGACCTCGCTTATCTCGAATAACCGCTTATCTCGAAGTGAAAATCTTGGTCCCTGCCTATACATGAAAACCTAACAACAGATGGAAAATATTGTAGAAAAGAGGAGAAATTGCTCCTAAGGAGCAATTTCTCCTCTTTTCCACAATATTTTCAATATATCTCTAACTTCAAAAGTCCAATTACCTATCAGTTTGTTAAATGTGGTTAATCAAATTATTTTTTCCTCAATTCTGCAAACCTGATATGTCGAACTACGGATATCTCGAAGTATTTCAGAAAGTCCCTTTGAGTTCGAGATAACGAGAGTCGACTGTATCTATGGCCCCAAAGATTCGAGCCATTGAAGTTCGACTGTATAGGGTAATTACTATTACACGAGTTTATTTTGAAGTGGCCTAAATAAGCTTCGAATAAAATCCAAAAATATAAGTGAAGATACTCGGGAAACGCAAAAATAACAAAGCACAGCCGTCCGTATAGACTGGCTCACGTCTAACTGATACATAAATTAACATAAAAACTATTTATATTTTACAAAAATCAAGTCATTTGGAATGTCCTCCTCTCTGATTTGGCTGATCGGTTTGAGTTTCTGACTGGTAAAGGTGATGATATGTGTAGAAAAAATAGTCTAGGAGGAGTATTTTACCTTTGTTAATTTCTCGTGGGCGGTGGTGATGGGGGGGGGGGGGGGTAACTTAGGGGTAATTTTGGTATTTCAAAACCTACCCCATTCATATACCTGGTCTTAGTAAAAAAGGAACCCATTCATATACAGTCGACTCTCGTTATCTCGAATTCCAAGGGACTCACTGAAACACTTCAAGATATCCGTACTGCGACATATCAGAGTTGAGAGAGTGAGGAAAACAATAAATTGAACAACCACATTTAACAAATGAATATGTAATTTGACTCCTGAAGTTAGAAATATACATATAAAATAATGTGGAAAAGAGGAGAAATTGCTCCTTAGGAGCAATTTCTCCTCTTTTCCACATTATTTTGTAACCTGTTGTCATAGTTTCATGTTAAAACAGGGACCAGATTTTCATTTCGAAATAAGCGGTAATTCGGAATAAGCGAGTTCGAGATAACGAGGTTCGACTGTACTTGGATATCCAAAATGTTGACCTATTCATATACTGCCCTTTGATTTTTTTGTATCCATTTCTTGCTGGTTGTTAGACAAATATCTCAGTCAATTCATTGAATACCAAGAGAATAAGCAGCCTTGAAAAATCTCTGAGCGAAAAATATGTGCATATACCAGGATGTCAGAAAAATGGGGCCTTTCACATAGGAATCCTGAAAAATCGGGGCATTCATATACCTTTTATTGAAAAAAGGGGGCCATTCATATACCTGGCAGCGCTGAAAAAGAGGGGCTATTCGGCACGCTCATCCGTACTATGTCATATATAGGAAGTCCCCCCCCCCCCCCCCCCGCCCCCCATCCCCACGAGGTTAATTTAGAAATGTAAAACTCATAGCGTGGTGCCTGGCTACCTTCCGTCGACACTAAAAGAAGGCGAGAAGAGGAACAAACAATGACAAAACAAACGCCATATATTAAAACGCACAAAGTAAGACGCAACAGAGGCAGGGAATACATTTTTTGTTGTCTACGCCCAAGGCCTAGACAATATAAGTTTTGGTTCGGACAAGGAAGTGATTTAGCTGTTCACTCTTAAGGCACCATTGACGACCTTAGGCGTGTACCCGGAACTAAAGCATTGAATAGAATAGAATAATATTTGTACAATTTCTAGGGTTAGATTTTGCTCCGGAAGAACTTTATGAAAGGTCATGGACTGATCCAGTGCTATTTTCCATGGACTGCTTAACGTTGAATATAACCAAGTATTAGCTTTCACAAACAAGCTGGGTCTGTGCTTAGCACGCATTTTTTTTTTTTTTTTTTTATGAGAGCTAATACTTGTTACATTTAGCTGTTTCTATATGAATAGGCGGACGACAAGTGCATGACGTTTTTTGTTTGTTTGTTTTTTTGTCAAAGAGTATAAGTACTGACATTTCATTCAGGGTATTTTCATTGGAAACAATGTCATTTTGGATGAAATGTCAAGCTTACTTGTCGTGCATATGCAACTACAAAAAAAAAAAAAAAAAAAAAAAAAAGATATATGTAAACAGTTCTGGACCTTCGCTGTTTACATATGCCCGAAGACTTTTTTAAAGTCGTTTAGCTTACTTTTGAAACATTCGACCTGTGTCCCTCTAAAATAGCCACACACAGAGTTTCCGATTGTATTATCAGCGTAGAAAGTTCTATCGAACGGTATGTTGTCCTGCCACGAAGAAAGCATGTCTTTGCGTATAGCCGTAAAGTTCAAGTCAAAACTTGTCGGACGATTTGGGCCGGGATCTGCAAGAAAAACAAACAGAGGCACTGGTGAAGTAATAAGCCAATATTACCATATTTGGTAACACTAAGCATGCTGGGTAAAAATTTCAGCAGACTACATTTTGAAATATTATTCTATTTTTTCCTATAAAGAGGCTAAGACATTTCTGGCAAACTGTATTCTTAAGGAACAAATTGCATGGAATGCCAACGCCTATTTCCTGGAAAAAAAAGGAAGCAGTGTAATCACTTTGTCGTCTGCTAAATTTACCCGAAGGCTAAGTAATTGGATACCTTAACTCATTACCATACATAACCAATCAAAGCACTGACAGCACTGTTTGGTCAATTGTCTCTGAGTGTAGGCTGAGAAAATGGTCCTAAACGGGGACGTAAGACTGTTTCATTTAACCTCTAACTTCCTGTTATTTAAGCAAGCAATACAGACACTGATCAGACACCGCTTTCTATGGCGTCTGTTCTGGGTCTGCACTGTTTGCCAAATCCCAGTCCAGGTTTTACAGACAGCCTTTACACTGCACTGACGTCACAGTGACATTAATAGCGTGGTTATGAACAACCTTTACCTGGATTCCGTACAAACGCGCGCTTTGATGTCATTGGTCAATGATAATCACGTGGACAACAATCTTAAGGAAATTTTGGTTTATGTATACTTAGGCTCGATTGTAAACATCGAATAACTCCATTTCACTACCTGTTGATATATCTAAAACCTGTTGGAAGGGTGGCAAACAATGTAGACCCTGATCAGACGTTGGATCAGACGACTGCGACATTGTTGCATGGTTCACGATTTCTGTCATAATCGCACGCATATACTCGTAGCGTGCACGCACACATAGATTGAACCTTTGAAATCTAAATAAGCCACATTATGATAAAAATTTACCTGATTATTTTACAAAAAAACAAAAACAAAAAAAAAACATAAATTCTTTATGTCCATGTCATAAATTCTATCTTTTCAGACGATCTTGAGGTGCATAGGGGCGGTCCTTTTCAACTTCAGAAAATCGTAAATACAGTGAAACCTACGGAGGCCTCTCTGAGATGTCGGCGCCTATCTCCCTCTATACCTTTTATCCAAGATTTTTTTTTTCTTCTTCTTCATCTTCTTCTTTTTTTCTTTTTATATAACAAAAAAAAAAAAAACATATATTTAAAAGGTCATCACGAAAATTCATTTTGAAAAAAAAAGATGAATAAAAATTAAGTTTGATGTGTTCTGACAGAAGGCCTACTTTTTAAGCAGAATTCTGTTCATTTTTACCAAAGTTCACTTCTTCGGGTGACATTCCGCGAGTAGAAATAATTTCGAAGCACCAAAGTTCATTTCTTCGGGTGACATTCCGCGAGTAGAAATAATTTCGCTTCGACAAAGACAACGCTGGCAATCGGAGAATTAAGGTGCTGACGGCACTGGTGAGTCAGTCTTTGATTGTACGCTGGGAAAATGTTCCTGAGTGGGAACGTAAGACTGTTTCTTTTAACCCTTAACTTTTTGTAATTTAAGCAAACAGTGCAGACCTTGATCAGACGCCGTGTTTTGCGGCGTCTGATCTTGATCTGCACTGTTTGTCAATGTCCCAAATATTACAGTCCAGGTTTTACCGATAACCCTCTATCAACAGCACCCTGACGTCATAGCGACAAGAATAGCGCGGCTATAAATAACCGTTACTGGATTTCTTCTAACGCACGGTTTGATTACACTGGTTAATGATAATCACGTGGACAACTACCCTAAAGAAATTTTAGCGTTTGTATATTATGGCTCGACTGTAAACAAACGAACCACAACATAGCGCCAGTATCCACTGAAAAAAAAAAAAAACAAAAAAACAATCATACCAAAATTACTATAAATCTATAAATATTTCGGTGAAATGTCTCCTTTCTGTACTTCTCCTAAAATTTGATCGTCCATTTCAATGCCTAATGCCGTATCTGTATGGTTGTGTCCGAATGGCAAACAGTGTAGACCCTGATCAGACGCCGCGTTTTGTGGCGTCTGATCAGGGTCTAAACTGATTGTTCAGGCCTGTCTGTCAAATACGGTAATTTAACCCTTTAAGTGCTAATCGTAACTGCAGCAAACGACGTTTTTATTTATTTATTTATTTATTTATTTATAGTATTTATTGAAACTATATAAAGACTTGGTACTTCATGTGCATTGTCTGCTAGGCAGACGATTCACATGAAATGCTAAGTTTCATTTTATCTGAAAAATAATGTGAAAACAAAATGTCGTCTGCATCATTGTTGCTACGAGCTTTTAGAGTAGGTATTGTTGTATATATTTTTAACGCTACCAGGCACATGGAGGCAGCGGCGATTGTTATATACATGTATTTGTAAAGCCTTGCTTTCATGGATCACCCATGCACACTTGGTGCCGCTGTCTGTCACCAAGCGCCGCCCTGTCCACTTTATACTCAACCCAGAGCACGTCGAGTATGAGGTAGGCTTACTAATGGTTTGAAATTGTCTCGACCCGAGCGGGATTCGAGCCCACGATATCCCGCATGAAGGTCGAGCGCACTAACCACTAGGCCACCCAGCCAACTTTAGAGTTAGTAGATCGTCTGATGTGTTTAAATGTATTTTTAGAACCGTTACCTATTATTAAGACTGAAAAAAATGACCTGTCTCTGGGATTGTCAAAACAATGGCGCCGATTTTCTTACTTTTATCATAATTCTTATAATTACATTTATTATAATGGTCATTTCTGCAAATAAAGTAAACTGAATTCCTGCTGTTTCAGTCTGGTGCCCGTTTGACGACGTAGTCAGTCGTTTCACTTTTTAGGATTTCCAAGTGTCCTTTATCTTGAAGTCTCTGTATGTACATTATATTTTGTAGTACTTAGCCTAAACGGCCATTACGAAAACACGCCAATTTAAATATATTGAAAATTTTACCACCAAAAAATGAAAATTTTCAGATAAAAAATTCTGATATTTTTATCTCGCTAGAACCGCCTCGACGATGCGGTTCTAACGATTACCCACAATCTATGTTTTGAGCCAAAATAAGAAAAATAATGTATACCTCTGTAAATCCCAGTTTTACTATATAAAAGTGGGGTTTAAGGGGGTCAAATGTATTTAGGCATGTTTTCGTGATGGTGGTCCAAATAAGCTATTTGTTCAGTTTGTTTAGTCTGGCTCTACTGACAATGACCAGTCCTAATCAACTATGTGATATATTATTATTTGTGTGTTCTAAGATGGCTGATGAGACCAATCTTAGCTCTAAACTGCCTGTTGCAGATAGAACAAGAGAGGTCTGAGGAATAAAGTTCTATTGGTGATGCCTTAGCTCTGGCTTTCCGCTGTGCACGTTTCTGCTCGGCTTCGCTGATTCTTTTTGCTTCGTATTCACCAGTTCCCCTTATTATGAGGCCTCGCCACTTTGTACGATCTTGTGCAATCTGTTCCCATGACTCATTTGGTATGTTGAAGTCTTTAAGGGAGGCTTTGAGGGTGTCCTTGTACCGCTTCTTCTGACCACCATGGGAGCGTTTTTCTACTTGAAGTTCTCCACAGAGGATTTTCTTTGGCAAACGTTCATCAGGCATTCTGGTAACATGGCCTGTCCATCTTAACTGTGCCAATTTCAGAAGAGTATGTATACTCTGCATCCCTGCCCTTTTCAGGACTTCTGTGTCTGGAATACTGTCTTGCCACTTGATCTTTAGAAGTTTTCTAAAACAGTTTGTATGGAAGTGGTTCAGTCTTTTAGCATGACGTTGGTAAACTGTCCAAGTTTCGCATGCAGCAATAGTGTTGGCAGCACTACCGATCTATATACTTTCAGCTTTTTGTCAAGTCAGATTCCACTTCGGTCCCAAATACTTCTACGTATCCGGCCAAATGCTGCACTAGCTTTGGCATTCTAGCATTGACTTCATCATCAATGTGCACAACTCTAGACAATGTGCTTCCAAGGTAGGTGAACTTGTCTACCACTTGCAGTCGTTGACCTTTCACTGTGATGGTAGGCTCCTTGTAAGGCTTTCCAGGTGCTGGCTGATATACTACCTCAGTCTTTTTGATACTGATTGTGAGATCATAGCTGTCACATTAATCAGATACTTGATCCACACTTTTTGCATTTTCTCTTCTGTTGGAGCACCCTTTGCCATGTCATCAGCAAAGAGGAACCCTTCTAGCACCTCTGTTTGCACCTTAGATTTAGCTTGCAACCTTCTTAGGTTGAAAAGTTTCCCATCAAAGCGATACCTAATAGGTATACCATTGTCAACATCCTGGAAAGCATCTGTAAGCATGGCATAAAACATCATGCTGAACAGTATTGAAGCTAGTACACAGCCTTGCTTAACTCCATTTGTCACAGGAAATGGACTACAAAACTCGCCATCATTTTGGACCCTTGCAAGCATACCATCATGGAACTGCCGCACCATTGCTATGAATTTGGCAGGACAACCAAACTTTGCCATAAATTTCCAAAGTCTCTCACGACTGACTTTGTCAAATGCGTTGGTAAGGTCGACAAATGTCATGTAGTGGTCCACATTCTGTTCCTGGCATTTTTCTTAAGCTGTCCTGCTGTGAAGATCATGTCTATTGTTCCTCTGTTTTTCCTGCATGAATCCACACAGGCTTTCTGGTAGAAGCCCTGACCTTTCCAGGTGTTCACTCAATCGGTTCAGTAGGACCCTAGCAAGAATCTTCCCAGCAATTGACAATACAGAGATGCCTCGATGATTGTCACAGACTTGAGTATTCCCTTTCCTGTTAGTCTGGCTATTCTTTAGCTGTAATGTTATGGTGGCTTTTCTACGAAAGACCGGTAGTGACATTTCAACTACATTAATTCAAGGCTTCAACTTCACGAATTCACGATTTCAGCTTCACGAATTCACGATTTCAACTTCACGAATTCACGATTTCAACTTCACGAATTCAACTTCACGAATTCAACTTCACGAATTCACGAATTCCACTTCACGAATTCACGAATTCAACTTCATGAATTCACGAATTCAACTTCACGAATTCAACTTCACGAATTCCACTTCATGAATTCACGAATTCAACTTCACGAATTCACGAATTCAACTTCACGAATTCAATTGTTGAATTCATGAAGTTGAATTCGTGAAGTTGAATTCGTGAATTCGTGAAGTTGAATTCGTGAAGTGGAATTCGTGAAGTTGAATTCGTGAATTCATGAAGTTGAATTCGTGAATTCGTGAAGTTGAATTCGTGAAGTGGAATTCGTGACGTTGAATTCGTGAATTCGTGAAGTTGAATTCGTGAATTCTGAAGTTGAATTCGTGAATTCGTGAAGTTGAATTCGTGAAGTGGAATTCGTGAAGTGGAATTCGTGAATTCGTGAAGTTGAATTCGTGAATTCGTGAAGTTGAATTCGTGAATTCGTGAAGTTGAATTCGTGAAGTGGAATTCTTGAAGTTGAATTCGTGAATTCGTGAAGTTGAATTCGTGAATTCGTGAAGTTGAAATCGTGAATTCGTGAAGCTGAAATCGTGAATTCGTGAAGTTGAAACCTTGAATTAATGTAGTTGAAATGTCACTACCGGTCTTTCGTACTTTTCTGTCTACTTCTATGTTTCTATGTGTTGTTTTTATCATAGGTTATTTTTGTTTCGCCTCCGGCGAATACATAATTGTGATTCTCAGTCATCATGCATAGCTTTGCACGATAAACAAGACTACAGAATTTTTACTGTCTTCATAATAATGACTTATTCGACCCTACATAACGTTGATAATTATTGACTTGTTTTATTCGATCTAACAAAAGAATAACGGCCATCCTCTTACTGGATGTCACACGAGACCCGGTTACAGTTAACCGTTCAGAAGATAATGCAATTACAGTTGACTCCCGTTATCTCGAACTCGCTTATCTCGAATAACCGCTTATCTCGAAGTGAAAATCTGGTCCCTGCCGAAACATGAACATCTAACAACAGGCAAAAAAATATTGTGGAAAAAAGGAGACATTGCTCCTAAGGAGCAATTTCTCCTCTTTTCCACAATATTTTTAATATATCTCTAACTTCAAGAGTCCAATTACATATATATTTGTTAAATGTGGTTAATTGTTCGAATAATTTTTTCCTCAATTCTGCAAATCTTATATGTCGAGGTACGGATATCTCGAAGTATTAAATAGAGTCCCTTGGAATTCGAGATAACGAGAGTCGACTGTATTTGCAAAAAAATAAAAAAAATATAAAAAAAATGCTTTGATTTTGGTCTGTAGTTTAACGGCCCAGTTAACACTATCAGGGTCAAATCGAGCCGATCAGTTTACCTCATTACGAAAACACGCCTATTCAAATATATAGAAAATTTCACCTCCAAAATGAAAATTTTCAGATAAAAAACTCTGATATTTTTGTTTAATTTCTGCTCAAAACATAGATTGTAGGTACTCGTTAGAACCGCCTCGACGAGGCGGTTCTAACAAGTACCCACAATCTATGTTTTTGAGCAAAAATAAGAAAAATAATGTAAACCGCAGTTTTACTACTTAAAAGTGGGGTTTAAGAGGGTCAAAATTATATAGGCATGTTTTCGTGATATAACCATACTTTTCCTGGGCAGACTTAGTTTTCTGTGGTTCACTCAAGGGGTTGACCCCTACTTGTGCATACTTTCGCAAGAAACTTACAACTGCCATTCTTGAATCAGCGGAAGGGAGATAATAACTGTATAGCAACTATTTCATGATCAATCTCCACGAAAGGGATCGAACTGGCGACCGTCGGACGCATACGCGACTGAGACACCGAGGCCGGTCAAAAGGTTTTACTAAGCCCAGCACTGATTCATTTCTCAGAATGCAAAAACTATGGCATCATTTACGATCCAAGTGGATATGTCATCACGAAAACATACATATATAATTTTGACTCCCTTAAATCCCAATTTTATAAAGTAAAACTGAGGTTTACAGGGGAGTACATTATTTTTCTTATTTCTGTTCAAAAGCATAGATTGTGAGTACTCAGAGAGGCGGTTCTAACGAGTACCCACAATCTATGTTTTGAGCAGAAATATGAAAAAAAAAATCAGAATTTTTATCTGAAAACTTCCAGTTTTTGATGGTGAAATTTTCAATATATTTGAATAGGCTTGTTTTCGTAATGTAGCGAGTACGAACGGAACGGTCCGCAGGAATAATTCAAGTTCGAATCTCACGGATGAAATTTATACTGAAACAACATGTGATTCAAATGACAAAAAAAAAAAAAAATGCTAAAATCAATCAAATTTTTGTCCCTTCCCACCCACTGAGGTCTGTCTCAGCGTATAATGACCTTCGAAAATATACACTTATACAATTATCCTTGGGAGGGTCTCAAGTTCCTGTTTCATATACTGATTAGGCGATTTGATGGTTGGCGTGGAGATGAAAATGTCCCACAGACTTATAAAGGAAAAAATGGAAACAACATGTACATGTCCATAAACAAAAAATGTGGTTTGTATTAAACTTGGCATAAATGTTCCTAAATTCCTGTTAGAATGACTGCAGTTGTAACTGCGAATTCAATCAAAGCGCTGCAGGCACTGGCGCCTGGGCATCGGAATAGTGTTCTATTGTCAACAGGTTTTCATAAGCGTTTATTCAAAACATTCAGTGAGTTATTATTACCATAGCTCTGGATAAGATACTTTTTTCAGTCAAACAGTATGGAGATTTTTCTCATTTCTCCATGAAAACATGTGTTGTGGTACTCATTAGAAGCGCCTCGGCAGGGCGCTTCTAATGAGTACCCACAACATATGTTTTCATGGAGGAATAAGAAATATATTCCTCTGATGCTACCACACACCTACACTACCCACCCCTTTTATATAGAGATATATAGTTAGCGTTTTAGTGTTTTTAGCGACACAACATATGTTTTGGGTTTTCATTAGAATTGCCTCATTGAGGTCATTCTAATGAGTACCCATAACATATGTTTTGCAACAAATTTGACAAAAAAATATCACTAAGATTATCTTCTTATGTATGGTTGTGAACTACTCATCTGTCGAGATGACAGGCAATTAAAGACCAAACATCCAACAAAATATTACATGTATTGAATTAACGCATGGCACTCGGGGTAAAATTTCAGCAGACGACACATTGAAATAGTTTGCTATTTTTGTCCCTAAGCTTTGACAGTGAATATTCCCAGAGTGTGGTAATGGTAAAAGACCAACCTTATTTATGCACGTGTGAAAAAATGGTTCTAATCCCGAAAGTTATCAAAAGGGAACAATACGGATTCAAATATCAAAATTGGTTGACATTTCCATCTCCGCCTCCCCCCCTCCCCCCACTCCCAACACCCCCCCCCCTCCCCCGACTTCCCACCCCCCAGTTTTCCAGATACGCAAATACTCGTACTTTACCGCTCCACTATCAGCTTTCTAGACCGGCTATCTCCGTAAACAATCGTGTTTTCTTTTACTGTTACAGCGTACTAATTTGCATTTATGAATAAGCTCATCAAGGCTCAAACTTCTTAGTCAAACAGTTTCGTACGATTAACATCGCACATCTATCAAAGTTTGTTGTAAACTTAAATCTATTTATTGTGTGCAAACCCAAATATACATGTATGTTTATTTTCACGGGTCGTTTTTTTTTTTTTTTTTTTTTTTTTTTTTTTTCAGCGTAGATGCAAGCGGTACTTTGCACTTTTACTCGGATTTTCCCGTAAATGCTTTGGCAGGGTTGAAATTTTGGTATGACTACTTTGGCCTTCGGCTATGCAAGCCGAGACCAGGCCAAAAACGAATATTTAATGATATGTGTGAAACTGCTGAAAGGTCTTCTTGAAACCATGTATATATGCTTGGAAAAACAACGGGCTTCCATTTAGCATTCATTTAGCCCCAGAGCGTATATGTCATCAGCCTGGAACTGTGAACGTTTTTATATTGTTATCTTAGTGCTCAGTTGAGCTAGTCAGGCTCACTTGAGCTTCTTGCTTCATCTATATAATCTATAGTATTAATCTCTGTAGCTCTTTCATTTTTGCGGGTCGCCCTGGCGAGTCGTATATATATATGCGTTATGTTATGTATACAGAGCCCAGCTTAAGCGGAAGTAACTACCAAAGACTGTTGATATAGTAGTCGTTTATATGATAACTAACAGAATAAAATAGAATGTTTTTATTATCCAATTATGGCCTCTGTCGGGTATACTATTAACCCATTTATGCATAGTGTTCCATAAAAGGGACAATGACAAACAGTACAGACCCAGATCAGACGCCGCAAAACGCGGCGTTTGATCTAAGTCTACACTGTATTAGGTAAAGAAATAGCGATTATAAATGATAATACAACAAGCAATTCAGACACCCTTTAACTCTGAAATGAACCTGTCCAAAAAGTATCTTTACCGGCATAAAATGAAAGCATTCCATTGCCGAATCAGTTAATTCTAACCCGCGACTCCCCCACCCAGTGATCTGCTATAGTCAAAATGTTGAAAACCTCACTGAATAACAGTAACTGTCAACATCACGAAAACACGCCTTTACAATATTGACCCCCTTGAACCCCAATTTTATATAGTAAAACTGGGGTTTACAGGGGTATACATTATTTTTCATATTTCTGCTCAAAAACATAGATTGTGGGTACTCGTTAGAACCGCCTCGGCGAGGCGGTTCTAACGAGTACCCACAATCTATGTTTTGAGCAGAAATATGAAAAAATATCAGAGTTGTTTACCTGAAAATTTTCGGTTTTTGGAGGTGAAATTTTCTTTATATTTGAACAGGCGTGTTTTCGTAATGAGAAACAAAATGCGTCGCACCTATTATTTGTGTACATGTCAGAGGTAAATTTGACAGTTTAACTCGGAAAGTAGCTGGAGTCATTCAGGTTAATTTATCGTCTCTTGATACATATTCCATCACATGCTGTATAAGCGTCATCAGCGTACATGCAATTGTTGCTAAAAGACCCGCTAGCTTTTTGAAAAACAAAGCTAATACTTATACTGTTAAAGAAACCGGAAAAGACAGAGATCTGCGCGAGATTTTAGCGAGAATTCGAAACATATTTTGATTTTGGAGATATTTCTTCAGTTAATAGTTGTACAATATCACGTTTTAAATGGGTATTGCCCATTTCTTGACTGTTTATTTCGGCGCTTCTGACTGGTTGGTAACCTACGATACAATACCTTTATCCGTTGTAACATATTTTGGTGTCAACGGGGAACGGTTTATGTTGCTAATTGCTTGATTATTATTATTATTATTGTATTTGTGTATGTTTGTTTATTTGTTCGTGTTTAGGTTTTACGGCTAAGTCAACCAATTAGGGTCATGTATAGCGCGGTCAGTATACCTAACCGTACTTTTTCTTGGGCAGGCTTAGTGCTCTAAGTGGTTAAGCAGTACTTGTGCACATTCTTTAGCCAGGAAATATTTGTGTTTGTACGTTATTCAGAATAAAATATTATTTACACAAAATTCTGTATAAGCAATTTTGTCTGGGTATGAGCAGTTTTCAAATCTTTACAAGTAACAAAAGGAATCAACTTACTATAAAATTCTCTTCCATGTATTTTCAGCGTGCCTTGAATTTCTGTCACATCGTTTATCCCACCTATACAACTTGGTGTCAGGTGCAGCAAGCACCACAGAGTCTTCCAGAGCATCAACATCACCACGGACATGTTTCTTCACTCAGCTGAGATCGCCGACTTCTCTCTCAGACCAAGCTCTTTTATAGCTGCCAGAAATCGCAGACGGATGCATCCACGCCTGAATTGTTCAGACGAACTGTTATTATGAATAAGGGATAGGCAACAAAAAGCATATTCGCAGACAACAATTATAAATTGAAGATGCAAAACTGAAATTACAAATGCACCGCGTCATGACAAATCCTGTCTTTGGATAAAAGCAACCGCGCATGCTCCGACGAGATTGCGCGCATGCGCAATCTCGTCGATGCGCGCAATCTCGTCGACGCATGCGCAGTTCACTCAAAACAAAATATGAACTGCACAGGTAAGTATTCTAATCTGAGCTTACTTAGTTGACATGTCCGAAGGCTGGTTTGTTTTATGGTGAAGCGAGGCAAATTATTATTTCAAGGTGCGAAACTAAAAGTGCGCGAGACGTCTGCACGCGCATTAATTTTCTTACAAAGTAATTTTCCTTTAATGCGTGCAAAAACGCTCATGCAAACTGGAAAATTAAAATGAACAACCGAAAAATGAATGGACAAGACTAATTAAGGTGAGTGAAAAGAAAAAGTACATTAAACAGCTGAGGTAAGGTAATTCCAAAGTACAGTTGCATGTTCGTGTTACAGATTTCTGCCTTTCCAAACTTAGTACACCAGCCGGCCTCGGTGGCTCAGTCGGATGCGCGTTCGACTGGTGATCAGGAGGTCGCCGGTTCGAATCCCGCCGGGTGCAGTAACATTCTTTCGTAGAGATTGATCATGAAATATTTTCTATGGCCATTCTCTCCCTTCCGCTGATTCAAGAAGGACAGTTGTCAGTTTCTTGCGAAAGAATGTGCACAGATACTAGTTAAGCGCTTAGAAGACTAAGCCCGCCCAGGAAAAGTATGGTTAGGTAAACTGCCAGCTCGATATAACCCCAATGGGTTAACTGGGCCATAAAACCTCAACTCAGTCATAAAAAACAAAAACAAAAAAATCAATACTGACGCGGCGATCTGTGTTGTCATAGTACCGCACTCTTTCTAAAGGATTCGAAAATACAAGGAAAGATACACGGGAAAAGCCACAAACACGAAGCACAGCCCTCCCGAGGCAGCAAAAGAAGGAGAGATGAGGAACAAATAATGAAACCACCGATGCACAAACAAAGAATAACTGCAACAGAGGAACCACCTTTGAACGGTCAGCAGGAAATCTAGACATTACGAAAACATTCCAATTCAAATATATTGAAAATTTTACCACAAAAAACGAAATTTTTCAGATAAAAAATTCTGATATTTTTCTTATTTCTGCTCAACCACAATCTATGTTTTCGAGCAGAAATAAGAAAAATAATGTATACCCCTGTAAACCCCAGTTTTACTATTGGGGTTTAAGGGGGTCAAAATTATATAGGTGTGTTTCCGTGATGGAAATCTAGGGATGCGGGGTGGGTGGGATGCTTAAACCAGTTTTCCTCGCATGAAATCTCAACCTTGTATCCTTATTCAGCTCCAAACAGTACAGCATTACAAACAGAAAGAAAGAAACAAACAAATAAGTAAAGAAAGAAAGAGATAAAAAGAAAGAAAGTCTATTTTATGCCCGCTATTATTATGAATAACTTTTAAATCAAAGTAGACCAAACACCACACAGACACGCAGGCTGATCTAAGTCTACTAGGTCGGTTTTACTCGGAGGGGTTCATTTAATGTTGACTTTGTAACGGAAAAATATTGAAGTGATATCTGCAACCAAATAACTGAAGCAGTTTGGACCAAAACATGCAACTGTTTGAACCATGCAGGCAAGACTGGTAAAAACAACATTTGAGCCTTTACGTCAGAAAACGTACCTTCGAACAGGTGGGCCCCAACGAAGTCTCATATCTGCCTGCGCATCCGCGCAGTCTGACCAGAGTCTGCGTTGTCTGCATGAAAAAAAAAAAACAACTGTGAAGTCTGCAGTCGTAGCTATCCAAATGCACCAAGCGAAGATTCTGATCAGACTGCGCATCTCCACAGTCTGATCATAATCTTCGCTGGGCGCGCATGCGCGAAGGTACGTTTCCTGACGTTGCGATTCATTTCAGAATTGCTATAGGAAATTTAATTGTGACTGTACTGGGCGAGCGAGCTCCTTTGACTCTTGTTCTTCGGTTAAACTGCATTAGCTCTCTTTTTTTTTAGCTCAGACAGTGAGCTTTCCTGATCACTTTTTCGTCTGTCGTCCGCCCTAGTGCCCTCACTTTTAAACAATATCTCCTTTTAAACCGCAGTTTGAACGTAACTTGGTTGAAAGGATATTCAAGGCACCGTCGAACTTCAATGACTCAAACATCTTTGGGACCATGGTAATTTATTCTAGACATGGGTAGTTCGAGCCACTGAGGGTTAATCATAGCGCCAGGTCGGGATGCAATGGGGATAATTTAGGGATGTCTTTTCGATCTTCTATAAATCAATGGTATGTTGAGTGTATTCATAAGAATCGCCTCCTGGAGGCGATTCTAATGAGTACACACAACATACATTTTCACAATAAAATAAGACAATTCCCTAAAATATTTGTTTTCTTGAGCTATCGACGGAATTTCCTAGGAACTTAAAAACGTGTTCGAATTACCCACAGTAAACGAGCCATCGGTGTTTGAGTCATTGGCGTTTTATTGTAGCTATGGGTATTCCAGTCATGCATTTTGTTTGATTTTCGCGGTAACAAAATGTCCTATATACTAGTAGGGCTAGAGAAAATTAATGATTAGATTCTCATCCCCACCACCCCTAAAATATCTGACCAAATAAAAGCATGAAGTGGAAATTTTTTTCAGATACAGTTCGATTTATGTTGAAAACAAAGTTTTTAACACTTTAAAGGGGAACACAATATAAGTTGTAAGTATACTCGTATCTTGGATTAAAGTGCTTAACAAGCCATTTATTTTGATGCAAGACTTTCTAAAATCGGCCTAGAAATAAGGAATTTATGGTGGTTTGAATATATTTAAAATTGCTGTCATGGATGCCGCCATATTGTAGGCTTTGTGACGTCACTCAGCCCAAATTAAATATGCAAAACCAAATTATAAAGGGTTTTTTAAGAATAAGTTTGCTACAGATTTTTTTATAATATTTTAATTCTAGTGACAAGCAATCATTTCCCCTAAAATAAACCAACTTTATGGGAATAACTACCTTTATGAAACGAATTCTACTTTTTATGAAACCTCATTAAATATTCAAAATGGCGGCGCCCATACCACCAATGTTAAAATGTTCAATTGTCTATAACTTACTTAATTTTCCACCGATTTTGATCAAATTTGTGTCAAAATTCATTGTTTGCAAAGTTCTTTACTTTAAAACACAAAACCTTTCAAGGTTGCTTTCCCCTTTAAGAACTGCATACAAATTATTTGTTATGGAAGGTGTATTAAAACGGGTTTTCTTCTTTTTGCACATGATAGTTTCAGCTCACTGGATGGCCCAGGAATAAAATAAATAAATAAATAAATAAAATGCACCTGCCCACTCCATTTTGTTTTCTAAAATCTTGATTAGAATCTAATAATTAATTGTATCTGACCTAATGGGGAAACAGTTTAACGACATTTTCTCCATAATCAAGGGAGCGACTTGAAATAAACCTGACACTAAATATTCAGTGAGGGATCCCTTACTAAAATTGATTTTATGACCATCCCCGTTTTCTGTGTTTGCAATGAAAAAAAGTTTATTTCATAATATGACCAGATTAACCCTTAAAGCGCCAGTCACAACAATTGTCGTCTGCTTTGTCTTCTGATTTTAAAAGTCATTTCTGCAAACAGTGTGGACCCAGATCAGACTGCTCCTTTAGGAGCAGTCTGATCTGGGTCCACACTGTTTGCCGTTATGCAAAAAATAATTTTGAGAAGTTTGCAAGAATATTCAGCAGACGACATAAACAGACGACATTTTCAGATGCAGGTTTTTGTTTAACATGCTGGATAAAGTTTTCAGCATACGACGGATTAAAATATGTTCTTATTTCTTTCCCCAGAAAATAGGTTTTGACATTCCATGCTGATTGTTTCCAGTGGAGACAATTTGCATGAAATTCCAAATCAGGTTTTCTGGGAAAAAAATATGGAAACTGTAATCAATTTGTGGTCTGCTGAATTAGCACAGAGAGCTGTTAAGATTAAACTATTCATCTCGTCAAAAGTTAAACACCCGTTTTCATTTAAATTATATGCATTATGTTTTCGTTTTTAGCCTCGCCTATACGAAGTACAAGGAGAGCTATTGTAGTCTCCCCGGTCGTCCATGTGTGCGTGCGCGTTTGCGTTCCCGTTCCAGTCACACTGTGTTAAAGCTTTTCAAATGCTTATACCTCAGCAGTCACTTACCACAGACCATTCATATTCGGATCATGGGTGCTTGGGAGGGTCGTCTGCGATTTCATAAGAATAAACCGGGTTTATGCCGCGGGTTGGGGCTAGGGGACAAAATCTAGGACACCTTTGTAAAATGCTGTGTTTAAGTTTTTCATATGCTTATACCGTAGTAGTCAGTTGTCAACAAGCATTCATATTCGGAACATGGGTGCCTGGAAGGGTCATCTAAGTGTCCATAGGTATCGGCCCCTGGGTTCATGCCCTGGCGTGGGGCTAGGGTTCAAAATCCAGAACAACTCTTGTAAAGCGTTTTGTACATTTCTGTTGTGCTAGCATTGTAAATAGGTGAAGGTCATGGTGACCTACATGTATATGGCCATACAAGGCCATTTATTTCAGGGGAACAAGGAAACAAAAGTCTACATATGAAAGAAACAGGAGAACAAAGGCAGCTTTGGACAGGAAACGTATAAAATCAAGATTTTGATTTTGGGAAACGACGAAAAACGAGGGAAAATACTGATTTATTTCATGGGAACAAGAAAACAGGTACCCCCGTCCTCTCCTCAGGGAGGGCCTCACTATTATGTGGGTCATAGTGCTAATTTCATTTTTATGGGAATTGTTTTTCCTCTACCCCCATATAAATTCAGGAACTAATATACATAAAATCCCCCAAAAGGATGCATTATCCTTTGTTGATATGGCGGATTCTACTTGTATATTAACACAGGGGTTACTGTACGTTGAAGTAAATCATTTAAGAAAGGCTGCACGAATTCAGTTTATCAGATCTTGAATAAAGGCAAAACGTTAAAAAATTCCAGGCATGTGCTTTTTGTTATTTTCCTCAAATTTGAAGCCAAATTTGACAGACGCAGTGCTAAAAACAGGAAAAATCAATTCCTTATATACTAAATTTACTCAGTTTTGTACCAAATAATAGCAACGTTTTTGCTCTGGCTCAACTTTCATTTTTGGTGATTACACAGAAATGGCGAATTACCCGCAAATGTCTTTAACACAAAAGTTTGTTCTGCACAATAGATGCCAAACATTAGCTATGTAAATAAGTTATGTAAGTAGGGCCAAATAAAAACATGCATATTAAGAAACAAGTCGGTCACAGTAATCATTCCCGAAATAGTGATCTCTACTTCGTGTAACGAACAGTTGTTACGTAATTGTATGGTTCGTACATATCATACAAACGCTTCACACTATCTTTAACACCTATCAGAAAATTCATGTTGGATCTTGAAGTGTTTTGTTTTTTTTGTTTTTTTGTTTTTTGTTTTTTTTTGAACAGCGCAAAAGTCCTTGTCCAACAATGAGCAAATAAAATTATTGTCTACGACACACGGATAATTATTTCTAAAATTGTGGATTGCCACCGACAACGGCTATTTTGTGAACTTTCGGAATCAAAGGGAAGTAATCAACTAGAGATAAACCGAAATCGGACGTAAATGAATTCAATGTAAACCACGGTTGGGGGAACATTCCTCGTCGGTGAAGTGAAATCAACGCCGGATTCATTGTAAATATACCTGAATTTACTTTAAATTGTCTATTAGATACTTCTGATACCCAGTTATTGCATTGAAGTACATAAAAATAGAGTAAAATCGGTAAATTACAACAAATTTTGGTATACCCCCGCCCCCTCTTCCCCCGTCTCCCGCCCTCTTTTCCCCCGTCCCCGCCCCCTTTACCCCCGTCCCCCGCCCCCTTTATCCCCGTCCCCCGCCCCCCTAATCCCTGTATCTCCCCCCCCCACCCCCCACTGTCCATCCTCTCAGAAGTATGTCTTTTCTTGTGGTGGTGTTCATATATGTTTTATGACCAAATAACATTGCATGTATTTGTTAAATGCCCGCGAGGGTCCTTGATTGGAAAATAAAAAGTATTCTATTCTATTCTGTACGCATACGTGACAATTTGTTACTTTGTTACCTATGCGCACAATTGTACGCATATGTAACACATTTGTTACGTATTCATATGTATGAAATTTGCGCGCTCACAATGAGACAATACATACAACAGTAGTTCGACAATATACGGATGAGTTGCGAGATTGCTACGAGAAGACCTAGGAGGGCGAGAATATTAAACAGTTTAAAATTCTCGTCGACACTTGCAGACAATATACGAGATATGAAGACATGAACATAATTATAATAAATAGACTTCAGACGACACACGGCGGCATCTCTTCCACATTTCTTCAACATGTGGACGTAGCGAAACTCGTGACAGTGTGACAAGGGCTTTAGGAAAGTTATCTGTAACACCTGGACTAGGCCAATGGTAAATAGTGTAGACCCGGATCAGACGCCGCAGAAGGTCTATTTGCTTAAATTACAGGAAGTTAAGGGTTAAATGAAAGTCTTGTTTCCCGTTCAAGAGCACTTTCCCAGCCTACATTCAGTGGCAGTCGACCCACCAGTACTATCCCAGCAGACACAGAACGATGAAACAACGTCGATTCAACGTTGTTTCAACGTCAAGACGTTGAATCAACGTTGAATCGACGTTGTTTCAACGTTGTGTGTCGATTCAACGTTGATGTTGACATTGTTTCAACGTTGTGTGTGCTGGGATCAGTGCTTTGACTTTTTTTTTCGTCATACAGAGATATGATGTATCATTTGTTACCAAATCAAGTCAACTCTTAAAGTGCTAAAACAACTGCAGCAGATGACTTTTGTATTTTTCAGAGAAAATAAAGCTTAACATTTCATGTGAATTGTTTGCCCAGCATGCCAAGCCTTATTTTATCGGAAAAATAATTTAAAAAAAAAAATCGAATGACCACGTGAGAATGACTTGTAAAAAGTACAAGGACTTAACTTGCATGGAAATAACTCATTTTAGTGGGATTTAATCCAATACTTGATATAAAATATTTGAATAACTGTTAAAAACAAAAGTTTTGTGAAGAAATGTTATTAAATATTTTCATTAGTTTGCAGCCACATTTAGCATGCTTAATGCTAAAAGATACTATAAAATATACCTATTAATTCAACAAATTTTGCCATTTTGGATTCAGATAACAGCCTTTTTGGCTATAGGATGAATGTCATTTTGACGGTTTTACAAAATGGCGAATTAGTGTATAATTATGTCTATAAACTGTGAAAGTAATTGGCTCGTATTTTTCAAAATAATATAAATACCACAATTAACGCTAAGCACTCTGGGTAAGATTTTCAGCAGACGACATATTGACATATTTTTCTTATTTTTCCCAAAAACAGGATTTGAGACAATGGAGACAATTTGCATGAAATAACAAATCCTGTTTTCTGGGGAAAAAATAAGAAAAAATATCATCAATTTGTCGTCTGCTGAATTTGCCCAGAGAGTGGTAAAGGTTAAGCAACACAAAGCATCGACCGACAACATCACAGAATTGCATTCTAACGAAATCAGAAGGAACAAAACGTGACGAACCGCAACAAAAATACCGCCTTAGAGCGCCTTAGAGTGGCGGGCGTAGCCAGAACGGAATTCATTACGAAAACATGCCTATCCAAATATATTGAAAATTTCACCACAAAAAACTGAAATTTTCAGATAAAAAATCTGATACTTTTCATATTTCTGCTAAAAATATAGATTGTGGGTACTCGCCAGAGGCGGTTCTAACGAGTACCCATAATCTATGTTTTTGAGTTGAAATGAGAAAAATAATGCATACCCTGTAAACCCCAGTTGTACTATATAAAAGTTGGGTTTAAGGGGGTCAAAATTATATAGGTATGTTTTTGTGATGATTTTTACGCACACCCAGGAAAATTCTTGAAAAATATGCCTAGAGGGAGCAAATTATTTCCTTTAAGAGCAGCCCCAATGGTAAAGAAGCAAAATATTTATGACAATGTCATTTTATTGTAAATTATTTTCTAACACATGTTACGCACATGCGTAATATGCGTAATTAGCTTTACGCCTATGGTATAAGTAATAGTCTATAAAACTGAATCTAAAAGAAATGGCCATTGAGAGCAATGAGCACACTCTCAAAGCTAAAAAACAGATGAAGTGTCAAAATTTCCGGTCTAAACTAGCTTGTTTGGGACAATACAGGCCTCATCAGAGGCCCTCATATACATGTATTTTTTTTTTAAAAATTCCGGAATGGGCTCAATGATCACAGCGGAGAACCATCACGAAAACATAATTTTGACCCCCTTAAACCCCATTTCTATGTAGTAAAACTGGGGTTTTCAGGGGTATACATTATTTTTCTTATTTTTGCTCAAAAAATAGATTGTGGGTACTCGTTAGAACCGCCTCGCCGAGGCGGTTCTAACGAGTACCCACAATCTATGTTTTGGCAGAAATATGAAAAATATCAGAGTTTTTTTACCTGAAAAATTTCAGTTTTTTGGAGATGAAATTTTCTATATATTTGATTAGGCGTGTTTTCGTAATGGGACAGACGTTTTACGGCCTCCATACAGCACTATTTAATATAAGCTGTAGTAAAAATAAATAGGTTGTAAAAGAGCAATTAACACACTCACAAAACTAAAACATCTGAAGTGTCAAGTTTTCTGGACCAGAATAGCTTGTTTCGGCCAATTAAGCCTCATCAGTGACCCTCATATACTTTTTAGTTTTTAATCCCGGAATAGGCTCAGTGATCACAAGTACGGGGAGACATTTTACGGCCACCCACGGCACCAATAAACCCAAGCTGTAGTTAAAATAAATAAATTTTAAAGAGAATGGCCATTGAGAGCAATGAACACATTCACCAAATTGCTCAGAATGTTTCTCATGATTTCTAGGTCAAGTATGAACCTGGGTCACATATAGTGAAACACTGGACTACTAGGTCGAATCTTAGGAAAACATTCCGTTCACACTATGAAGGTCATATTTGACGCGATCTTCACGGAACTTTGTTAAAATGTTTGTCTTGATAATTTCCAGATTTTGTTTGAAACTGGGTCACTGTGTCTCATGCGGTCTAAAAATATGTTACTAGGTCAAATCGTAGGAAAACTTGTGAACAGTCTATATATAGACTTTGTAGACCATATTTTACCTGTACTTCATAGAAATTAATTAGAATGTTTGTATTGATAATTTCTAGATCGAATTTGAAAATAGATCATGAAGGGTCAAAACCTAGGTTACCTGGCCCCGAGGTTATAAAACGTTTTTGATGCTCAACTCAGCTGAGCATGAAATTTGTTTTACTTTTTAATATTTAAATACCGACAATTTTATTTTAAGTTTATTTCGGGCTCACTCAACTGAGCATGCTTAGCTGAGCTGATCATGAAAAAAGTTTTAATTGTTGGTAGGCCTACATTGTACTTTGATTTTTATGACCAAGTGAAATTTCATGCTCAATTGAGTTGAGCATGAAAAAAAAGTTTTATAACCTCGGGGCATGTCAAATAAGGGAAAGACCTTGTGATCACTTTAGCAGCTCTTGAAACTGAAGTAAAGACATTAGGACCACATATATAGTTTGACAAACCAATTTCAACACTTACCTTCAGTGGCCTTGCCCCTGACTTTTGACCTACCTTCTTGTTGAAACATCTGCGCAGGTGAGCAACCCCAGACAATTTGGTCCTCTTGTTATTAAAGAACAATTATAATGACGAAGCTTAAGACAGACTGCTTTAAACCCAGTTATGGTTGATAGCTAGGATTTCCTTTTTAATTGCACGACATTGGGTCGGGTCTCAGACTCTATCACGGTGCCGACCTAAGCCTTCCATTAGAGGGTTGATGCTTGATGTTATGCCTTTGTCCGGGCCCTACGTGGTTCAGCTAGTGGTTTTCTTTAGAACGGCCCGGAGGTTATAAAACTTTTTTTCATGCTCAACTCAGCTGAGCATGAATTTTTCTCTGCTAATAAATATGAAAATGCCAACTTTAGTTTTTCATATTTATTAGCAGTGAAAATTTCATGCTCAGCTATGTTTTGCAAGAAAGAATTTGCAAATGTTAAATTTTGAAATTTATTAGCATGAAAAATTTCATGCTCAGCTGAGTTGAGCACGAAAAAAGTTTTATAACCTCGGGGCCTGGTTGCCAGTGCCTGAGGTGATTGTCACGAGTCCTTATCCTTGATTTTTCTGTTACTGCTATGTTTCACTAATTTGAGTTCAGGTCCCAAGGTTATAAAACTGTATTCATGCTCAACTCAGCTGAGCCCTTCGAGTTAACGAGAGTCGACTGTATATAAGCTGAGTACGAGGGTCCTGCAAAAAGTTTTGTCACTGGGTTCGGATTACTTCAGTGCTACGTTTTATCAAATGTATTTTTATTACAAACCTTCAAAGTATTCCCCCCTTTACTGAAACACATTTTTGTAACCTTTTTACCCAGTCGCGAAAAGCAGATAAATAGTCTTTTTTGTATCTGTTGGAGACACTGATAAATAGCGCTGCCAAGAGAACTTCTAGACGTATACTTATTTCCAGAAAGCATTTTCTTAGCCTTGGAAATAAAAAGAAGTCACACGGACTCAGGTCAGGTGAATAAGGTGGATGGTTTAAAACTTTCACCTTTTCAGAAGCCAAAAAAGACTTAACAACCTCACACTTATGAGAGGAGGCGTTGTCATGTAAAAGTTGGACTCCTGACCATCCTTTGCTTGGTCGTTTCTTATTGTAAAACTCTTTCACTTTCTTCAGTACAGAATTCTTGTAGAATCGGCCAGTGACTGTAAGACCAGACGGACAAGGCACTTGAACGACTGGCCCACTTGAATTAAAGAAAATTGCGTACATCTTTTTCGAACTTATGGTTCTCTTGGCAATACAGTGGCGTTTTTGATCTTTTCGCTTCCAATGCTTATTATCAGCCCTTCTTTGTGGCTCAAACATGTGCACCCAGGTTTCATCACCTGTTAGCAAGTTAGAAATAACCCGACTATTACAGCCTTTGTATGTTTTCAAAAGTTCCGGGCACATTTAAGGCGTTGTGTCTTTTGCTCTTCAGTGAGCAAATGGGGTACCCACCTAACGCAAACCTTTCTCAGGTCCAAACGCTTTTTCAGAATTGTTTGCACACTGCCTTCTGATATGTCAGTACAACTAGCTATATCTTTGACAGACAATCGCACATCCTGTTCGACCACAATCTTTACAGCAGTGATGTTAGCGTTGGTAACAGAGGTTTTAGGCCTTCCAGGACGGGTATAATCTTCAACAGAAAATTTCCCAGCTTAAAAAGCTTTAACCCACCAAAAAACTGTGCGCACTGACATGGTCTGAGGTCCATATATACCACACAATTCATTAAATATCTGCTTTGAATCTTTATTAAGCCTAATGCAGCATTTAATATAGCTACGAATTTCAGTCTTCTGGTCCATATTCCAATGTAACAAGTAAATTGGTCAGTTATATGATTGCATCTATTTCAATTTGAAATAACTCAGTCAGTTGGAAAGCAATTTGCACGAAATAAACGGGTATCGTTAGCTATTCAACACACCATTCAAGTGCAGCGAAGCATTTTAAAATACATGTATATCTGGGATAAAACCAAGGAAGCCTATTGGTGACAGAACTTTTTGCACGACCCTCGTACAATCTCGTTATACAGATTATTTCCCCGCTCTGCTCTTAACCCTTGTCCTGCTGAACCCGGATATACCCTGCCTTTGCAAACAGTGTAGATCCAGATCAGTTGGCTTCTGAAGAACTGTTTGCCATAAAGTGTGTGAATTTATAGCAACAATCTGGATCAAGTAATCTGATTGGTTGCTAGAAGTGGGCGTGGCATGTTAATTTAGTCAGCAGGACAATGGTTAATACCATATTTATCCTAATTATTGGGTCACCGCGACTCCTTGCTATACTTGTCTTGGAGTTTGAACAAGACGATTACACTACCTTTTATTGCATCTAAAAGACTTGGGGGAGTGGCAAAATGTGTTGACCCTGATCAGACGCCACACGTCTGTTTGTCAAGATACTTAGGATCAATACGTAGTTTACAGGATACGGAAACACACATCACGAAAACATGCCTATATAATTCTGACCCCCTTAGACCCCACTTTTATATAGTAAAACTGGGGCTTTCCGGGGTATGCATTATTCTTCTTACTTCTGCGCAAAAACATAAATTGTGGGTACTCGCCGAGGCAGTTCTAACGAGTGCCCACAATGTATGCTTTGAGCAGAAATATGAAAAATATAAGTTTCGTAATGATCAGTCAATATTTGAATGAGAAGAGCTATAACAGTATGCTATCTTGCACAATTATTATTTTTCTTTTTTTTTTTTTTTTTTTTTTGTTTACTCGAAATGGTCCTGTATCACAACTCTCAGAAAATAGATTTTAATGCCAGCGATCTATAGGCCGACAAAAAAAATGACCTGTCGCTTTGACCCTGACTATATTTATATGTTAAATGTGAACACAGGAATTACCTGTACCGGTGACTGGCGGTGAGAGACTTGTTGCTTCACGTGAAATGCAGAATTTTCCTAAGAATATTAAATGTAAAGGTCAATCTATACACAGAATGATTGTCCTTCTTCAGCATTCTTTGGGTCGCCAAACTGTATTTGCCCTAAATATTCATACATTTACCTGAGAAAACAGTTTAGACCCAGATCAAACTGAAGGCACAAGTGGATCAGAATATACCGTGTTTGCCATTCAGCCATCATATTTTAAACAGGTTTGAATGTTGAAAAAAAAAAAATACTACCTCAAGAAACACGGGACTCGGAAAACGTAGAGGTCTGCATTCAAAAGACGCCTAAACGCTAATATCGTCCTTCCACCTGATTAACACAATGCAGGCAAACATCTAGGTCAGATATCTCATGCTCGGATAAGAACAAGATGGAGCTCTCTTATCATCTGTACTCTAAAAACATTATTCAGAACCCACTATGTAGACACAGGGAAGTTGAAGATTCAAAACATTTTCTTCTTGAAAGCAGTCTCTTTAATTTCATATGATATGGCATGCTGACTGCTTATTCTCGGTTTTGTAACTCAAGGTTAGACGTTCTTCTTTGTGGAGAACCAAGCCCTTTCAAATGAAGCAAGCATAAAACCGATGATATGCCTCCCCAAATAAAATGGAAATTTTCATTACGGTTATCCTCATTCTAATGCACTTCGTCAGCTGTAAACCCCTGGGAACCTCTAATGCTTGTTTTTAATTGACAACTGAGCTGTACAATACAGTTATCCTGAAACTATTAAGCGCTGTGAGCTGCTTAACCCTTGTCCTGCTGAATAAATTAAGATGCCACGCCCACTTCTAATTTTTAGCCAATCAGATTACTAGATCCAGATTGTTGCTATATATTCACATACTTAATGGCAAACAGTGCAGATCCAGATCAGTTGGCTTCTGAAGAAGCCAACTGATCTGGATCTACACTGTTTGCAAAGGCAGGGTATATCCGGGTTCAGCAGGACAAGGGTTAAAACCAAATGCCAGCCAATGAAAAGCGACGTTACGTGATGACGTCGGGTTTCCGACAGTATATCGCAGAATATACCGCCGCAAATTTATGACATATGCAACAAGCATAGATCCACATTAGCCTGCACATCTGCTCAGCCTGACCAGGGTCTACGCTATTTGCTACTAAAATGTTCAAAGACCACACATTATCTTGGCAACTAGCAAAAACAATGATCAGAGTGTGTGGATGCACAGACTGATCCTAGTGTATGCTGGACGCATGTCATACGTTTATTTTTATTTGGAGGGGGCTTAGTTGTTTATTGACAATAACAAGCATCCTTGCCAACTTTCTTCTATATATATATATAGCATACAAGAAAAACGCCTAACGGCATTACGGACGGGTTTTTCAACATCGGACGTCAGGGGAGATACGTATATAAGGAAGAAAGTGCGTGTGGTCTCTCTTGCACGTGACATGCGTACTGGTCCTCCTCTTCATCCCTACCAAATATGAAAGCAATCCACTGAAGAATAAAGGTAACATATAACTTTGAAAAAAAAAAGGTTCACCAAAAGATAAACCTCGGACATCAGGGGAGATAAGTACATAACAAAGAAATAAGAGTTTTCTCTCTTGCACGCGTACTGGTTCTCCTCTTCATCCCTACCAAATATGAAAGCAATCCACTGAAGAATAAAGGTGTCACAGGGATGAAATATTGTAGGAAATAAAACCAAAACGCTTGACTGTGTTTGCTATATTTCGTTTTGTTTTCCCCGATAGTATCCTTCACTGGTTGCTCATGAATGCACAGTGTGTTATTTTCTTCCTTCCCCGCTCAGTCCTTTGAAATAACGGTACCTGGTTAGTAAAGTCATCCAATATTTGCATGCATGTCTTAAGGGCATGACACTACACTAATACGCATGATTATTTGCATGGCTCACTGCATTCATGATCTAGTTGTTAGTTGGTCAAGTTCTACACTTATCTCTGTCATGTAGCCACTGCTAAAATATATTTTATATATATTTTCCAGGTATGTAAGTCATAATGTATTTTTCATTAGCTGATATTTAGCTTTTGTCACATTTTGATATTTTGCTATTTTAGAAATACTGAAATTATGAATTGTTCATGAAACTGCAAGAACGTCGGGTGTTTTAGCATTCATTCATAAATCCGTACCATCTTCATTAATATTTCTTGTTAGTACTGTTTTTTATGTGTAATATGTTGTATAAAGATGGCATGGCTCACTGCATTCATGATCTAGCTGTTAGCTGGTTAAGTTCTACACTTATCTCTGTCATGTAGCCACTGCTAAAATATATTTTATATATATTTTCCAGATGTAATGTTCCAGAATCCACAGTATTAAAGTTACCATGTTTCCTATCGTCTTGTGTTAATATGTTGTCCGGGTGAAAACCTACGTCGGTGATAAAGGTAACATAAAACTTTGAAAAAAGGTTAACCAAAAGGTAAACCTGGGACGACGCCCGACGACCGGCCGACCGGCCATCAATATTTTAAAGGACGGATTTTTTTAAAAACTCGTCCAAAAATGAATATATAATAAAATACCACAACATTTGAGCATGTTATGGAGAAGCGCTTGTTAGGTCTTACATAGTTAATCAGAAGTAAAACTAAACACTGCAGTGATGATGTCAAAAGGTCAAAAGTGCCAAAGGCTTTAGACTGTCAAATATAGGTCAAGGTCATAATATGACACCACATTGTTTGAGTCCATGTTAGGGAGAAAAAGTATGTCAGGTCTTGTGTAGTTGATCAGAAATGGAGGTAAACACAAATGATGTCAATAAAAGACAAAGGTTTTAGACTGTCAAAAATAGGTCAAGGTCATAAAATAATACCAAACTGTTTGAGTCCCATCACGAAAACATGCCTATATAATGTTGACCCCCTTAAACCCCACTTTTATATAGTAAAACTGGGGTTTACAGGGGTATACATTATTTTTCATATTTCTGCTCAAAACATAGATTGTGGGTACTCGTTAGAACCGCCTCGCCGAACAATCTATGTTTTTGAGCAGACATAAGAAAAATATTAGAATTTTTATCTGAAATTTTTCATATTTTGCTAATAAATTTTCCAATATATTTGAATAGGCTTCTTTTCGTAATGCAGTGTAAGGAAATATGGTACTGTTATGTTTTATCTACAGTGGCCGGCCTCGGTGGCTCAGTTGGATGCGCCGTCCGACTGGAGACCAGGAGGTCGCGGGTTCAACCCCCGCCGAGGTCGGCAACATTCTTTCGTGGAGATTGATCATGAAATATTTTCTACGGTCATTCTCTCCCTTCTGCTGATTCAAGAAGGGCAGTTGTCAGTTTCTGGCGAAAGAATGTGCACAATACTGGTTAACCGCTTAGAGGACTAAGCTTGCCCAGTAAACGTGTGGTTAGGTAAACTGACTGCGCTCGACATGACCCCATTGGGTTGACTGGGCCGTAAAACCTCAACACAATCAAAACAGTTGCAGTATATAATGTTTTCTTGATTAGCCGCTGGGGCAGCTTACCTTTAGCTTTGGAATAAAATAGTAGTAGTTAGCAGACTTATTCTTGTGTGTTCATTGCATCCCATCAGGGCAGAAGTGTATATTAGACCGTATTACCGTAGGTCTTAGTAAAAGGCCCCATATTCCTCAAAAATAGACATTTTTTATCCAAGGAAGGTTTAACCCTTAAAGCGCCAAGAAAAACTGCATCTGAAAATGTCGTCTGTTTATGTCATCTGCTGAATATTCTTGCAGACTTTTCAAACATACTTTTGCATACAGGCAAACAGTCCACACTGTTTGCAAAAATGACTTTTAAAATCACAAGCAGATGACAAAGCAGACGACATAGTTGTAACTGGCACTTTAAGGGTTAATAAATTGATATATAGTATTAATAGGACCATAAAATGTGGCATCTTACAGTCTGTAAAATTTCAGTTAGTCTCTCATTTTTGAACTGGATAAAAAATGAAATGATTTTTTATCATATCTCTGAATTAATGTTGGCAAATTTAATTCAGACATACAATAAAATATCATTTCACCTCAAGAACAAGACACCAAATGAAATTTTACAGGCTGTCAGGTGCCACATTTTATGATTGTATTAATACCATATATTAATTTATTAAATCTTTCTTGGATAATAAACTGTCTATTTTGGAGGAATATGGAGCGTTTAATCAGGAATGCAGTTAAAGGCACTGTGTATACTTGGTATATTTTCTGCTATTTTCTTTCACAAGGGAGACAACTTTTGTATCTTCCTGTTTGCTTTCCTGCACATCAAGCTCCCTTCTGATAAAGGGTCTACCCTAAAAGGAAACAATTTGCTCCACTCAGGAGCAAATTCTTTCCTTTCAGGGTAGACCCTTCTTTGAGGTGAAGCCATATTGACAGTTATCTCCCCCTGAAACTGTACTGATTTGCATCAAATGCTAATGTTGACACAAATGCTGATGTACAGATAGAAAACCTGACCTTAATACATGATATCTGCTTACTAAGACATAAATAACATCTACAGTCAAACTTTCTTGGCTTGAACATCTTTGAGACCATGGAAATTGGTTCGAGACAGGGTAGTTCAAGCCACTGAGGGTTAATCATAGCACCAGGTCAGGAAACAAATGGGGATATTTTAGGGAAGTATTTTTGATCTTCTACACAAAAATGGTATGTTGAGTGTACTCATCAGAATCACCTCAATGAGGTGATTCTAATGAGTACATACAACATACGTCATGATAAAATATGAAAATTTTACAAACAAATCCCTAAATATTTGTTTTCTTGAGCTATTGGTAGAATTTCGTAGGGACTCAACAACAGAGTTTGAATCAGCTATAGTAAATGATCCACCAGTTTTTGGTATTCGAGCTATTGAGGTTCAACTGTGCAACTGTGTTTGTGGCCTGCTGATTTTATGTTTAGCCTTCTTAAGGTTAACAGAAAACTGATTTAGTGTCGCCTCTTTCAACATTATTTAAGTCATATGGAGACAATGAAGGATAACAAAATGCTCTGTGCAATGAAGAACCATACAGTCAAAAGCTGAATTCCACCTTTAATGGAATAAAAGTCAGGAGAACTAGCCACTCGGCCACAATGGACACTTCACTTAGGCTTAAATAATTCTCAGATAACAGCAGGTGAGATTTCAACCCATTTTAGACTGAATAAACTCCCCCTAAACTATATATCAAAAGAGTCGAATTTGAATTTTAGGTATGTCAGGTTATGTGATTTAGAAATTTCTAGAGAAAAATGTTGTACTATTTGAAAACAGTGGAGACCCTGATCAGATGCCGCATTCTGCGGCATCTGATGTGGGTCTGCACTGTTTGCCAGTTAACACCCTTTTGGTGGTTTCCAGACTAAAATGGGTTAATTTTTTTTTCATTATTTTTTACAGAAACTATGGCTTGGCATTTCATGCAAATAGTAATTTACATGAAATATCCAATCTTACTTTCTGGGAAAAGTAAGCGGAAAAAAGCATGATCATTTTGTCTTCTGTTGATTTTGTCCAGCGAGTGTAGATGTTTAAATGAATTATTCATTTTAAGACTAGAAACAAATATTTTATTAAAAATAATACACTAAATTAGATTTTATATATATATATATATATATATATATATATATATATATATATATATATATATATATATATATATATATATGCACTTGTTTGTACAGGCTTATGTTTTGCTTTGTTTCTTATTAATTAACCCTGGTCCTGCTGAATCCAGAGATGCCCTGCCTTTGCAAACAGTGTAGATCCAGATCAGTTAGAAGCCAAGAGATCTGCACCTACACTGTCATTTAGTCATTCAGTGTGTGAATTTATATCAACCATCTGGATCAATTAATCTGATTGGCTGAGAATAAGAAGTAGGCATGGCATCTTAATTTATTCAGCATGGCAAGGGTTAACTCTTAGGATAGTGATGTAAAAATTAACAGACAACAAATGAATGACATTTTTTCCAGAAAACAGGGCTTGACATTTTATGTGAATTGTCTCCCATGGGAGACAATTCACATAAAATGGCAACCCCTATTTTCTGGGAATAAATAAGAAATAAATTTTAAATTGCCATCTGTTATATATACATTCAGCTCACAGAAGAGTTAAAAATAGAAACATGACACATCAATAATACACTAATCAACTAAAATAATATTTTCCAAATCCTGAGTTTAATATTCACCCTTGTCCTGCTGAACCCAGATATGCCCTACCTTTGCAAACAGTGTAAATCTAGATCAGCTGGCTTCTGAAGAAGCCAACTGATTGGGATCTGTGCTGTTTGCCACTAAGCATGTGAAATAGTATCAACAACCTGGATCAAGCAATCTGATTGGCTGAAAATAATAAGCAGGTGTGGCATCTTAATTTATTCAGCATGGCATGGGTTAACCCTTATAGCACTAATCAAAACTGCAGCAGATGACATTATTTTATTTATTTACATATTTATTATTTGTTATTTTATTTATTTTTTCATGGAAAATAATGCTTGACATTTCATGTGAATTGTCTGCTAGGCTGATGATACATGAAATGCTAAGTCTTATTTCCTCTGAAAAATAATAATACACAAAATAAACAAAAATGTTGCTCCAATTTTGCTGAGTGCTTTATTTAAGAGTTAATACATCCACCATGTCCAGGTGCAAAATTCAATAAAGTTTATCTTCGTCATTTTTCGGATTCTTTATGAACTCAAAGGTTGTGAAATAATGGTAAGCTGAAATCTGCAACAAATAAACATTAACAGAGAACTGATAAGAATAATTAAGGAATAGCCTTCAATATCATTGTTTAATTTACATATTTGGACGGGTTTTTCACTGAAAAATTCCGTCCTTTAAAACAGAAATGTCCACGCGGGCAGGCGTCTGGCATCATCTGAGGTTTACCTTTTGGTTAAACTTTTTTCAAAGTGATGTATACTTTATTCTTTAGTGGAAAAACCCGTCCATAATGCCATTATGCATTTTTTTACTCGATATATATCAGGATAATTACAAATTGGGAGTCAGCATATCAAATGAATAAAACCTCTCAATTCAATGATACTTTCAAAATTAAATGACATCTGTGGGTGGTGGGGTGGAGTGGGGGAAGGGGGGGACAAAGAATAAAGACTTTATATCATATTTATTATGTACTTGTTGTTGTCTGCACAGACTAAAGCTTACCATATTTTCCTTAAATGTTGATACCTGAGCTATATCTAATCTGCACTTATTCTGATGCACAGCTCTTGATAATATGCTATTTTTAATCCAAAAGTACATTGTATCAATACTTTTCTTATTTCTCTACGAAAATGTATATTGTGGGTACTCGTTAGACATGCCTTGGTGAGGTGCTTCTAATGACCTACACCAGAAGCGCCTTAGTGAGGCACTTCTAATGAATACCAACAACACATGTTTTGTGATGAAATTAGAAAAATATTTACCTGGTACCCACTCTTATACAGACCTATGCTGATGTCAGAAAATAGCGTATGTATTTACAAATAAAGTGCACTTACAAATGTACTTCTAGAATGAGATCAAGTAGTATTAGTAAATTAATATTATTGTTAACCTTTGTCCTGCTGAACTCCGATATATCCTGCCTTTGCAAACAGTGTAGATCCAGATCAGTTGGCTTCTAAAGAAGCCAACTGATCTGGATCTGCACTTTTTGCCATTAAGTATGTGAATTTATATCAACAATCTGGATCAAGTAATCTGATTGGCTGAAAATTGGAAATGGGCGTGGAATCTTAATATATTCAGCAAATGGGTTAAAATGGGTAGTTTGATAACTGGGCTATGTTTGTGTTGAGGTTTTACGGCCCAGTCAATCCAATGCGGTCATGTCGAGCGCGGTCAGTTTACCTAATCACATGTTTACTGGGCAGGCTTAGTCCTCTAAGCGGTTAACCAGTATTGTGCACATTCTTTCGCCAGAAACTAACAAATGCCCTTCTTGAATCAGTGGAAGGGAGAGAATGACCACAGAAAATATTTCGTGATCAATCTTCACGAAAGAATGTTGCCGACCTCGGCGGGTGTTGAACCTGCGACCTCCTGGTCTCCAGTCGGACGGCGCATCCAAATGAGCCACCGAGGCCATGTTACCATTTAAAAATACTCTAAACATTAAGACACCTTAAATCCTTACAGAAGAATTGTTAAGGAGTATTTAGTGATAATTCTGGGATAATTTTTCTTATTTCTCCATAAAAAACATATGTTGTGGGTACTCATTAGAAGTGCCTCACCGAGGCACTTCTAATGAGTACCCAAAACATACATTTTTATGGGAAACTGGAGAAAATTATTCAATAATAATCACCATTTACTCCTTAACAATGCCCATGTCCTTATCATATTTGTCATTAAATTTGAACCAGTCCATTCTGCTATTTGCTGATGTCCAAGAACTACTAAATGAGTGGGAAACAGAGCACATTCTGTGGCATCTGATCAGGATCTGAACTGTTTGCTGCTCACCCACCCCTTTTCAAACATCAACAGGTAGAAAACTGGAGCTATTTTTAACTAAAAAACATTTGTTCCCCGCCAACCCCCCCCCCCCCCCCCACCCCCCCAGCTGTCACTCACATTATAGAAGGTTTACCCATACTAATTATTTATCATCATTGCAAGCCCTTACACAGCGTTTCATGAAAATATCTTGAATGGTTTTCAAGTTATAGAGTGGACACGAAATGACCACAGTCAAATTTCAAAGGGGAATAACTCCAAAAATGTAGACAACAGTTATGGTTCTTGTGATGTGCATGTTCTCTGATGATGCTTTATATTTTTATGACTTTTCATGAGAACATCTTGAACGGTTTTCACAAGAAATTACCATTGTCAAATTTCAAAGGGGAATAACTCCAAAAATATATGGACAAGACTTACAATTCTTGTGTTGCGCACATCGTCTGATGATACTTTATATTTCTATGAAGTTTCATGAAAATATCTTGAAGGGTTTTCAAGTTATAGGGCCAATACAAAATGACCATTGTCAAATTTCAAAGGGGAATAACTAAAAAACTATAAATAAGAGATACAGTTCTTGTGTTGTGCACACCGTCTGATGTTTCTATGAAGTTTCATGAAAATATCTTGAAGATATATCTGGAATAATATTCAAGTTATAGAGCAGACACAAAATTACCATTCTCTAATTTCAAAAAGGAATAACTCCAAAAAGTATAGCCAAGAGTTATGGTTCTTGTGGTCTGCAATCGTCTGATGATTCTTTATATTTCTACGAAGTTTCATGAAAATATCTTGAGCAGTTTTCAAGTTATAGAGCGGACATGATTGCGTGACAGACTGATGGACAGATGGACGGACAGACAATCGAGGCAAAAACAATATGTCTCCACCCCTGTCAGGGGGAGACATAACTAGACATGTTCAAATTTTAGGACATACCAACCATATTTATTCCAATATAAGCCCCCTCTCTAATAAACACCCCTCTTACTTTTCTAGGAGAAGAACATTACTAAACACATGCAAAATTGAGATCAAGCTATCAAAATATCTTATTTTTGGCCAAATTTTAGTCTCAATACTATCATTTTAGCTGCAATGAATTGCAATGCCCCGTGGGCATATATTAGAATAAATAAGATAGCGAAGAGGTAAGGTGTCGGATATTTACAGATAAATACAGTATATATATCTGCTTAGTCATTTTTTTGCCAATATAACTACCAAAATATCAGTGGAGAAAAAAAATCAAATTTGGAATTGTGACATGCTGTTAGTCAGTGATGTTTCCATCAATTCTGTTATATCAAAAGAAGTTTAAGTATCAACTTAAAAAAAAATCTGTCTTAATACCATTAACATAAACAGATAGTACACATATTGACACAGTAACAAACATGCTCAACATCATAAAAACATGCCTATATAATTCTGACCCACTTAAACCCCACTTTTAAACAGTAAAACTGGGGTTTACAGGGGTATACATTATTTTTCTTATTTCTGCTCAAAAACATAGATTGTGGGTACTCGTTAGAACCTCCTCGCCGAAAATTTTCATTTTTTTGGTGGCGAAATTTTCAGTATATTTGAATAGGCATGTTTTCGTAATGAGAAATTAACACTCCTCTCATTCTCCACCCATCCACTATGCATGCTGGGTAAAAATTTCAGCAGACAACATTTTGAAATATTTTTCATATTTTTCCTAGAAAATAGGATTTGACATGAAGTGTTAGATCTTATTTTCTAGGAAAAATAAGTAAAATATCATCAACTTGTCATCTACTGAATTTACATGAAAAGTGTTCTGGGGAACTGATATACTTTCAGAGGAGGTAACTGTCGAAATTGTCTTTCCTCCTTTCTGAATGGGATCTACACTAAAAGAAAAGAATTTGCTCCCAAATTCTTTGCTTTTAGAGTAGATCCCTTTTCAGAAAGGTCTAGATGCACAGGAATGCAAAACAGGAAGTGACAGAAATTGTCTCCCTTGTACAAAATGGTGGAAAATCTAAGTATAGCCTGTAAACAAGCATTCATGAACTCTAAATATTTGTGGAGTCAATTCACTACAAGTGACCTGAGAACACTGAGAATATTGCTTCCGCATTTACCCCAAATATTCAAACAGACACAATGGAGCAGGAGCAAACTATGAAGACTCATATCAAATAGCTCCTAAATTTAGATGCAGTCTGATCAAGGTCTACACTGTTAAACAGTTTGCCAGTCAGCTAACACTTTTTCAACAAATCAGTAAGCAGTCAAATGGACTTTCTCAAATTTTAGGTTTAGCATGTTAAGGAGTAATGCACCTATCAATGTTTTACCCCAGAAGAGGGTTGGCGGAATTGCCTTAGAAATTAAACATTTTTGAAAATTGGCTGTCTAATTCCCTACCCATGAGTCAAAAATTTATGTCAAAAATCCCCTAGGTGGTTATTAAAATTTGCAAATACTTTCTTCTAGACTTTCACTTTTAAATGTCTAATACCCTGTCCATGTGTCAATTTTTTTCTGTTGAATTACCAGGGGTTGGGTATGATTTGGATGTCTAATCACCATGGTCTCCCTGCCACAGAGTCCCTCTCTGGTGGGAAACAATGATAGATGCATAATACTTATGGTGTCTGAGTATCTGGGTAAAAAGTTATTTTAGTAGATGATTTATATGTGGCCTACACTACCTGTCATTCATCCAGCAGATTTTGGACAAGTCCAAATTTTAACCCATTAAAGACTGAATAAACTCTCCCACACTACATATTGGAAGAGTCCACTTTTGATTTTAGGTATACCAGGCTATATGACATAGATATCCCTAAAGAAAAATGGTTGAACTATTTGCATACAGTGGAGACCCTCATTACGAAAACACGCCTATACAAATATATTGAAAACTTCACCACCGAAAACTGAAAGTTTTCAGATAAAAATTTTGACATTTTTCATACTTCTGCTCAAAACATAGACTGTGGGTACTCGTTATAACCGCCTCGCCGAGGCGGTTCTAACAAGTACCCACAATCTATGTTTTTGAACAGAAATAAGAAATATAATATATACTCCTGTAAAACCCAGTTTTACTATATAAAAGTGGGGTTTAAGGTGGAAACATTATATAGGTGTGTTTTCGTGATGTGATAAGATGCCGTGTTCTGCGACGTCTGACCTGGGCCTGCACTGTTTGCCAGTTACATGTTTAGGGGTCACCAGTCTTCAATGGGTTAAGGCCATTATGTTAGAGCTATTATGTCAGAATATGTAGGGTAATTACGGTATGACTGTTGTTTAACATTTACCTCGCTATGGGCAAATTCAGCAGACGACAAACTGATGATATTTTTCTTATTTTCCCAGAAAATAGGATCTGACACTTCATGCAAATGGTCTCCTTAGGAGACCATTTGCATGAAATGTCAAATCCTATTTTCTAGGAAAACTAAGAAAAAATATTTCAAAATGTCGTCTGCTGAAATATTTACCCAGCATGCAAAGTGTTAAGGCTTAGAGTGCTGAGTAAAAATTTCATCAGACAACATTTTGAAATATTTTTCATTTTTTCCCCAGAAAATAGTCCTTGACATTTCAAGCAAACTGTCTCCCAATGGGACAATTAGCATGAAATGTCAAGCCTATTTTCTAGATTTCATGCAAATTATTTCCCAAGGAGAGACAATTTGCATGCAAAGCCTAAAAGCAGGAAAAATAAGAAAAATAGTAATTTGTTGTCTGCCGAATTTGCCCAGAGAGCGGTAAAGCTTATATATGGTATGAATGTTGTTTTATTTTTCCCACTAAAGGGCTCAAACAGGCTTAGTGTTTCTGTTTACAGGTGTCCGTTCATCAGGAAGGTCAACTGAATTTGTTCCATTGACAAAATCGTCGAAGGCTGGATTTTCCTCTCCCTTTCCTGCTTGCTCCATTTCTGAAGAGAAAAAAAGAGAACTTTTATTTTACTGGTACAATTACAAACTTTAACCCTCAGCATCTGGTAAAAATTACAGCAGATGACAATTTAATAATATTTTTTTCTTATTTTTCCCATTAAATAGGCTTTGACACTTCAAGTAAACTGTTCCCTTAGGAGACAATTTGCATGGACTGCCAGGGCCTACTTACTGGGGAAAATATCATCAATTTGATCAAATTGTTGACTGCTGAATTTGCCAATAGAATCGTAAAGATTAATACATTTTATTAGATTCCTGTAATTGTAGCTCTAAGCTGCTTCTGATCAACTAAACATACTGACATTTATCCTGTTTCTCCATTAAAATATATGTTGTGGTGTTCATTGGAATTATCTTGCTGAGGCAATTCAAATGAGTACCCACAACATATGTTTTGTGGAGAAAGGAAACAAATGTTTAATAGGATACCCTCTTGCTTAACCCTTAACACTTTGCATGCTGGGAAAAAAATTCAACGGATGACATTTTCAAATATTTTTCTTATTTTTCCTAGAAAATAGGATTTGCCATTTCATGCAAATTGTCTCCTTAGTTAGGAGACAATTTGCATGTAGTGGCAAATCCTATTTTCATTGAAAGATAAGAAAAATATCATCTGTTTGTCGTCTGCTGCATTTGCCGCTTGCATGGTAAGTGCTAAAGTATCAAGCATAATTGTAGCAGACAACATTCTATTTTCTAAACATTTTTCAAGAGAAATAACCTCAACCTTTCATTGGAATTGTCTGCCTAGCAAACAATGCTTGGCAGACAATTCACATGAAATATCAAAGCTTATTTTCTCTCTCAAAAAAAAAATTCAAATGTTGTCTGCTGCAGTTGTGATAGGTTCTTCAAGAGTTAAAACCTATGCCTTTAAATTTCTGTTAAATATAATCAAAAATTAATCTATTATTTGTGCCAATATGTGAATTCATCACTTTTCTTTTACATTCTAAAACTTAATTTCTGCAGTTAGAAATAAACTGGCCATAAAAATGTAACTTTGAAGAACGCTGTTAAATTGTACTGAAATCGCTTCCACAGCTCTGAAGATGGCATACCACTTTCTCTCAATAAGAAGTCTACAGGGCATGCCAGTTACCATGGTAACGGAATGACTAGACAACAAATTCATTTTGCACAAACTTTAAATAAAAACTCAGCGTAGAATCTGTTAGTCCAAATCTACACTATTTCCTTAGGCATGTCTGTCTAAAAGATGACTTGGTGTCTGATGATTCTCTTTCAACATTATTCAAGTCATATCGAGATGATGGAAAGGCAATAATAAAAGGCTCTGTGTACAGAAGCACCATACACTCATGAGCTGAATTCCACTTCAACTTCAGTGGGATTTTAACATTACGAAAACACGCCTATTCAAATATATACAAAATTTCACCTCCTAAAACTGAAAATTTTCAGATAAAAACCTCTGATATTTTTCATATTTCTGCTCAAAACATAGACTGTGGGTACCCGTTAGAACTGTCTCACTGAGGCAGTTCTAATGAGTACCCACAATCTGTGTTTTTGAGTAAAAATAAGAAACAAAACATAGATTGTGGGTACATATTAGAACCGCTTAGATGAGGCGGTTCTAACAAATACCCACAGTCTATGTTTTGCACAAAAATAAGAAAAATAATGTATATCCATGTAAACCCCAGTTTTACAATATAAAAGTGGAGTTTAAGAGGGTCAAAATTATATAGGCATATATATGCATTTTTTCCTGATGACCTGGGACCAAATGATCTGAAGTTGGAAGCGCTAACCATTCAGCCACCAAAAGCTTCATCTGTCCAAATAGTGTCTTAGGTAAATGTTGCTATATACATACATATTTATGAAAACAACATGAATGTAAAAAGCAAGCAGTAACCCATGCCATGCTGAATAAATTAACCTATTAAAGACAGAATAAACTCTCCCACACTATATTTTGGAAGAATTCATTTTCGATTTTAGGCATATCAGGCTATATCATACAGATATTCCTAAAGAAAAAATGGTTGAACTATTTGCAAACAGTGGAGACCCTGATCAGATGCCACATTATGCGGCATCTGATCTGGGTCAGCACTGTTTGCCAGTTACCCGTTTAGGGTCTCTAGTCTCCCATGGGTTAAGATGCCAAGCCTACTCTTAATTTTCAGCCTATTACTTGATACTGGTTGTTAATATAAATTTACAAACTTAATCACAAACAGTGCAGAAGAAGCCAACTGATCTGGATCTACACAGTTAGCAAAGACAAGGCATATCTGGGTTCAGCAGGACCAGTGTTAAACCTACACCAAAAGTAAAATAATGATCAGCAGATTTATAAAGGAAGAATAATTGGTGACAATTCTGGGATAACTCTCTTGGTTTCTCCATAAAGACATAGGTTGTGGGTTCTCATTAGAAGTGCCTCAGAGGCCTTCTATTAACCCTAGTCCTGCTGAACCCAGACATACCCTTTCTTTGCAAACAGTGTAGATCCAGATCAGTTGGCTTCTGAAGAAGCCAACTGATCTGGATCTACACTGTTTGACATTCATAATGTGAATTTATATCAAAAATCTTGATAAAGTAATCTGATTGGCTGAAAATTAGGAGTGGGTGTGGCATCATTATTTATTCAGCATGACAAGGGTTAAGTACTCACAACATGTATTTTTATGGAGAAATAAGAAAAAAACTATCCAGAATAATCATCAAACTCTCCTCTTTAATAAATTCACTGATTTACTATGCTGTATGAGAAATTAGCAGATGACATATGTGTTACAGCTCTAAATAAGGAGTATTCTGATAAAATATTTTTTTTACTGTCATTTTGTTTGTTTGTGTTGAGCTTTTTCGGCCCGGTCAACCCATAAGGGTCATGTCGAGAATCTTTAGTTTACTTAACCACACTTTTTCCTGGGCAGGCTTAGTCCTCGAAGCGGTTAACCAGTACTTGCGCACATTCTCTCACCAGAAACTGACAACTGCCCTCAGACCATAATAACCCTAAGTATTGTGACAGATAGGCCTTTGCAAACAGAGTAGACCCAGATCAGATGCTGCAGAATGCAGCATCTGATCAGCGTCTACACTGTTTGCAATACATACAGCAATATTTTAGACACATCAAGAGGTGGTAAAATGGACTGTTTTTAATTTTAGGATGAGATTAGTAAGTAGATAAAGTGTCCCAATACTTAGGGTAAATACAGTATATCTTCATGAAAACACATGTTGCCGGTACTCATTAGAAGCTTTTAATAAGTACCACAACCTAACTTTTCATAGAGAAATTTTTGTTTGTGTTGAGGTTTTACGGCCCAGTCAACCCACTGGGGTCATGTCAGGGGGCGGTCACTTTTCCTAACCACACGTTTACAGGGCAGGCTTAGTCCTCTAAGTATTTAACCAGTATTATGCATATTCTGTCGCCAGAAATTGACAACTGCCCTTCTTGAATCAGCAGAAGGGAGAGAATGACCGTAAAAAAATATTTCATGATCAATTTCCATGAAAGAATGTAGCCAACCCAGCGGGGGTGGGGTCCACCAGTGAGACATGCATCCAGCCAAGCTAAAGAAAAATACCAGGTTTTTTTTTTGTTGTTGGAAAAAGCATCTATCTGGAGCTACCTTATTATTATTATTATTATTATTATTTCTTTTTTTTTTTGCCTGTTTTCCCACTTTTTTTCGCAAAATAGGGCTTGATATTTCATCGCAATCATTTCACCATAATGAAGAATTTGAATGAAATGCCAAACCAAATTTTCAGGAAAAAATAAGAAAGTATACTGCCATCTGCTAAGTGTCATCTGCAGCACAGTAAACAGTATAAAAGGTTAGAAACAAAATCAAACAAAAGCAGTGCCTAAAATTAAGACTAAGGATCACAACAGAACTAGACAAACCCTTTTTCCAAAGTCCTGGATATGTGAAATTTTGTACCAGTGGTAGCATTATGTAGAGGACAAACAGTAAAAGTACTGGGGTGGGCCCAGTTGTTCAAAGCTAACGATGTTGTTAGTTAACGATTCGTTAAAATTTACATTGCATGATACGCAAATATGCTGAAATTTTTTGCTGAAAAAATGTGAGTAGCTTTTGCAGTGCAAAAGCTACTCACATTTTTTCAGCAAAAAATATCAGAATATTATATATTGAATCCGCTAAAACAGTTGGCGAAATGACCCTTAACAAGCTTGTTAAGCTAACGACACGTTGAACAACTGGGCCCTGATTTGTACCATTCATGTTACTGGTCCAGAAATTTGCACAAAACAAATAGTAGAAAAACCAGATTAGGCATTTTTTTACAAAAGTATATGTACTTGACAAGACAGGATATATACACATGTAGATAAATTTAGAACCTGTCCAATCCTGATCAGAGAAATAAATGAAGGCTAGATCTATATACTACATATAATGTGCAGTCTTATCTTGGTTGTGCAGTCTCCTAAGGGACATGGGAGACAACTTTTGTATCTTCCTGTTTCCTTTCCTGCACACAAAGCCAAAACAATTTTAACCCTTGTCATGCTGAACAGATTAAGATGCCACGCCCACTTCTAATTTTTAGCCAATCAGATTACTTGATCCAGGTTTTTGACACAAAATCACATAATGACAAACAGTGCAGATCCAGATCAGTTGGCTTCTTCAGAAGCCAACTGATCTGGATCTACACTGTTTGCAAAGGCAGGACCAGGGTTAATAATGCCGCCTCCCATGAAAATGTATCCATAATCCTCACAAATGTTTTTGTGCAGAATCAAAATCCAAACAGATAACATTTTTAACAGTGTTTTTTTTTCTGTTTTTTTTTTTTTTTTTTTTTTTTTTTTTGTTTTTGTTTTGTTTTGGTTTTTTTTTATTGTTTTTTTACCGGAAACATAATTCATCATCAACTGCCATTATGCTGAGACTAGAGTACAATATTTTCCCCTCCATATCCAGACAGACATGTCTGTGCAAACAGTATAGACCCATATCAAACTGCACATGGGTCTAAAAACTGATGGCTGACCGATAAATAGTTGACACTGATATGACACCAAATTCTGTACCATCTGAAACGAGTCTACACAGTTTGCTCTAAAAGACAGGTCAGTCCCAATACAGTGCACATATAAACTCAGGTGCAAAAAAACAGGGTTAGAAAATTACTGTTAGTTACAGTAAAAGTCCTAAAATTTTGAACATTTATTCCATCCTTTTTTGTTTTAGCCAAAAATTTCGCTTTTTATGAAGTAGGTGCTTAAAATCTTAGTGGAATGGCAAACAGTGTAGACCATAGCTCTTGATAAGGTGCTTTTTTTTTTTCAACCAAAAAGTATCTATATTTTTCTTATTTCTCGATGAAAACATATGTTGTGGGTACTCATCAGAAGTGCCTCAGCGAGGCGCTTCTAATGAGTACCCACAACATATGTTTTTGTCAAGAAATAAGAAAACTATTTACCTGATACCCACTCTTAATCGACCTATGGCGTAGACCTTGATCAAAAAGCTCCTTCAGGATCAGTCTGATCTGGGTCCATATGTCAGAAGCTTTGATGCACAAAATTTTAGAACATTTACCATATACAGTAAGTGCTGTATACAAAATAAATCATGTTAGATAAAATACCAAACCATTAAGTAAAATTGAGCCTCTCCAAATAGAAAATGACCTCATGACAAATGCAACCAGAGCAGTCTGTGCATTCACACCGTCTGATCAGAGTCTACACCTGCCATTAACATAATGTACTAATACATTGTATTGACTTCAAAGATTCTGATACTGAACAGCACAAACTGTGATCAGGCTGTATGAATGTAATCTGAGTCTTTGTCGGTCAATTATGTCATAAGATTACCTATTTGGAGAGGCCCAAATATTACCTGTTATACAGAAGAGAGTTAAAATTAACCCTTAACTCTGTTTATGTCGTCTGCTGTATATTCTTGCAAACTTATCAAACCTATTTTTGCATACAGGCAAACAGTGTGGACCCTGATCAGACTGCTCCTAGAGGAGCAGTCTGATCTAGGTCCACGCTGTTTGCAAAAATGACTTTTAAAATCACAAGCAGATGACAAAGCAGATGACAATTGTTGTGATTGGCAGTTTAAGGGTAAAACCAAGAAAAGCATGAAAAAAAGCATGCAAAGCTGAAATAACAAGAATATAAAAATGCCTCCATGCAATCATATGAAAGTCGTGTCATCAGAAAATTTACTTTTTATCATATGTAAAACAACAAAGACCTGTTCCTGGGTTTGGTAAAGACACAAAACAACCTGGGCCCAGTTGTTCAAAGCTAACGATGTCGTTAGTTAAGGATTCGTTAAAATTTACATCGAGTGATACGCAAATATGCTGAAAAAATGTGAGTAGCTTTTGCAGTGCAAAAGCTACTCACATTTTTTCAGCAAAAAATATCAGAATATTGTATATTGAATCTGCTAAAACAGTTAACGAAATGATCCTTAATGAGCTCGTTAAGCTAACGACACTTTGAACAACTGGGCCCTGCTCAACTGCAAAGTCTTTCAAGGCCTTCAGTAGCTGCTGTTTAAGGAAAGCATATTGTTTTTCTTTTTTTTTTTTTTTTTTTTAATTGGGTTTTACGGCCCTTTCACGATTAATTCACTTATATTGAGCCGATCGTTCATCAAAGGTGGGCAAAAACTGGAGAACCCGGGGAAAAAAACCACCTGACCATCAGTAAGCAGAACTTGGCTTTCCCACATGTGGCCCGAGCAAGGCTAACCCCACAGCGGTGAGAAACCTTATGGATCAAGAGTCAACTCTCCTATCTACTAGGCTACCGGGGCCTACAGGAAATCATATTTAACATCAAGGGAAGTAACTCTGACATCAAAGTACTTCCCTCCCTTCTCACAAGGTGGGGATGGGGGGACTACTCTTAAAGAGAAGAATTTGCTCCCTATGCATGCAAAGTCTTTTCTTAAAGAGTAGAAATTATATCCAGCCAGCATGTCAAGTGTTATATATGCAGAGAGATCAGTGCGTTCACTATGGTAACTTCCTATTTTGTCTATTGCTTTTATTCCCATTTTGTCTGTACCATTTCTGAAGGTAATTCCCATTTCGTCCACTTTTTAATTTTCTATATAATGACCAAGATCTGGACCAAAACTGATCAGATATCCTTTATATGATAAATACTGATACATTCTCAAGTCTGATCTGAGTCTATACTGGTTGATTTGCCTTATTGCTATGGTTTCCAGACAAAATAGATGAGGATGGATAATAAGGAAAAACAGGCACACTAACAGGGTAGAACCAGACCAACTTCCTTAAGTCTGATTTGGGTCTACAGCTTTACCAGACTGCCATGTTTCCATACAAAATAAGTGATACAGTCGACTCTCTGTATCTCAAACTTCAAGGGACCCTATGAAACACTTCAAGATATCCGTACTTCGACATACCAGATTTATGGAACTGAGGAAAACAATTAATCGAACAACCACCTTTAACAGTATGAATATGTAATTTGACTCCTAAGTTAGAGATATATTGAAAATATTGTGAAAAAGAGGAGAAATTGCTCCTGAGGAGCAATTTCTCCTCTTTTCCACAATATTTTGTTGCCTGTTGGTAATTCTCTGTTAAAACAGGGACCAGATTTTCACTTCGAGATAAGCGGTTATTCGAGATAAGTGAGTTCGAGATAACAAGAGTCAACTGTATAGATTTACACCACCACTGTGATCTTGAGCAGGCTGCATACATGTAAAAATATCCCAAGGAGACAAAATGAGAATGTATGAGAAGACAAAAAGGGAAAAAAGTGTCAAAATAGTAGATGAAATGGACACAGACGAAATGGGAATAGACAAAAATTTTATGGGAATATACCTTCACTGTCAACATCACAGTATACCCATAAGTATTCTGTTAACAAAGCTACATGTAACGTGTTTTCTGATGACAAGACACAATTATATTGTATTTACCCTATTAACCATATGTATTTGGACAGACAGGCCTCAGCAAACAGTGTAGACCCATTGCTGGATGAGTGGCAAACAGTGCAGACCCTAATCAGATGCTGGATTATGTTGAAATCTGTTCTGGGTTTATTCAATTGGCTTAGGCCTGAGGTTTAACATCACTGTTAATCTTTCAGTCTGTTGAGATGGTGCACCTCCCAATATTTTGGATAAGTGGAAAACAGTGCACACCCTGATCAGATGTCACTCTGCGGCATCTGATCTGGGTCTACACTGCTTGCTTTGGCTCTTTAACATCAATTGTCAATAATCTTTCAGTAATGTTGTGGTGGTGCCATTCCAAATCTCAGGTTTAATGTCACCATCAACAATCTTTCAGTAATGTTGTGGCGGTGCCTGTTCTAGTACTTAGGGTAAATAGGGCAATCATTACGAAAACATGCCTATTCAAATATACTGAAAATTTTACCAGAAAAAATGAAAATTTTCAGATAAAAAATTCTGATATTTTTCATATTTCTGCTCAAAACAGATTGTGGGTACTCGTTAGAACTGCCTCAACGAGGCAGTTCTAACGAGTACCCACAATCTATGTTTCAAGCAGAAATAAGAAAACTAATGTCTACCCCTGTAAAGCCCAGTTTTACTGTATAAAAGTGGGGGTTAGGGGGGTCAAAATTATATAGGCATGTTTTCGTGATGACTCTGACTACCAATATAGTACTCTGACAATCTAGGAAACACACTAACAACCTATGCAACAGGATCCAGGCCCTGTTCTGTTTGTAATATAAGTGGTTCATCGTCTGGCGTATCAATCACTTCATCATCTACCGGCAATCCTGAGAATATCATACGTATAAGAAATAACAAGTACATACAAAAAATAAACTAAAAGTTTCCAGAGCTATGCTTTGACTAAGTTTATTCCTTTTTTGTAGTAAGAAAATACACTTTGTGAATCATAGGCCTAGATAAGAGGGGGTATGGGGTTACTATTTTTCTTATTTCTCCACGAAAACATATGTTGTGGGTACTCATTAGAAGCGCCTCAGTGAGGCGCTTCTAATGAGTACCTCAAAACATGTTTTCGTGGATAAATAAGAAAAATATCAACACTTTTGGACTGAAAAAACGCCTTAAATAGAGCTATGCTTTGTGTTGAAAAAGCAAAATCTTTTGTTTTTAATCAAAAATGTATTTTCATGTTTATTAAAAAATAACAAAAAAAAAAAAGAAGAAATGTCAATACGCAGTGCTCATTAGATACCCCCCATCCAGAAACAACGGACAGCCAACGTGAAAACAGTATACCCACACCCTCCCCTACAAACACAGTTTGTTGGGGAGGGGGAGGGGTACAAAAAGAAACATAATGTATTCAACATAATTACTGCACAAACCACTATCAGCATACAGACAAGCAAGATTGAGATTCTGTGTGCTTTTATCCACTTCATTATAAAAAATATGTTGTGGGTACTCATTTGAATTTCATTCACTAATCACTTCTTTATAAAAGCACATGTTATGCATACTCATTTAAATTGCCTTAATAGGTCAAGGCAATTCAAATGAGTACCAACAAAATATGCTTTATAAAGAAAACCAGAAAAATATATTGCATAAGCATCATTAAATATGAACCAGATGAAGTTCTTTGCTGATCTTTCTTTCTTTAAAGTGTACCCTTATTAGGTGAATATTTTACTAAAAGTTTTTTCAAGTAATTTTGAAAAACCTAAATGTGCAGTGCAGTAATTAGGTCAAAAACAGTATGCCAGTGCTTGCACTAACTGTCAAAATCAGGAAGTCCCAGGACTTCCTAGCTCCAATATCTGGAAGTCCTGGTGATTAAATTTTTTCACTCACTTTCAGAAATTCAACCTCAATATTCTTAAACTCTCATTTATAGAGTAAAGCCGCCATTCTTAAGCTAAATAACACATAAATTCATTCTAAATTTTTGTTATAAATGACTAAATATCTTTAAAAGTTGGGAGTCCCAGACTTCCTGGCATTGATTTTTGGAAGTCACAGGGCAATTTTTGGGAGTCTCTGACTTCCAGACTTCCCTTAATGCAAGCACTGGTATGCAGTGGGTACGTAAATGCCCTAAAATTTTGAACACTTTATTCCATACTTTTCTGGCCTAAATATTGCTTTTCATATAGGCATTTCTTAAAATACATAGTGGAATGGCAAACAGTGTAGACCCTGATCAGACTGCTCAGTCTGATCAGGATCTACACTGTATGCATATGCCATTTTGTCAGAACATTTGGCGTACAAAATTTTAGGTCATTTACTATACTTACTTTCTCATAAAGTATCTACAACATACAACAATTGTCGTCTGCTTTGTCATCTGCCAGTTACTTTAAAAGACATTGTTCCAAACAGTGTGGACCCAGATGCAAAAAGTATGTTTGAAAAGTTTGCAAGAAGAGGCAGCAGACAACATAAACAGATGCCATTTTCAGTTGTAGTTTTTCTTGGCATCTTAAGGTTAATATGGCAGAAGGAAATGTGATGTCCTGATCAGACTGTATGCTTACTTTGCATAAGTATGGACATACCTCCATGGGACATACCCATAATGACCCTAAGTATCTGGAAAGACAGGCCTTTGCAAACAGTGTGGATCTAGATCAGATGCCTCAGAAAATGGTATCTGATCAGGGTCTACACTATTTGCCATACATGCAGCAATATTTTAGACACATCAACAGGTAGCAGAATGGACTATTTCAAGTTTTAGGACAAGTATGGTAAGCAGATATGGTGTCCCAATACTTAGGGTAAATCCGGTAATTCCTGACATGGAAATACTTGCTTCCCCTCTCTTTGAGGAGTGCTTTTAAAGGAAAGAATTTTCTCCCAAGAGGGAGCAAATTCCTTCCTGTCAGAGAAGCCTCCATTTTTTGAAAAGGTCTTCACTAGAAGGAAGAGTTGGAGTTGGAGCTTTCAGACCCAGTCAACACTGTTAAGGTCATGCCAAGATGATCAGTTAACCTACACACTTTATTCTGGGCAGGCTTAGTCCTCTAAACAGTTAAACAGTACTTGTGCACTTTTTTTGCCAGTACTAGGGAGACAACTTCCTGTCTGTAAGTTGCTTCCCATTGCAAAATAATGCCATTTTTTTTTTTTTTTTCTCCGAAAGCAGGTCAGACTCACTGAAAGTCATGCACAGTGATCTTGCTTCAAGTGAAGATGTCAAATTACTTGTATAAACCTTACAGCCTGTCTGTGGACTGAGATATGAACATAACGCAAATAGCCAAAGATGATTACTTGATAAAGTACACCTTACAAAAAATAAATTAACCCTTGTCCTGCTGAATAAATTAAGATGCCACGCCCACTTCTAATTTTCAGACAATCGGATTACTTGAACTAGATTGTTGATACCAGTTCACATTCTTAATGATAAACAGTGCAGATCCAGATCAGTTGGCTTCTTCAGAAGCCAACTGATCTGGATCTACACTGTTTGCAAAGGCAGGGTATATCCAGGTTCAGCAGGACAAGGGTTAACTTTAAGCATACTGGGTAAAAATTTCAGCAGATGACATTTTGCAATATTTTTTGTATTCTTCCCAGAAAATAAGGCTTTGAACTTCCATATAAATTGCCTCCTGAGGCAATTTGCATGAAAAGTAAAAAAAGTCTCCTTTGGAGGCAATTTGCATGAAAAGTCAAAATTGTCTCCTTTGGAGGCAATTTGCATGAAAAGTCAAAATTGTTTCCTTTGGAGGCAATTTGCATGAAAAGTCAAAATTGTTTCCTTTGGAGGCAATTTGCATGAAAAGTCAAATTTGTTTCCTTTGGAGGCACTTTGCATGAAAAGTCAAAACTGTCTCCTTTGGAAGCAATTTGCATGAAAAGTCAAAGTCTTTTTTCTGGGAAAATAAGAAAAAATATGATCAGTTTGTTGCCCTCTGAATATGCCTAGAGAGTGGTAATGGTAACAGATAAGAGCTCCATAAAAGTGGACCTGTGCACATCATAAATGCTGAATGACTGAGTCATTATTTTCATGGCAAGGAATAGTATGAAAATAAAAAAAATATTAAGATTACATATAAATTAAAACAACTGCTGGATTTAAAATAGCCAAAATTACTTTTTGGGTAATATCATGCTATGAACACCATAAAAAAATTGCCAAGAAAATACAGTTTTCTGATATATTGCACCAGAACCCAAAATACTGAGAGATTTTAACGTGTATCTTATAAGGTCTGCAGATTTATTTTTTTATTTATTTTATTTTATTTTTTTTGTTTATTTTTTTTAACCATATCGTCATATTCTTGGAAATGCACAATGCAGCATTCGAGATACGCAGTATATAATTTAAAAGATGCAATATATAATTAAATTGCATTATTGGGTGATGCAGTACATAATTAAATCGCATAATTAGCTCTGGTGCAATAATTTTTTAGAGACATTTGGAGAAGACTTTGGGATGAAGAACAAGGGCATAATGACACAGGTAATTATGACGTTCCCTGAATATAGTCCACAGAAACTAGGCCATCTCTCAGCTGTTTCCTTCCCTCAGCTGTTTCCACGGCTCAAGATAAGCGGGCTGTATCCAAAAAATATTTTCTCTTATTTCTCCACAAAAAACGTATGTTGTGGGTACTCATTAGAAGCGCCTTGGTGAGGCACTTCTAATGAGTACCACAACATATTTTTTTGTAGAGAAATAAGGAAAATATCATCGATTTTCCGTTGAAAAAGAGTGTCTTATCTCGAGCTATGGCAGTTTCCTGTTTCATGTTCCAAGCATGCAATTCACAACCATTTCAGTAGTTACAGACAAGATGTTACTTTTTGTCTGTTTTTTTTCTTTCATCCCTTTGGGTCATGCCATGAGAAAATGTGTCTTCAGACGTAAGCGAACAGTGCAGGCCAGATCAGCATGCACGGAGCCGGCATCCGCAGTCTGATCAGGGCCTTCACTGTCCACAAACAGAATACAGTCGAACTTCGATGGCTCGAACCCCTTTGGGACCATGAAAATTTGTTTGAGACAGCGGTAGTTCAAGCCACGGAGGGTTACTATTAGTGCCAGGAGGCATAATGGAGATAATTGTGGGATATCTTTTCGATGTTCTATATTATAAACGTATGTTGTGTGTACTCATTAGAATTGCCTCATCGAGGCAATTCTAATGAGTGCACACAGCATACATTTGCAAGATAAAAGAAGAAAATCTCCCTAAATTATCCGTATATTGTATTTGGAGGAAATCCCTGCGGACTCAAGAACATGTTCGACTCATCCATGGTAAACGAGCCATCGGGGTTCGAGCCATTGAAGTTCTACTGTAACTAGACACTATAGAATGTATCAATGAAGAGCAAATGCCAGGATGAGACTTTGCGTTTATGCATTACGCACACGCTCAAAGACACTTTTTCCCTTGGCATGGCCCATTTGTTTGGAATACTTGGTGGAACTACTTCACAGAGGCAATTCTACTGAGTATCCTCAACATACCGTGTACCCTCAACATACGAAGCACGAAGCCAGCATCCGCACAGCCTGATCAAGGCCTTTGATGTCTCCAAACAGAACAACTGGACACTTTTTTTTTTTACTTGGGTTTTACGGCCCTTTCAAGAATATTTCACTTATATCGAGCCAACTGTTCAACAAAGGTGGGCGAACACCGGAGAACCGGGAAAAAACCATCTGACCATCTGTAAGCAGAACTTGGCTTTCCTACGTGACCTGAGCGAGGCTCGAACCACAGCGGTGGGAAACCTAATAGATTAAGAGTCAAGTCTCCTGTCCACTAGGCTACAGGGGCCCGCCAGAATAATTAGACACTACAGAATGTATCAATGAAGAGCAAATGCCAGGATGTGACTGAGCACATACTCAAAGACACTTTTTCCCTTGGCATAGTCCATTTGTTTGGCTGTCAATACTTGGTAGAACTACTTCACAGAGGTAATTCTAATGATTACCCTCAACATACCATGTACCCTCAACATACCATGTAAAGGAGAAACATGAAAAATATTTATTCCGATATTATTCTCTAATCTGGAGTTGACTTGTATCTTTGCAGGTAATGGTTTTACATTTAACACGCTAAGGGCTAATTCAGCATACAAAAAACTGATGATTTTTTTTCTTATTTTTTCTAGAAAATATAGGACCTGACATTTCATGCAAATATTACCAAGCTAACAAAGGATAAACACTTAGCATGCTAACAGTAAATTCAGCAGCTGACAAATTGATGATTTTTCTTATTTTTCCCAGAAAATAAGACTCGACATTCCATGCAAATTGTCTCCTTTGGAGACAATTTGCATGAAATGTCTGATCTTATTTTCTGGAAAAAAAATAAGAAAAATATTTCAAAATGTCATCTGCTGAAATTTTTACCCAGAATGCTAAGCGTTAACTTGATAAAGTGAAAATGTGCAGACTCAGTACCCCATAACTCAGGTAACCTTTTTTTCTTTGACCATAAAATGTTGATATTTTTCTCATTTGTAGATGAAAACATATATTATGGGTACTCGTTAGAAGCGCAATAACAGAGGACTTCTTAAGGAGTATTTGGCGATAATTCTGCGATAATTTTGTGGGTACTCGTATGTTTTCATGGAGAAATCAAATATCGGTACTTTTCGGATGAATAAGCACCTTATCTGGTGCCATGTATTAACCAAATATTCATATCCCTTGAAGTTTGAGATAATGAGACTTGACTTCATTTGGCCAACAAATTATGGAGAGAAAAATGTAATACTTAGATTACATTTCCCAGACTTGTTGATGCAATTCAAATGAGTACCCACAACATATGCTTTTACAAAATGTATAAAGAAAATCAGAAAAAAATTGCATAAATATCATTAAATGAGTCTTTACTGATGTTTTTTTTTAAAATGTACCCTTTGTAGGTAGATACATATTTTACGACAACTTTTCCCAGTAATTTTGAATAACCTAATTATTGCTTTATCTGGAGTAATCCTTAGGAAAACTTTTTAGCCATTCTGTCAGACAAATGACAATGGCCTCGAGTTCAAGGAAGGCAAAAATTAGGAGATGTGAATAAATATTTTTTTTATTTGTCTCAGAAATCCAGATTGGTATTCCATCCCCACACCAATTACCTTAATGAGTAGCACGATGGATAAAAATTTTCAACAGATGTTTTGGCATACCTTTTTTTATTTTTCCCAAAAACTATTTTTGTTATCTAATTTTGAAACAGTTCCCAAGAAATGTCAAGTTCTATTTCAAAGTGCCAAGCAAAATTTCCAAAATGGCATTATTATTTTTTTGAGAGAACAAGGCTAAGCATTTTTATGTGAATCATCTGCCTAGCAGAGGATTCACATGAAATGTCAAGACTTACTGTCTCTGAAAAATAACACCAAATCATTTCAAAATGTCATCTGCTGCATTTGTGACTGACACTTAAACTCTTTGCATGCTGGATAATTTTTGCATGTTTTTTTTGTCATCTGTGGATTTTTTTCTTTTTTTTTTAATTAACTTTTTCATAAAAATCTTTCAGGAATACCATCAGAGTGTCAAACAGTTTGGATCCAGACCAGACCCAACATTTTGTCGTGCCTGATCTGGGTCCAAACTGTTTGCAAAGGGTATCAGCAGACAACAAAAGTCGCCACTAGCAGGGAAAGAGTTAAGCGTAAAGATAATGCAGACAAATAAGCTATATTTGAAAAACAATAAAAACTAGATCACGCAGTTGATGGCATGCAATCGCAAAATCCCAATGTTCCATGCTATGTTGCTTATAGTGCGATGGATGGACAGACAGACTTGCTCTTGCGCACCCTTACCACGAGGGTTTGGTTAAATTCTACCCAGTGGTTAAGGAGGATATAGCATAACGACCGGATAAACAGACGATAGATGGACAGAGGCCTTCACAATATTCCTATCGCTAAAGAATGGTGATAAAAAATATTTCAAAATGCCGTCTGGTGCAATATATTAGGCTACAGGTAATAAAAATCATCTGCAATGCGCAAAACGCAAAATGCTGGCGTCTGCTTGGTGCTGCACACACAGTATTAACCAATTATGAAAATGCACCGTCAGCTAATTTAGAATGACTTGAATCTGATGATGGACATGTAAGCAAATCACGCCATATTAACACTTGGCATGCTGGGTAAAATTTGCAGCAGATGACAATTTGAAATTTTTTTTTACTTTTCCCAGAATTTGCATGAAATGTCTGTTTTCTGGAAAAAATATAAGAAAAATATTTCAAATTGTCGTCTGCTGACATTTTTACCTAGCATGCTTTTAAAGCTTAGCATACTGATATATTTATTTTTTTTTAAAACAAACAAAAAAAAACAACAATAGGTTTTGACATTTCAAGCAAAGTCAGGAGACAATTACAATTTGCATCAAATGTCAAAGCCTGTTTTCTGGGGAAAAAAAAAATTCCATATATATTTTAAAATGCCTGCTGATTTTTGTACCTAGCACCCCTTTAAGGTTTAGCATGCTCGATAAAAAGCTCAGCATGCAACATCTTGAGGTCTTGACATAGGTATACTCATTTTTTTCAGACAACAGGTTTTGACTTTCCATGCAAATTGTCTCCTCAGAAGACAATTTGAATGAAATGTTAAAAGCCTATTTCCTAAAAAAAACAACTAGAAATGTGTCAGTATGACACAGATGCCCCCGTCCAGGGCCATCCTCACCCACACGCAGGCATTTTGCAAAAAATGAAGTTGAAAAAAGGGCATTAACTCTCATAATAATTGGCAGATTTTACCCTAAATCGAACTTGACCATATTTTATGATTATATACCTGTGTATAAAATATGAATCTAATACACAAATCAATCTTTTTTAAAAAAATATCGGAAGGAAAACATCTTTTGAAAGTGAAAAAGGGCCATAACTCCCATCATGAGTTGATTTTACCCTAACTGGAACTTGACCTCTATTTTATGATTATATACCTGTGTGTTTAAATATGAATTCACTACACTAATGTTTTCAAAAGATATCAAACTGAAACTATTTTTCAAAGCTGAAAAAGGGCCGTAACTCCAATTTTATCCTAAATCAAACTTGACCTACCGGTATATTTTATAATTATATGTTTGTGCATAAAATATGAATCCAATTCACTAATCTTTTCAAAAGTTACGGAACGAAAACCGAATTTTCAAAGTTGAAAAAGGGCCATAACTCCAAAAAATAATTGGTGAATTTTACCCTAAATCGAACTTGACCTACATTTTATGATTATATACCTGTGTATAAAATTTGAATCCAATACACTAATCTTTTCAAAAGATATCGAAGGGAAACCATTTTCAACTATTTTTCAACATTGAAAAAGGGCCGTAACTCCAAAAATAATTGGTGGATTTTACCCTAAATCGACCATGACCTATATTTTATAATTATATGCTTGTGTATAAAATATAAATCCAATACACTAATCTTTTCAAAAGTTATGGAAGGGACACCATTTTTCAAAGTTGAAAAAGGGCCATAACTCCCAAAATAATAGGTGGATTTTACTCTAAATCTAATTTGACCTATATTTTATGATTATATACCCATGTATAAAATTTCAATCCAATACACCAATCCTTTCAAAAGATATTGCACGGAAACCATTTTTCAAAGCTGAAAATTTTTCAAAGTTGAAAAAGGGCCATAACTCCCAAAATAATTGGTGGATTTTACCCTAAATTGAACCTGACTACATTTTATGATTACATACCTGTGTATAAAATTTCAATCCAATACACCAATCCTTTCAAAAGATATCACATGGAAACCATTTGTGTTACATACGGGATGGACGGATGGCCTTGATACTATATGCACCTCCATTGAAAATGGCGGGGGCATAAAAAATATATATATTCCCAGAAAATGTGGTTAGGAAACAGGTCTCCTCAGCAGACATTTTGCATGAAATGTCAACCCCTATTTTTTTTTTCGGAAAAAAAAAAAAAAAGAGAGAAATATATCACAAATGCACAGCGTGCAGAATTTGACCAGACAATGCTTATGGTTAAGGACATCTGTAATCCCTGATTTAACCCATATCTCCTGATATAAACACTTACCAGGCTATGGGCAGATTCAGCAGATGGCAAACTGGTGATATTTTTCTTATTTAGGATGTGATTCTAAGGAGACACTTTGCATGAAGTGTCAAATCCTATTTTCTAGGAGTCTGCTGAAATTTTTACCCAGCATGCAAAATTTTAAGCCCTGTATCCAGATAAATATCTTGCTTATTTCTCCAAGAAAACATTATTATACTCATTAGAAGCATCTCAATGAGGTTCTAATGAGTACCCACAACATACATTTTTGTGGAGAAATAAGAAACTACCAGTAATTTTCAAAAAAAAAAAGTTAAGTCTTATCTGTGTTAAAGGCTTCATATTCCTCAGACATTTAATTATCCAAGATATGTTTAATAAATTTACATATGGTATACATACAATCATAAAATGTGGCACCTGACAGCCTGTAAAATATCAGTTAGACTCTAATAAAATGATTTTTTTATCGTATCTCTGAATTAATGATGCCACATGAAATTAGAAGAAAACAATCTTTTTGTATTTCAGGAAAAAAGGAAAGCTGATTGTTTTATATCAATCACCTGTTTGTTTTTTTGTTGTTGTTGTTTTGTTTTTTGTTGTTTTTTTTTGTTTTTATATTTGTGTTTTGTTAGGTTGTTTTGTTTATGTTGGGTTTTTTGTTATTTTGTTGTTGTTTGCTTGGTGTTGATTAATTTTTTTTTATTTTTTTAATAAATGCAAAATAATTGTTCAGGAAAGAAAAGAACAAGAGCTCTGCAAGCGGAGGCATTATATGCCAGCGGCAAGTAAAGAGATGTAGCACATAAACTGACTCCTGTTTAATTCAGTGCTCTGGATATAAACTGTAAGTTGAGTTAATTAAAAACAAAAAAATTACCAAATTTTTTGAAGGGGCATAACTCTGCTTGTTTGTTTGTGTTGAGGTTTTACGGCCCAGTCAACCCAATGGGGTCATGTCGAGCGCGGTCAGTTTACCTAACCACACGTTTACTGGGCAGGCATAGTCCTCTATGTGGTTAACCAGTATTGTGCACATTCTTTCGCCAGAAACTGACAACTGCCCTTCTTGAATCAGCGGAAGGGAGAGAATGACCGTAGAAAATATTTCATGATTAATCTCCACGAAATAATGTTGCCGACCTCGGCAGGGGTCGAACCCGCGACCTCCTGGTCTCCAGTCGGACGCGCATCCAACTGCGCCACCGAGGCCGTGCTAATATTTGGTGAACTATAACCTAGAAACAATATGCGCTGCTCAATATCATGGTGTAACTATTTACAAAGTTTCAGCTAGATTGGATGTAAACTTTAGAAGGAGTAAAGTTCACAGAAATATTCAAAAGGACATAACTCTGCTAATATCTGGTGAACTGTAACCCCAAAACAACATGCACTGCTCAACAATAACTCTCCTGGTCAATAAATCTCAATAAATCAAGTTTCAGCTTGATCAGATGTGAACTTTAGGAGTTAGCCGGAAACTAAAAGTTTACAGAATTTTTCAAAGAGGCATAACTCAGCCAATATTTGGTGTACTGTAACCTTGAAATACTATGCACTGCTCCACATCATGGTGTAACTATTTACATAGTTTCAGCTTAATAGGATGTAAACTGTATGAGGAGTCAGCCAAAAACGAAACTTTACAGAAATTTTCGAAGGGACAGAACTCTGCTAATATTTGGTGGACTGTAACCTCTAAACAATATGCGCTGCTTGCCATCATGGTCTAACTACAAACTAAGTTTCAGCTTGATCAAATGTAAACTGTAGGAGGAGTTAGCTGGAAACAAAACATTTACAGAAATTTTCAAAGGGGCACAACTCTGCTAATATTTCGTGGACTGTAACCTCGAAATAATATGTGCTGCTCCACATCATTGTCTAACTACAAATCAAGTTTCAACTAGATGGGATGTAAACTGTATGAGGACTTAGCCGGAAACGAAAAGTTTACAGAAATTTTCAAAGGGGCAAACTCTGCTAATATTTAGTGGACTGTAACCTCAAAATAATATGTGCTACTCCACTTCATGATCTAACTATAAATCAAGTTTCAGCTGGATGGGATGTAAACTGTATGAGGATTTAGCCAGAAACGAAAAGTTTACAGAAATTTTCAAAGGGGCAAACTCTGCAAATATTTGGTGGACTGTAACCTCACTGCTCCATATCAAGGTCTACCACCCTGTATGGCAAGAGTTCTCGTTTGTCCCTCTTTGGATAGCCTGGAGGCAGTAGAAGGCACATGTGATCAGCGAAGACTCTGATCAGACTTTCCAGATGAGCAGGCTGATCTGAGTCTTAGCTGGTCGTACAAGTCTTATTGTAGGTTTTGTAATGCACTGGCTCAAATAGGTTTTTATATTTCATGCAAATAGTCTCCTAAGGCCTATTTTCTTGAAAAAAATAAAAAAAATAAGAAGTAATAAAAGCATGTCAAAATGTCTGCTGAAACGTTCACAAAGCATTTTTTGCTAAGGATTATCTATCTGGGCCCAGTTGTTCAAAGCATCATTAGCTTAACAAGCTCGTTAGTGGCCAAAATATTAACTCTTCTAGTAAGTACAATATCTAATTCACAGGTATTTTTGCTGAAAAAATGTGAGTAGCTTTTGCAAATGCAAAAGCTACTCACATTTTTTCAGCAAAAATATTAGCATATAATCCGTATTTAATGACCAAAGTTTTAACGATACGTTAACTAACGACATCGTTAGTTTTGAACAACTGGGCCCTGGACTATCTAAAAAAATTACCGTGTGTTTGTCTCTGAGCAGCCAGTTTGTCTTGTTGTATAAACAGAGCTGTGGCAAGAAAGAAACCTCCGCCTAACACACATACAAAGGTTGTTATGTACAGGGATTTCTGTAATGTTACAAACTGAGTTGCATAACCTTTTACTGGATAATCTCTCGTTAAGATGTCGGAAATCTGGAAATAAAAATAAAATGAGATCATTTGAGCTGCGCCAAGCGAAAATGTGCCTTTGTTTGTTTGTTTGTTGTCGAGGTTTTAGGGACCAGTCAACCCAATGGGGTCATGTGGAGGGCGTTCAGTTTACCTTTACTGGGCACGCTTAGTCTTCTAAGCAGTTAACCAATGTTGTGCACATTCTTCCACCAGAAACTGATGACTGCCCTTCTTGAATCAGCAGATGGGAGAGAAGGACTGTAGAAAATATTTCATGATCAAATCTCCACAAAAGTATGTTGCCGACTCAACGGGGGTTGAACTGGCAACCTCCTGATCACCAGTCGAAGGCATATGCAGACAATGAAAGCCAAAATCAGACTGCTCAGATGTGGTCTGATCAGAAATCAGAATCATTGGATACAACAGAATGTATCAATGAGACCTTGTGCATGCACAGGATGATCTAGATCTGCCTATTTTTGAGCATGTTTGACGACACTTTTTCGCTTGGCAAAGGCCCATATGACAATGTACATGTAAGATTTCAGCTGTGGACATGATGCAAAGTCTTTATTACAGTGAACCCAGCATTTGTTCCGAAAGATGTTGCCATTAAAATGAATTTGCTGTTGTAAAGAATCCTTAATGGACAGACTGATATGTAAGAAAGACCTTGTTTCATAGAACATATATTTTGGATATATGTTAGAATCACCTCAGTGAGGCGATTCTAACAAATATCCAAAACATATGTTGCTTGAAGTTTTAATGCAATAGTCTTGCATAATTTCTCATTAACTGTCACCGCCTGAGCGAAAGTTTTGTGAAATTCAAAGTCATTATAACAAATTTTATCGTTGTATTGAGTGTCAGTATAAAGAGGATTGACTGTAGCTTCAAATCAATGTCTTAACCCATTGTCGACGGAATAGAATCTCCAACACTATATATTGGAAGAGTCCAATTTCAATTTTAGATACGTCCGCTTATGAGATTAACATATTCCTAGAGAAAAATGGCTAAACTATTTGCAAACAGTGGAGACCCTGATCAGACGCCGCGTTCTGCGTTAAAATTCATATACAGTCAAACCTGTCTTAAACGCTACCTGTATTAAGCAAAAACTTAAGAGGCCAAAGTATCCATATCCCATAGTAGCAGTCTCAGTATAAATCAACATGTATTAAACAAGCATCTTTTTTAAGCTAGCAGCTTTAGCCTTTCTCAAGGGTTGCTTGTTTAGGAAAGGTTTGACTAATGGATAAACATTCAGCAGATAACATTTTGAAATCTGACTCCTATTTTTTTTATACTTGTTCTACTCTTCAAGTAATATGATTTGTGATGCTACATGACCACATTCAGAAAAAGTGTAATTTTGATTCCCATCCCTAACCCCACCACCTTGCCCAGTACACCCTTGGCATAGCACTACCCAGCCATGGCCAAAATGCTACTTAACTTGATATACTATATGACCATATTTGGAAATTGTGTAAGTAAGCCCCAACGGACCAAAATTTTTATATGCCAAAGCAATACACCATCTACATATGTACTCTAGAAACATGCCCAGCTTTTAACCCTTCTCTTTTAATCACGTCATGCCCTTCTTAGCAAACAGTATAGATCCAGATCAGTTGGCTTCTGAAAAAGCCAACTGATCTGGATCTGCACTGTTTGTCATTAAGTATGTGAATTTCTATCAAAAACTCGGATCAAGTAATCTGACTGGCTGGAAATTAGAAGTGGGTGTGGCACCTTATTTATTCAGCATGAGAAGGGTTAAATCTGTTGGCCTGGTGCTCTAGAAGTTGACGTACAGCTGATAAACTGACAGGCAGTATGATATGATCCTGCACTTTAAAAAAAAATTCTATACCTGTCCAATAAGATAAGGGCTTCCGGCATCTCCTAATAAATGTGATATTAATATCTGTACAGCTTCTGCTGCCGATCTTCTTGTTGGTATAACTACATACTAAAACAAAACAGAGAACTTCAGTTTACTGTAATAACCCTAAATATTGTGACAGACTGGGCCCAGTTGTTCAAAGCGTCTTTAGCTTAACGAGCTCGATAAGGGTCATTTCGTTAACTATTTTAGCGGATTCAATATACAATATTCTGATATTTTTTGCTGAAAAAATGTGAGTAGCTTTTGCACTGCAAAAGCTACTCACATTTTTTCAGCAAAACATTTCAGCATATTTGCGTATTACTTGATGTAAATTTTAACGAATCGTTAACTAACGACATTGTTAGTTTTGAACAACTGGGCCTTGGTCTGTGCAAACAGTGTAGACCCAGATAAGTTGCTGCATTCCGCCACTCTGTCCGCACACATCAATAGGTAATATATCGGCCTCGGTGGCTCAGTTGGATGCGCCGTCCGACTGGAGACCAGGAGGTCGCGGGTTCAACCCCGCCGAGGTCGGCAACATTCTTTCGTGGAGATTGATCATGAAATATTTTCTGCGGTCATTCTCTCCCTTCCGCAGATTCAAGAAGGGCAGTTGTCAGTTTCTGGCGAAAGAATGTGCACAATACTGGTTAACCGCTTAGAGGACTAAGCCTGCACAGTAAATGTGTGGCTAGGTAAACTGACCATGCTCGACATGACCCCATTGGGTTGACTGGGCCGTAAAACCTCAACACAAACAAATCAACAGGTAATATAATAGCATAGCTCTTGATAAGCGACGTTTTTTTTCAACCAAAAAGTATCTATATTTTTCTTATTTCTTGACAAAAACATATGTTGTAGGTATTCATTAGAAGCGCCTCGGCGAGGCGCTTCTAATGAGTACCCACAATATATGTTTTCGTCGAGAAATAAGAAAACTATTTACCTGATACTCACTCTTATCCAAACCTTTGATAATAGATTTGTTCACAATTCAGGACAAGTATGGTATTGAGCTAAGGTAACCCAATATTCAGGGTCTACAGTGTTTGTCACTCAGTTCAGCAGTTTTCAAACATATCAACAAATTTCAGGTGAAGTATGGTAAGGAGTTAAGATATCCACATACTATTTACGATAAATACTATATGCCTGAACAAACAGTGTAGACCCAGATAAGATGCTGCATTCTGCCACTCAGTCCAGACACATCAACTGGTAGTATAATGGATTTGTTCAAATTTCTGGTCAATTATGTGTCACTGGGTATACGTGTGTAATACACTTGTACTGCCTTGTGGTACAAACATTTTTTTTAAAATAAGAAAATTTCCCTAAATATTTGTTTTCTTGAGCTATCAGAAGAATTTATTAGGGACTCAAAATTAAGTTCGCATCTGCCACAGTAAAAGTGCCATCAATGTTCAAGTCATTGAAGTTTTACTGTCTATTACTACGCATTTCAATATCCATTAGACTTTGGTGTGGATGTGACATACGACAGCTGTCTAACAGCAGCCAATTTCAGAAGCATTGCTGCATACTTTGATCAGAAACCATCCACAAAAACATCAAACTTGTCACTTGCATAATGGAAGGCGGTCATTCAACATTAAATCAAAAAAGGTACCTTACCAAATACAAAAAGAAAGTAGCCAAAAAACTACAATAGGGCAGCAAGCTGTGGCATCCGCTTGTTCCGATCAGGACCTACAGTTTGATTGACAGCATTAATAGGACCTAGAAACATTTTTATGTGCAGGCTGGTCTAGGTCATCGTATCTTACCCAAGAAGTAAGTAATTATTTTATGGTTCAAGAGTCTACCAGTTAATATCATAATGTTCCGAGTAGTCAAAAGCCTACCTTATTGCAAATGAGAAAATTGCTGATCCAGACGCCTGCACGGTCCGATAAGGGTCTATTTTATTTATAGTGCATACTTACATGGACGAACATTCTTTACGCACAATGTTAGCAGTTTTATTATTCTGAGTAGCCTGCACAGCTGATCCGGTCGCGAGTAATTCGTGTAAGATGCATAAATAAAGTCTGCCAAATAAAGTCCGCCAGTATTTCACAACAGCTGTACCTGGCCAGATAGAGGACAAGTCAATCATAGATCATTTACTGGCTTAATTGTCTCCGCCTACTGAATCGAAACCAATTGCATGCGAGATAACTCAGATATCGTATGTCAATCATCAGAATTGCGCAATCAACAAGACCACAATATAAAAGCGTTTGATGTTTATTTCTAACAGTTTTTTGGTGCAATGACCCCTGTGATGACATCAGAATGTCGCGATTTGATTCTCTGCACTCGACTGAAAGTCTAATGAATATTGAAACATGTAGTAATAACTATGTCAAAGGAAGCCAACTACGAATATGTTAGTATTTACTATCACTGCTTCAACCAGGGAATAAAAAATTTCAATGCACACTATTAGAATCCCGTGCTATAAAATGGTCAGTAAAAACTCACAGATTTATATTACCATACGCAGTAACATAGCCAGAACAGTTACTTTTACGCACACCGATGAAATAATAGAAAAGTCTCCCTAGTATCGCTTCCAAAATGGGGGCTACTTTTAAAGGGAAGAATTAGCTCCCTCCGAGAGCAAATTCTTTCCTTAAAAAGCAGCCACAATGATAAAGGACTAAAACAGATCTTGTTAGATAATGTGTCTCTATCAGAAATATTTTTCCTTGTGCATATGCGTAGTGAGGGTAATGAGGGGTATGTATATGATATGAATGACAGGTATACTTACAAGTAAAATATCAGCAATTATTGCCCAATTCAAACATAAAGCTACTTCACCTAAAAATATTAAAATCTGAAAAGAAAATAATGATAAAAAATAATTATGATAATGTAAGAAAGGCACGAATAAAAACCAGCCGAACATAGCTCCAGATAAGGCACTTTTTTTTTCAACCAAAAATTGCTGATATTTTTCTTATTCCTCCACAAAAGCATATGTTGTGGGTTCTCATACAAAAGCATATGTTTTTGTGGTGAAATAAGAATTCCGCCAGAGGCTATTTCGCACTGAGCAAATTTACAAAGTCAGTGAACCCTGAAATATAGGTCAAGATCAAATATGGATACTGCTGTCTGAGTAGATCCCTAAGTGCAAGCTCATACCAAGTATCTTTATAGTTCTTGGGAAATGAGCTTGAACATTAGGGTCAAAGTTAGGGTTGACACAAATGTCGATGGATTGACGGATGAACGGAAAACCAGATCCCTATATCACGCCATGCTAAAAGCAGGTGCAGCAAAAATCTTTATTTGTAGATTTCTCTTAGCTGCAGTGTGACCTATATATACAAACATTGCAAGAACCAACAAGACTTCAGCTCTCTGCAAGCTTAAGATATGGCACTTTTTCTAAACAAAAAGTGCTGATACTTTTTTTATTACTTCATGAATCATATTGTAGGTACTTCATGAATCATATTGTAGGTATTTCATGAATCATATTGTAGGTACTCTTTAGAAGTGCCTCAGAGGCACTTCTAATGAGTACCACAAAATATTTTTTGTGGAGATCCAAGAAGTAAAAAAAACACATTATTGGGATGCTCCTCTTATCCAGAGCTGTGAGTATGACCTTCAAGTTTTAGGTCCAGTCCAGTAAATGCCCTAAAATTTCGAACACCAAAAAGTTTCTGACAAAATGACATATGCAAATAGTGCAGATCCAGATCAGACTGCTCCTGAGGGAGCAGTCTGATCAGGGTCTACACTGTTTGCCATTCTACTAAGTATTTTAAGCAACTGGTGCATAAAAAGCAAACTTTAGGCCAAAATAGTATGGAATAAAGTGTTTGAAATTTTCGGACATTTAACGTAATGCTAAAAAATTTATATACTACAAAATTATGAAATCCCATCCAGACACTCATACATCCTGATATTTTTTCTTATTTCTTCACAAAAATATATGTTTTTTTTTCTTTTTTTATTTGTTCTTATTTTTCAAACAAAATAAGTTATTTTTCTCATTTCTCCACAAAATTATACGTCTTTTTTTGTTTATTTCAACCAAGATAAGTTGATATTTTTCTTATTTCTCCACAAATATATATATATATATTTTTTTTTTTCAACCAAAATAATTTGATATTTTTCTCATTTCTCCACAAAAAAACATGTTGCGCCCCGGCAAGATGAGGCGCTTCTAAGGAGTTCCACAACATATGTTTTTGTGGAGAAATAAGAAAACATTAATCCTTAGACTGCCAATCACAACAATTGTCGTCTGCTTTGTCATCTGCTTTTGATTTTAAAAATCATTTTTGCAAACAGTGTGGACTCAGATCAGACTGCTCTTCTAGGAGCAGTCTGATCAGGGTCCACATGTTTGCCTGTATGCAAAAACAGTTTTGAAAAGTTTGTAAAAATATTCAGCAGACGACATAAACAGATGACATTTTCAGATGCCGGTTTTCTTGGCATTTTAAGGATTACTTGGATACTCTTCTTAGCTGTGAGCATGGCCTTAAAATTTTAGGTCCAGTAATGCTAAAAAGTTTGGTGCACAGTTAGTTACAACAAAAGATTTCGCATTGAGTGATGACAAAATTTTACAAATTTACAACTTCTGAGTAAAGTGCCACAAAAAATGACTTTCTGAAATATCTAGAAAGCAGAGTAGGTTAAATATGGCAATGTAAGTTCTATGCAGAAGGATTTAATTATTACTTTTATGGGCACTCACTGCAGAAATGTGTGATAATGATTTGGTGTTTTAAATCTTGTTCAGCAGTATTTAAACCTTGTCATACTGAATAAATTAAGATGCCATGCCCATTTCTAAATTTCAACCGATCAGATTACTTGATCCAGATTGTTGATATAAATTCACATACTTAATGGAAAACAGTGCAGATCCAGATCAGCTGGCTTCTTCAGAAGCCAACTGATCTGGATCTACACTGTTTGCAAAAGCAGAATATATCCTGGTTCCGCAGGACAAGGGTCAAATCATATCAAGACAATAAAGAGCAGATGATGCAAGGCTATCTGTCATGTAGCGCTGTAGTCAAAAGCTGAATTCGACCTCTAGTGGGATTTGAACCTGGAATCTTGTGATCCAAAGTTGCAGCACAAGCCACTTGGACTTACTGTATTTGTCCTAATTACCGCACATGCTCCTATAAGCGCACAGTCAAGCAATTTAGCAGTCTTTAAATTACAACCAGTGTATTTTTATCTACTTCTTTATAAAAACATATGTTGAGGGTACTCATTTGAATTGCATGGACAAGTCGAAGCAATTCAAACCAGTACCTACAACTTAAGTTTTTATAAAAAAAAATCAGAAACTAATATCGTATAAGCATCATTAAATGCATTCCTCATGAAGTCCTCTACTGATCTTTCTTTAAAGAGTGCCCTTATTAGCTGGATATTTTACTGCAAGTTTTTCCAGTAATTTTGAAAAAAACCTAAGCGCACAGTGTGGTAATTAAATGGAATACTGTATATGAAGTCTATTGACGCTAACATGAAGTCTACTAAGTGCCCACCCCAAAATGTTTGGGGCAAAAATAAGAGAATTACATCTCTGAAGCTATCAATTACACTTTTACAAGAAGAGAGATCAAAAAAGAGTATCATGTGGTAATTCTGGAATCATTTTTTTTATTCCACGATGATGATAATGATGATGATGATGATGATTTGGTGCTTTATGTCCCTTTCAACATAATGTAAGTCATATCAGGACAATGGAGTCCAGGGCCCAGTTGTTCAAAGCTAACAACATCGTTAGTTAACGATTCGTTAAAATTTACATCGAGTGATACGCAAATATTCTAAAATTTTTTGCTGAAAAAATGTGAGTAGCTTTTGCAGTGCAAAAGCTACTCACATTTTTTCAGCAAAAAATATTAGAATACTGTATATTGAATCCGCTAAAACAGTTCACGAAATGACCCTTAACGAGCTCGTTAAGCTAACGACGCTTTGAACAACCGGGCCCAGGGTGCCACTCATTTTCTATTTCAAAATTCCCTGACTTCTTCCTGACTTTTCACCATTTTCCAGACATTTTCGACGGCCTCCCAACTCCCCTTACAGCTGTCCTCAGCCACCAAATCTTCCAGTCGAGTACTTACTTTCAGAGAATAAAACAATCATTTAAGAAAAGAATGAGGCCAATTCTGTAAATTTATGTTTCTAAAAAGTAAAGAGACTGCCATAGCCATCTCAGTTTTCAGAAAATTTTTAAATTCCCTGCTTTTGTAAGTTTTTTCCAATTTCCCTGACTCAAATGAAAATTCCCTGACTTTTCCCTGACCTGGAAAAATTTTCCTTTTCCAGACTTTTTCCCTGACTGTGGCAACCCTGCAATGAACAGGTGATAATGAAAGGCTCTATGCAATGAAGCACCAGAGAGTCATGAGCTGAATTCTGCCTCTAGCGGGATTCAAACCTTGGACTTTGTAATCCTAAGTCGGGAGCACTTACCACTCAATCACACAGATGCTTCTATCATTCCTCTATGGAAACGGGCTGTGGATACTCATTGGAAGCGGCTTACTGGGATGCTTCTATGAGCAACTGGGATGCTTCTATGAGCATTCATAATATTTTTTTAACATTTGTCATGCTGAATAAATTAAGATGCCACTCCCACTTGTAATTGTCACCCAGTCAGATTACTTGATCCAGGTTGCTGATATAAATTCACATATTGAATGGCAAACAGTGCAGATCCAGATCAGTTGGCTTCTTCAGAAGCCAACTGATCTGGATCTACACTGTTTTCAAATGCAGGGTATATCCGGGCTCAGCAGGATAAGGGTTAATGAAGAACCAGGGTAAACAATCCAACTTATCCTCAAGCACTCTAAAGTGCTCTAACGTTAAATAATACTAACCCATGTGACAACTGTCTGGTACCTAGAAAGCACTAAAGCAAAGAATAAAAATGGTGTACAAAGAAGCAGACCGAGAGCACATATAAGAGGATCTGCTCTAGGATTTATTTTCTTGTATCGCCGTGATGATTCTGCCCCAATAGCAACACCAATAAAACCTGCCGCAACTGTTATACCTCCAAAGGTCAAGGCCACTCTGAAAATAAACACAGCTCATTAAAGTACATTTTACAGCAAAGTGTACATGTTCATATTAAGTCAATTAAGTACATTGTATGGCAATTAAAACGTGCCATTATGTCATTTTGCCACAGGACTTATACATTTTTGTTTGAGAACAACATTTGCGGGAACCACCTTTAAATAGTTCTATATATTCAAAACAATGCTAATATGAACAGGGTCTTTTCAATAACCCTGGTCCAAAAAGACATTTGTAACAGAGAAAAACAATAAAGTTTACAAATTTAACATAAAATTTAAAAAATGAGCCAGTTTATTTCTGTTCCTTTTTACTACAAAAATATGTTATTGACATATCTGATTGATTGTGTTGGGGTTTAACGACATGTCAACCCTTTTGGGTCATTTGTGTCGTCTCCCAGAGAAAGGAAGAAGAGAGATAGAAGAGATAGAAGAGGAGATGAAAGAGACGGACAGGGTAGAAAGAGGAACAGGAATGAAAGTGAATAAACAGAAGAAATAAAAAACATTCTCCCTCTACCCTTACCTGCTACAAGGATAGCAGGCCTTGCCCAACTGGAAGCCAATATCAGTTTGATGCCCTGGTGACATAAGATACCTGACACCTTTGCCACACCCAACCACCCCCAGGACATATCTGAAGCTATGGAATTTGAACTCTGTGGTCTCTACAGCAACTACACCAGAAGGCAAATACAGTCAAACCTGTGTTAGTGGTCACCTCTATTCAGCAGCCAACCTGTATTAAGCAGCCAGAGGAAAGTTGCCCCAAACTTCATAGACTTATATATTTGAATTGTATTAAGCAGCCACCTGCCTTCAGCAGCCACATTTTAAGTTTCCCATGGGTGGCTGCTTAAGACAGGTTTGACTGTAATTACTAAGTGAATGGTCAAGTATTTTGATCTAGCTAATCAACAGCACATATATTTTCATGGAGAAATAATACTGTTTCTCTGAGGTGATGCAAATATGTACATAAATACTTGGCCCAGTTGTTCAAAACTAACAATGTCATTATTTAACTTATCATTAAAACTTCTATCATTAAATATGGTATATATGCTAATATGTTTGCTGAAAAAATGTGAGTTGCTTTTAGCTACTCACATTTTTTCAGCAAAAATAACTGTGAATTAGATATTGTACTTACTAGAACAGTTAGCATTTTGACCACTTACAAGCTTGTTAAGCTAACAATGCTTTGAACAACTGGGCCCTGGTATTTTTTTTATCTACAGCTACAACTTACACAGAATATACTTACGATGCCTGTGTGGTCTCTATTCCCTGAATTTTCATTGCATCAAGCATGAAGATAGGAGACCACAGCGCAAGGGCTCCTGTTGTAAATGCCACACAGGTGAATCCAAAAGTTGATAACATGAAACTTTTACTGAAAAGAAAAAAGAAATAATATACCATTATTCAGAAGAGACTTCAGAGAATATGTTAAGGAGGAGTATCTGATGACATTCTGGGTTAATTTTCTCACTGTTTCCAAATTTTGTGGATATTCATTAAAAGTGCCTCAGAGAAACACTTCTAATGAGTACCCACAATGTACCCGGTATGTTTTTATGGTGAGATAAGAAACATTATCCCTGAATTACTGTAGTCGATCTTATTACCACACTGCGCGCTTATGTTTCCAAAGTTTACTAAAAGAATTTAGTAAAATAACAGCCTAATAAGGCACACATTAAAGAAAAAATACTAGAATGCATAACCATCACAAATCCCCAAGCTCTTTGATAATGTTGCTAATAGCATGACTTAATGAGGGACGCTCTTGCCCTTACCATGAGGAGAGGTCATGTAGCAAGTTTGGTTAAATTTGGTCCAGTGGTTTAGAAGGAGATAGCACAACGGACAGATTGATGGATGACGGAAAAATAATGTTGCTCTCACACCTTACCATGAGGGGAAAGTGATGTAGCAAGTTTGGTTGAATTCTGCCCAGTGGTTTAGGAGAAGATAGACTCACGGAAAATGGACACACAGAAAAAAAATGTTGCTCTCACACCTTACCATGAGGGGAAAGTCATGTAGCAAGTTTGGTTGAATTCTGCCCAGTAGTTTAGGAGGAGACAGCGTGACGGACAATGGACACAGAAAAATAATGTTGCTCTCACACCTTACCATGAGGGGAAAGTAATGTAGCAAGTTTGAATTCTGCCCAGTGGTTTAGGAGGAGATAGCATGACGGACAATGGACACACAGAAAAATAATGTTGCTCTCACACACTCTTACTATGAGGGGAAAGTGATGTAGCAAGTTTGGTTGAATTCTGCCCAGTGGTTTAGGAGGAGATAGCGTGACGGACAATGGACACACAGAAAAATAATGTTGCTCTCACACCCTTACCATAAGGGGAAGTAATGTAGCAAGTTTGGTTGAATTCCTCCCAATGGTTTAGGAGGAGATAGCATGACAGTCAGGTGGACAGATTACAGATGCACAGAAGAACAGACACACAGAAAAATAATGTTGCTCTCACACACCCTTACCATGAGGGGAAGTGATGTAGCAAGTTTGGTTGAATTCTGCCCAGTGGTTTAGGAGGAGATAGCATGATGGACAGATGGATGGATGACAGACACATGGATGGACAGACACACAGAAAAATAATGTTGCTTTCCACATCCTTACCATGAGGGGAAATGATGTAGCAAGTTTGGTTGAATTCCACCCAGTGGTTAGGAGATAGCATGACAGACAAATGGACATCAGACGGACCTACAGAAAAATAATGTTGCTTTTGCACACCCTTACCATGAGGTGAAGTAATGTAGCAAGTTTGGTAGAATTCTTCACAGTGGTTAAGGAGGACATAGCGTGACTGACAGACAGATGGACAGAAGGATGTCTGGATGGACACACAGACATTTGTTGGGTATTACAGTGTAAATTTTTTGGCTCAAAATACCCAACAAGACCCCAAAATACCCAACAAATGCCTAAAATTTATTGGGTACTTTTTTTTGGACACTAATGGAATAAATGGCAAGTACCCAATTCATGTCTACCCAATGTATGCCCATTTCTGGGCTCAGACAGACGGATGGATGGAGGCATGCACAATATCTCCATCACTTTTTTCAAAAGCGTGGGGATAAAAACGGCTAAATATTTCATGAAAGGATTATTTTAAGATGCTTATGCGGTATTTTTTCTGATTAATTTCTAAAAGCATATGTTGTTGGTACCCATCTGAATTGCCTCAACAAGTAAAGGCAATTTAAATGAGTACCAACAACAGCTTTTAGAAAGAGGTAGATAAAAGCACACAGTAATACACAGGCTGTAATCTGAAGACTAAGATATTGCTTGACTGTGCGCTTATAGGGGTATGTGCAGTAATTAGACTGAATATGGTATCAAGAAATATTCCTCCTTAACAAGTCATTTTTGTAACTTTTTTGTAATTTTTGCACCTGAACATATCTTGTGTTACTCTTGGAAGGGCCTTGATAAGTAGGGTGTCATAATTACACAAAGGAAGCAAATTTTCTTCTGTTGGAGTGATTTCCCTGTGAAAATACAGAGAAAAACTTACTATAGCTTACAGTATTTTCTATTATTCATTCAGCAAGTCAGTGAGTCTTGCTGGATACCCTGGTTTCTTCGGAATTTAAAATGACGGACTGTTGGCAGTTTTTCCCCACCATTTTTCACATCGAAAACAATTTGAGACATCCTGTGTACTTTCCTGCACTGCCATCCCTTTGTGAAAAAGAAGTCTATTTGTGGGAGTATCCTACAAGAATCACTGGCCTTCAGCAAGTGTCAAGCTCAATGGCTCAGCTGAATGCACGTCTGACTGGTGATCAGGAGGTTGCGGGTTCAACCCCACTGTTTGGCAACAATCATTCATGGAGAATTGATCATGAAATATTTTCTACGGTCATTCTCTCCCTTCCACTGATTCAAGAAGGGTAGTTGTCAATTTCTGGCGAAAGAATGTGCACAATACTGGTTAACCGCTTAGAGGACTAAGCCTGCCCAGTAAACGTGTGGTTAGGTAAACTGACCGCGCTCGACATGACTCCATTGCGTTGACTGGGCCATAAAACCTCAACATAAACAAACATTTGGCTAGTAACTGGCCAGCAACTTTCTCAAAGATGATCAACATCAATCTTATTAAGTCTTGAGAAGTGAAAATCTATTGATCCCTAAGCCAAGGCTTAATACCAATTAAGTTTTTAAGTTTTGTTTGCTTGTTTTTACCATTGAAGAATAATACTTGACACACCTTCCAGAGAAAAGACCGACATGAAAATATTTGCCTCCATTTTCAATGAGGGCTATTCATAAAGGCTCTTTTTGGGAACATATGCTTTGCTTTAAGAGCAGCCCCAATTTTTGGGGGGCTTGTTTACTATCGAGCCATAGTATACAAACACCTCAATTTCTTTAAGGCAGTTGTCCATGTGATTACCATTTGATTACCATTAACTAATGTAATCAAACAGGTTTAAGATGAAATCCAGGTAATGGTTATTTACAGCCTCCTGTTCTTGTCGCTGTGATGTCAGAGTGCAATGTCAAAAGGGTTATCTGTAAAACCTGAACAGGGACATTGGTAAACTGTGCAGACCCAGATCAGATGCCACAGAATGTGGCATCTGATCAGGGTCTGCACTGTTTGCTTAAATTACAGGAAGTTAAGGATTAAATGAAACAGTCTTACATCCACGTTCAGGACCATTTACCCAGTCTACACACAGAGGCAACTGACCCACCGGTGCTGAAAGTTCTTTGATTAAACTTCCAAATACTGCTATTAAAGGCAGATACTTGTCCACAAATACTGTCTCCCTTTGCAAAATTATGGCACCATCAGGTATTCAATTCAAAAAAAAAAAAAAATCATATAATTTTACATAAAATTCCAAATCATTGACTGGTCAGTGTTGCTAAGTTGGGGCAGTTCTGAATATAATATTCAATGAATATCTACCACTTTGCCAAATATGAATTAAACATACGAATTTGTCAAAGCGCTTCCTTCAAACTTTTTGTACCAAAAATATAGGTATGCTTTCTATCTTTTCTCCAACTACTGGAAAAGACATTCAGGAGCAGTCTGATCTGCATCTGCACTGCTTGCATATGCCATTTTGTCAGATACTTCGGTGTTCGAAATTTTTGGAAATTTACTGCAAATAGTTTCCTTATTTACCACAAATGTTGCCGGACCCTGTGAAAATGGAACATACAACCTCACCAGTCTCATCCCACTGAGGCTGGCAAACATTTAATTGACAAAATTATAACTATCAATTCAGCATCCATAAAGCCGTAATGTCTTTTCCTGTAAGGTTTTCCTGAATGATTCAAATGTAAAGATCTTCAATGGTTTCTACTCACTTTTTAACAAGTTCTTTCAGATCTGTGAAGAATGCTGTATTGTGAAGATGGGTACCACCATCCGCTGCACCACGGACCGGTTCCTTCACCACCAACACAATCAAGATAACACATATCACACCCAGAGCAGGTGTAACCTATTGAATAAAACAACGTGAAATGATAATACCCTTCCATCGTGTCATGGGGAGATAACTCGATCAAAAACTGACGAAATGTACCCAGTAGCAATCCCAATCCAGATCTCCACAATGTCAATGTACATATCAAGATTGGTGAAAATCTGTTGAGATTTACTCAATTTATTGTCCTGAAATGTGAATGTGTCATGGGCAGATACCGCTGTCAAAAATTGACAAAATTTGCCCATAAGCAATCCCAAACCAGATCTTCACAATATCAATGCACATACCAAGTTTGGGAAAATCCATTGACATTTACTCAAGTTATCATCCAGAAATGAAAATATGGATGCAGGCAGATAACTGTCAAAAATTGACGAAATCTGCCCATTAGCAATCCCATACCAGATCTCTACAATATCAATATACATACCAAGTTTGGTGAAATTCACTGATATTTACTCAAGTTATCGTCCGGAAACAGAAAAAATTAGCTGTGTCATGGGCAGATAACTCTGTCAAAAATTCACAAAATTTACCAAATAGCAATCCCAAATCAGGGCTCTACAATATCAATGCACATACCAAGTTTGGTGACAATCCACTAACATTCACACAAGTTATTGTCCGGAAGTGAAAATATGGATGAGATGAATGTATGACAGATGGACGATCACACGGACGACCAGCGTGAAACCATAACACCCCACCACTATCGTATGGCAGGGTATAAAAACACTGTACACGTATATATCAGGCCATAGCAAAAGCAACTTGACAAGTGCCAAAAACTGAAGTGACAGATCAACAATTACTAGTACATCACTAACAGCAAATTTGCAAACTTTGCTATGTAGAGTTTCTGCAAACAATGGCAATTAAATGGAATGGATACATTTTCAAGAGAAGCAACTCTGTTAAAATTGTTTTAACCCCTTCTGAAAAGTTTTGTTTGTTTGTGTTGAAGTTTTTCGGCCCAGTCAACACAATGGAGTCACGTCAAACGCAGTCAGTTTACCTAACCACATTTTTTACTGTGCAGGCTTAGTCCTCCAGGCAGCTAACCAGTATTGTACACATTCTTTAGCCGGAAACTGACAACTGCCCTTTTTGAATCAGCAGAATGGAGAGAATGACTGTAGAAAATACACGTACATGTATTTCATGATCAAATCCGCAACCTCCTGATCTCCAGTCGGACGACCATCCAAATGAGACACCAAGGCCTGCCCTTCTGAAAAGGGGCTGCCTTTAAAAGGAAAGACTTTAGGGAGCAAATTCTTTCCTTTTAAGAAGCTTGGAGTGCAGGAAAGCAAACAGGAAGTCACAAAAGTTACCTCCTACAGTAAAATACTGCAGAAAATCAACCAATTGTAGTCTGTTCCCCTTAATCATTGTCCTGCTGAACCTGGATATGTCCTGCCTTTGCAAAGAGTGTAGATCCAGATCAATTGGCTTCTGAAGAAGCCAACTGATCTGGATCTGCACTGTTTGCCATTTAGTATGTGAATTAATATCAACAATCTGGAATAAATAATCTGATTGGCTGAAATTGGAAGTGGGCCTGGCATCTTAATTTATTCAGCATGACAAGGGTTAAGATGGTGAATCTTACTTGTGAATAACTGAAATGAATGGCAATCAATGTAGCCCAAAGGAGCTATTTGATCTGATACTACACTGTACAGTGAACCCTCGTAACAATGACCGCATTTGTTCCCAAAAATGTTGCCATTAAACTGAATTTGCTGTTGTAAAGAATCCTTAATGGGCACAATGACATGTAAGAAAGACCTTGTTTTATTCTTGTTTACTCACAGAACATATGTTTTGGATAATTGTTAGAATCGCCTTAGTGAGGCAATTCTAACATATATCCAAAACATATGTTGCTTGAAGTTTAATGCAATATTCTTGCATAATTTCTCATCAAATGTCACCTCTTGAGCGAAGGGTTCGTGACATTCAAATTGTCATTGTAACGAATTTTGTTGTTATATTGAGTGTCGGTATAAAGAGGGTTGACTGTATGTTTGGGCATGACTGTCTGAACACTTAGGGTCCTTACAATAAAAATGATATTTCATTATTTTTGCAATAAAGCACTTTACCAGAGCTCAGCATTTATGATTTAATTCCCAGACCACAAAACTTTGCCCAAATCTGTATAATGTCTGTTAGAAAAAGATAAACTTGAAACTCTCACAACATTGCTTGACTGGAAAATTATTTGTCTGACATGATTGGTGTCACAGATTTTGTGACTACATTCTAATCATCTCCATATTAACACCAGGGTTTTCCGTCAGGATTTTAAAGTGGTCCCAGGCACTCAGGTATGTGGAGATAAGGGGTCCTTTAATAAGATTTATGGGTTTATTGTTTTAAGGAGGTTAACCCTTTAAGCACTAATCACAACTGCTGCAGACGACAAAGCCTCGGTGGCTCAGTTGGATGCACGTCCGACGAGCAGTTGTCAGTTCTGGCGAAAGAATGTGCACAATACTGGTTAACCGCTTAGAGGACTAAGCCTGCCCAGTAAACATGTGGTTAGGTAAACTGACCGCGCTCGAAATGACCCCATTGGGTTGACTGGGCCATAAAACCTCAACACAAACAAGCAGACGACACTTTGAAATACTGTTGTTTTTTTTCAGAGAAAATAAGGCTTTACATTTTGTGTGAAGTGTATGCCTAGTAGACAATTAACATGAAATGTCACGCCTTACTTCCTCTGAAAAATAAAATCAATTTTAGAATGTTGTCTGCTACAATTGACTTTAACTATTGCTCAAATATTGATAATTCATGGCCTTTAGACCACAAATAGATCAATATACAAAGCCATAGATAAATAAAATTCAGTTTGGATTTGATTATGTATGCATCACTCAGGACCCTTGCCCCTAACTTTTAAGGATCCTGAACAAGGTTTTGTGGGTAAAAACTGCCAAAATGCTAGTCAGGGAAAACCCTGTAATACTGAAATCCAATCTTTGTGAAATGGCAAATTTTTAATGAAGATAAGGGAGATAGTAAAAGAAAAATAAGTGTCAACACTTCACGCAAATGGTCTACAAGGCCAACCCTTAAAGTGCCAACCAAAACTGAAGCAGATAACATTCTAATTTTTTTTTATTATTATTTTTCAGGGAAAATAAGGCTTAGCCAATAATTAATATGAAATATCTATCCTTATTTTCTCTGAAAAATACTTGAAAACATTGTCTACAAAAATTCTGACATCAAACAATTTTTTTCTTCTAAAGATAGTACTTACTCGTAGAGCAAACTGCCAAGCGTGGAATGCATGAGCAACATTGGCACCAACAATATAACCAAGACCACTGAAAGAAGAATAGAAATAAAGAAATAAGAATTCTGGATAGGTAATTACGTTAACCCATTAAAGTCCGGAGACCTCTAAAAGGGTAATTGGTAAACAGTGCAAACCCAGATCAGATGCTGCAGAATGCAGCATCTGATCTGGGTCTTCACTGTTTGAAAATAGTTCAATCATTTTTCTCTAGGAATAACTTGATTTGTTTGTTAAAAACAACTTCCTGTTGATATATTCTTAGTAGGGGGCCTGCCACTTGGCTTATCTGAGGTGTTTCCAGCGAGAGATGAAATAATTACTTTACTTGCACAAAGAAACGAAGATGCTAATTTAAAATACCACTTATCCTATTTATTTCTCTCCTGCTAGTTGTAAATGTGATGACACTAATTGCGCATCATCAAAAACCAGGTGTGACGTCACTAGACAAATGACAGGTCAGATGGTTAAATATGGCGCCCTCCAACGCATATGGACAAGGTTACTGCGGAAAAAAATGTTAATGAGCTGAGGATGAATGAATTTTGCATGATTCTGGTGTAGAAAGGTATTTATTAGATTGTTAATTCAGTTAATTCAGATTGTTAATTCAGTCCATAATTACACCATCAAAAGTTATATCGTCGAAAACTGGGAGTGGCGGCATACCTAAAATCGAAATTAGAATCTTCCAATATATTGTGTGGGGGAGTTCATTTAGTCTACAATTGATTAATCCTTAAAGTACCAATCATAATTGCAGTAGAACCTCCACAAATGGTCAAATCTCAACAAAAGCCAACTCCTTATGCCAACCATTTTTATGGTCTTGTAAAGTGGTATTTTGCTGTATACACCAAACCTCTTTATAACACCATTGTTCGAGTCCATAGCATAAACCGTGTTAGTTAAACAACCGTGTTATATCCAAACAAAAATGTATAGATTATATTGAAAAATGACCATTTATGGTCATTTTTCAATATAATCTATAGATTTTTGGGATCCATCTGAACTGTGTTATATCTAAAACCGTGCTATAACGAACCGTGTTATAAAGAGGTTGTAGTGTATGTAAACTCTTCATAACAGCTACCTCTCTACAAAAACCAGGATCCAGTTGTTCAAAGCTTCATTAAAATGTTAACTGTTCTAGCAAATACAATATCTAATTTACAAGTATTTTTGCTGAAAAAAATGTGAGTAGCTTTTGCAAAAGCTACTCACATTTTTTCAGCAAAAATAACTGTGAATTAGATATTGTACTTACTGGAACAGATAACATTTTGATAACTAACGAGCTCATCAAGCTAACGATTTCGAACAAATGGGCCCTGTTTGTTGTCTTATTGTTGTATTTGGTGCATCCTGACAGCCACTGCAATCACTGTTCACATTGCTGGAGAAGAGAGATGTAGCTGCTTTGTTTTTCGTTGGTTTGATTGATTGTGTTGGGGTTTAACAACACGTCAACCCTTATGGGTCATTTTGTGTCATCTCCCACAGAAAGGGAGAAGAGAGAGAAGAGATAGTAGAGGAGATGAAAGGGAAGGACAGGGAAGAAAGAGGAAAATGAATGAAAGTGAAGAAATAGAAGAAAAAAATATTCCTCCTCTACCCTTACCTGCTACAAGGATAGCAGGCCTTGCCCAACTGTAAGCCAATATCAGTTCGACACCCGGTGACGTAAGATGCACGACACCTTCGCCACTTCCGACCACCTCCTTTTTGTTGCTTTGTAACATGTGTGCTGTCTGTTGTATATTGATTACTCTTCCTCTTGGGGTTTTTGTGATTGTGGCACTTCCAGAATAGCTTCTCTACTATCTTCTATAAGTTACGTGCAGACTCTTTCACTTACCTGCCAACTGGAATAGCAAAGTAGAACACCATCAACATCTTAGTCCGATCTCCAGCACTGAAGAGATCTGCTATAATTGTGGGAGCGATTGTCGAATAACTTGCCTCACCAACACCCACTAGTCCACGTAACATCATGAAAGCCCAGAAATGCTGAAATGGCAAGACGATAGAAGTAAAGAACAGCTACTGACAGGTAGTTTTTTTGTTGATGCTTTTTTCTTATTCATTTTTTGGGTGTTGCTTTTTGTTTGTTTTGTTCTTTTGTTGTTGTTGTATTTTTTTATGTTTTTTTTTTTTTTGTTTCTTTTTGTAAAAATATGAACATGCTGATTTACAGAATAAACAATGTCTACAGTTTTTTTTGTTTTTGTTTTTTTTGTTTTTTTTTTGTTGTTGTTTTTTCTGTTGTTTTTTTTCGTTGTTGTTTTTTTTTGTTTTGTTTTTTTTTTCTTCTTCTTCTTCTTCTTTCTGTAAAAAATTTGAACATGCTGAAAGTTAAGGAATATACTGTATCTAGAGTTTTACTTTTGCAATCACTTGAATTACCATAGCTACAGATAAGAGGGGGTATCCACATAGTATTTTTCTTATTTCTTGATGAAAACATATGTTGTGGGTACTCATTAGAAACACCTCACCGAGGCGCTTCTAATGAGTACCCACAATATATATCTTTGTTGAGAAATAAGAAAGATACCAGCATTTTTTGGAAGAAAAAAGCGCCTTATCTGTTGCTATGATTACTACACTTTTTAGACTTCAAACAGGTGCATTCATTTTTCACTTTTCATATGTATGCACACAGGAAAATATGAATAAACTAGATGAATAAAATATTGCCAGAATTTTGCTTATGCTATTAATGTCCAATAGTATTGTATCAAAACAAAAAAGATTATATGTGAAAATAATATTACAGTCATTTTTTTTCTATATAATCTAAACATTTTTGTTTGGATATAATACTGTTGACTAGCTAACATATTTTTTTTTTTTTATTTTGGATCCCATTATTATTGTTATAATGCCTGTGCAGCATAGGTCTAGATAAGAGTGGGTATCAGGTAAGTAGTTTTCTTAATTCCCGACGAAAACATATGTTGTGGGTACTCATTAGAAGCGCCTCGCAGAAAATCGTCGAGAAATAAGAAAAATATAGATACTTTTTGGTTGAAAAAAAAAGCGCCTTATCAAGAGCTATGATAACTGTGTATCACTCAAAATACTTACCTCTTTTGGCACAAAACTTCCTGCCAGGGTAACACCAGCCCAGAAGAAAATCCCACATGCCATGATAATTTTTCGGACATATCTGTCTCCCAGGAAACCAAATATTGGTGAAAATACCATATAACTTGCAATAAACGCAGTCTGAAGTAGCCCATCTTCTGAATTACTTATTCCATAGTATTTCTGAATGGAATCCAGCACTCCTGTAACAGAATTATTAACAAAACATGTAAATTCTCAAGATTATCATTATAACAGTGTAGACACTGATCATATACTGTGTTCTGCAACATCCAATCTATGTCTTCACTGTTTGCTCAGCCCTATCTGACCCAATACATAGGGTATACACAGTAAATTAAAGAAAAATACTTGGACATACTACAGGATCACAACAATCATTTCAGAATCAAACTGATCAGGCTATCTCTTCATTGCACAGACACTGATGGTAAAAGAATATGATCTGATCCTATTCAGGGATAATTCTAGCTCAGAACATACCGGTAATGGGAAAAAGTGTCTCTCAACCAAAGCTGCCGAGAAATTATAAATTTTCAGTGAGAACTTTTAGTGAAATCCTTTTTTTTTTTTTGCTGTAAAGTTTTCCTCTCGTTTAGCAATATTCAATGATATTGTTGGCAAAAAAAAAAAGAGCAAATCTTTCAAAATCTTACCCGTAAATAATCCCTGCTTATTCAACCTAATTACTAAACATACCCCTATAAGTGCACACTCAAGCAAGTTCCTATATACTGTAGGTACTCATTTGAATTATCTTGACAAGATGAGGCAATTCAAAAGAGTACCAACAACACATGCTTTTATACAGAAGTACACATGTACATGCAGATAAATATCGCATAAACATCATTAAATATGCACCCCATGAAGTCCTCTGCTGACCTTTCTTTAAAGGGTAACCTTATTAACAGTATGTGCTAAGTTTTTTCCAGTAAATTTGAAAAGTACACTAATTAGGTAGAATACTGGGCCCTGTTGTTCAAAGCTAACGATGTCGTTAGTTAACGATTCGTTAAAATTTAGATCGAGTGATACACATATATGCTGAAATTTTTTGCTGAAAAAATGTGAGTAGCTTTTGCAGTGCAAAAGCTACTCACATTTTTTCAGCAAAAAATATCAGAATATTGTGTATTGAATCTGCTAAAACAGTTAACGAAATGACCCTTAACGAGCTCGTTAAGCTAACGACGCTTTGAACAACCGGGCCCTGTATTCCAAAGAATATGCCTGCAATATATGGCACCTCCTTCTTCAGCAAAGTGAAAAGAATTAACAACCCATGATCAGACTGTGTGGACTTGCAGTCATGAGTCTGTTCTGAGCACTGGTTATTCGCATAAGGCATGTTAACACCTTTTATACATTTGGGCCTACATACTGGGCAGTGAAGTATCTAGAAAAATGTCTGGAGTAGAAAAACAAAAGATAAAAGATAACATATCTAGGTTAATGATAGAGCAAATGAATATTAACCCTTGTCATGCTGAATAAATAGATACCATGCCCACACTTCTAATTTTCAGCCAATCAGATTACTTGGTCTAGGTTTTTGATACAAGTTCCAATATTAAATTATAAACTGAAGAAGCCAACTGATCTGGATCTATACTGTTTGCAAAGGCAGGGTGTATCCAGGTTCAGCAGGACAAGGGTCAAATACAGGTTAACCCTTAATGTGCTAAACCACAACTACTGCAAAAAAAAAAATGTAGCAAATGATTCACAGGAAATGCGAAGGCTTATTTTCTCTGAAAATAATGATAAAATGTTAGAACATCATCTGCTACAAGTTTGCTTAGCGACTGCTACAAGTTTGCTTGCGTTTTAAGTGTTTATAAGTTTATATTTATATTATGACTATGGCTAATATTGAAATTTATCAGTACAGTACTTCCCTGTCTAGGTGCACTCAGCTTATGTGCAAACTATCATCAAAGTCTGTATGACACCAGTCAGGAAAATGATTTAAAGTTACTAGGTACTTGAAATTCTTACAATTTTTTGTCAAACTGAACAAATTTTTATCTGACATGTCCTGTGGCCCTACAGGTTTCACGTACAGATGGACACTTCCTATACAAAATACCATCATATGGTTGCTCAAAAAAATTGAGAAGGGTTTAATAATTTTCATCAATTAAGAAACTTAAACAAATGTAATATATGTCAAATATTGTCAGTAAAAAAAATTGTGCACTCAACCCAAATTGCAAAATATGTGTGTTAATTTGGTAACTGGTCAGCTCGTACCTTAGTCAACTCCTATCTTTTTTTGGTCAACTCGTAGCCGTTGTCTGGTCTACTCGTAACCGCACCCCGCCCCCCTCACAAGTCAACTTGTACCTAGTTTGGTAAACTCGTACCTAGTTTGGTTAAATTGCACCTTGTAAAATAGATATTGGATGGACGGACAGACAAACAGACAGACAGGTAGGTATGTAGGTAGATCTTGTTACTCATTATTGTGATGCACCAATTATTTGACATGTTAATTAAACATATACATGTACAGATTAATGTGAGTGTGAAAAATGATTGTCAATATGATTGAAGTAATTTGTTTATCATTATTTTGATGAATCCTTAATTTATACATTAGTTAAACACATACCGATTAATGTAGATGTGAAAAACGATTATCGATACGGGTTCTTTAATCCTGTCCTTATTCAAAGACTGTTTTTAATTCCTTTGATTTTGTCAGTGAGCTGTTGTTTTTGTTTTTGCAGGGTCTAATGACAAACAAGAATTTTTAAGGGTAATTATCTTTTGTGTACTATTTTATTTTTACCAGCCGATTACCAGATATACACAATACAATATAAATAACTTTATTCAGCATAAAGCATCATAAGTTGTGATGCCTGCAACCGTTTGCAGCACTGTGTTGGCAGGTAATTTTCATTTATTATATTTATTAGCTATTTTGAGGCTAATATTTATTTATAGATTCATTTATTCATTTATTCTAATGATAAGGCCCATATATAGTAGAAAACATGTTTATACCAAAAACTAATTATTTTGAAGTTGCCAAAACTGTTTCATATGAATGTATAGAATTAAAGGCATATTCTGTTTGCTACTCATCTGGGATGTGAAATAAATTTTTGCAAGTAGTAATATATTTTAATCAATATTAGGAACAGTGAAGATCCTGATTCTGCTGCCTGTAGTGCATGGCATGACCTGGTCTTGGCGAACAGTGTGATCCTAGATGCTGTGGGAAACGGCATCTGATCAGGGGCCATCCTGTTTGCTACTCATATGGGATGTGAAGTGTTTGCAAGTAGTAATAGGTTTAATTCTATAATCAGAACAGTGCAGATCCTGATTGTGCTGCAAGGTGTGCATGGCATGACATGGGTCTGTTCTGTTTGGACAGATGGGCCTTGGTGGGCAGTGTGGACCTAGATCGGGCACTGCGGGATAAGGCGTCTGATCTGGGTCCACCTTGTTCACTACTAGTCTGGGATGTGAAGTATATGCAAGAAGTAATATATTTTATTCTATAATCAGACCTTTGCAAACCCTGGTTGTGCTGCATGGTGTGCAGGAAGTGACCTGGGTCAAATGTGTTTGGACAGATAGGTCTTCAGTTAACATATCTCTGAATTAGTCAGTCACGACCTGAGGACAGTGAACACAGCATGATCTATAGTTAACGAGCTTCCATATTTTGACAAATGCTGCTGGACTGCCAGTGGTAAACAATGTAGAGCCTGGCCAGATGCTGCATATATTCAATCTACAATGGGGCAAAGTTTTGCAAGTCTCCAAGGAAGTGTTTCCTGTATTTTAACACTTTTGCATGCTGGGTAAAAAATTCAGCAGACGACATTTAGATTTTTTTTTCATAGGAAATAAGATTTTACACTTCATGTATATTGTCTCCTTAGGTAGAAGATAATATGCATGACATGTCAGATCCTATTTTCTAGGAAAAAATATCACCAGTTTGTCATCTGCTGAATCTGCCCATAGCATGATAAGTGTTAAAATCAAGGTATTCAATGACTGTGAGCAAACAAAGAACACAGCTCAGATGATTTTTGTTTCATCATGAGTTTTGTATTTTGCTTATTTCTCCTTGAAATATGAGTATTATGAGTATGAGTATTCATTACGGCTGCCTCAGTGAAGCCCTTCTAAAGAGTACCCAATGCATATATTTTTGTGGAGTAATTAGGAAAATGTTTATTTGGATATTCCTCTAGTCTTGAGCTTTGCAGAATGACTCCTGAAATTAGATAATATGGTACGACTTAACCCAAAATTTGACAAAGGTACAAGTTGACTAAGGCATGAGTTCTTAGGGACGAGTTTACCAAAAATGGGTACGAGTTGACTAAGGTATGAGTTGACTAAGGTACGAGTTGACCAGAAACCGTTAATTTCATCTTGAGAAGAATATGCATGAGTAAACTACTGCGAGAATACTACAGCCTGTTTGGACTTAGATAAAATCAACCAACCTACCAAATGACATCAGCTATTTAAGTTTGTAACTGATTTACCACTAGGAGCATACTGCACTATAACGAGTCTTGTGAACAGTGTCTTGGAAACTGACTGGCTAACATATATAGTCTATGCAGAAAGCTGTACACAAGAAATGTGAGATTTATTGCATTTAAATGGCTACTATGCAATACATATGTCACTGGGTTAGGTATATACGACACTTGTATATTCTTGCCATACCAGACACCTTTTACAATGACATGGTAAAGTGCTCAATTGCCACACAATTGCCCATTTTCATTTCCTGGCCAAGCTGGATATAAGAATATTTTATCCTTGTCCGTTACATTTTAGTTCCCAACATAAAATCATCCTAAGCCTTGTGCAGTAATTTCGGCTAGACTTTAGTTTAGAATCTGTCCACATTATCTATTTACTATAGCAAGTGAATGTGCACACCTATCAACTACATAGTAAAGGCTTACTTAGACCTTGGGCCGGCCTCGGTGGCTCAGTTGGATGCGCCGTCCGACTGGAGACCCCCGCCGAGGTCGGCAACATTCTTTTGTGGAGATTGATCGTGAAATATTTTCTGTCATTCTCTCCCTTCCGCTGATCCAAGAAGGGCAGTTGTCAGTTTCTGGCAAAAGAATGTGCACAATACTGGTTAACCGCTTAGAGGACTAAGCCTGTCCAGTAAACGTGTGATTAGGTAAACTGACCGCGCTCGACATGACCCGATTGGGTTGACTGGGCCATAAAACCTCAACACAAACTTAGACCTTGGTCACTGATGGTAAGGGTTAGATTAGCTTTAGGTTAGTGTTAGGTTATTAATCATATTCATAAAAAGCATACTTATTTCTGGAATATTTATGGACAGTTATAGAGAGCACAGCTCGTGACGTGCAAAGCGCGCCGTGAACGAAGTGAGCTCTATGGTAGAGATTTTGATCAAGGAAAAGTAACATACAACAATATATACTTTCAGTCGAAATTGCTCTGACCAATTTTCTTCCTTTTTCTTCCCAGAAGTTGTCAGCAAAAGTTGGCAGAACTGACTGGGGCGGACTTGATTATACCGCTATTCACAAAATTTGGGTCTCACTAATAAGCATCACAAAGTGACAAGAAACGAGTGTCAATAAGTGTCATGAACATATTTTGCTGATTATTTTTATTATTAATTATTGATTTACACAATATTATTTATACTGATATTCATTTTTTAATGATGCTGTGAAGGACTTTTGAAGAGACTACAGATAGGTATGTGCTGTGCTCGCATTTAGCCTATGCCTATTTTCCTATTAGTAAGATCAAGGTGAGGACATATTCTGAAGGTGCTCCATAATTTCTTCAGAATCTCAATATGTGCTTCTCTAAATCCTGGGCCCAAGGACGATTATTTCGAGAAGGATAGTGTCACATGTTGTGTATAAGCCCACCTTTATATAGCAACATGGTAGAGTGCTTGATTGTCATATAAGTGCCCAGGTTTGATTCTTAGCCAGACTGGACATAGAAATATTTTTTTCCTTCTTCTTGTTATTGTAAAATGTTGCAATGGAAAGCTCAAGGTTTTCTTTATTTTATTTTTTTTATTTTTTTTTTTTTTTTGTCTAGTTACCTGCAATTGTGAACCTGTCCATGTAATTTAGCAAGTTCACGAAAAACAAAATGCCAACAATTGCATATCCTCTCCGTTTCGATATCTGGTTGACTTCTCCCGTGGCCAGCTCGATGTCAGGTGGTTCTTCAACAAAACCTTGCCCATTGTCAACTATCGAGGCTTCGTCTGAAAAATCAACTTTCATATTTGACAATTGAACTGTGTCATCAAACGGAGGCTCTTGCATGCTACTCGTTGAAAGCTATCACCTGACCAAACTACATCATTTTAGGAAGTAAACAAGGAATAAAAATCTAAATGTCACAAGACTTTTTTTTTCTCGTAAAATCCGGAAGTGCTTGGTTAATAATTGCTTGCATTAGCACGTCCATTCTTTTGAGCGCTTGAAAGATATTGATAAGACTGTTGGTTCCTGGCTTTGTTTGAACCGATAACCAGGAAACTATCGGGCGCGGGAAAATTTAAATTTTTTATGTTCTCTGTTCCCCGATATTACCTTTGTCTCCTGTTCCCTTCATTTTTGAGGGGTACCTGTTCCCTCGTTCCCCTGAAATATTGCAGCATTTTCCCTTGTTCCTCAAAATTTTATTTTTCTATGTTCCCTGCTCCCCAAAATTACATTTGTTCCCCTGTTCCTTTCATTTTTAGACTTTTGTTCCTCTGTTCCCCTGAAATAAATGACTGTTTCCCAGAACCACTGTGAGGGCCTAATTTTTAGACTTGTGTTCTGTTCCCCTGAAATAAATGACATTGTTCCCCAGAACCCCTGGGAGGGCCTCTTTAATCTTTTGTCCACTTTTATACAGTACCACTTTTATACCCGACCCCTCATTGACCTGTAGGTCATGAACTCAGAATTTATTTTCTTGTTAAAAGTTTTAGTGGCGGACTAGGGTGTTGGGTTGGGAGTCTGTTACGGAGGCTTCAAATTCATCGGGAAGAGTATGCCAACATTTCTGTTAGACCCTATACCGAAAATAACGGGTAAATGTAAAATTATTATACTATCCTCAAAATAGGAAAATAGGCCTACGGAGACTGAAAGTTTGAGACCCTAAACCCACCTCCAACACAAACAATAGACCTACAGGCCCATACGCAGGGCGGGGGGGGGGTTCGGCGGTGGTGGGGGGGGGGGGGCCTTTTTGGGGCAAATTACTTCAAAATCACGCAGTTTTTTTTTTTTTTTTTTTTTTTTTTTTTACCCCAAACTCACTTTACTTGGTAACACCACTAAGTTGGCCCCCAAATCGGCATTTTCTTAGCATTTGCATCCCTATACCCCGCCACCCACCTTCAGAATAGCTAAAACTTCGCACCCCCATTTCAAAAGTCGGCGTGGGGGTGGTCGGGTGGTGCGAAGGTGCTGTGTATCTTACATCACTGGGGCGTCCAACTGATATTGGCTTACAGTTGGGCAAGGCCTGCTATCCTTGTAGTGGGTAAGGGTAGAGGGGGAATGTTTTTATTTCTTCTGTTTCTTCACTTTCATTCCTGTTCCTCTTTCTTCCCTGTCCCTCTCTTTTATCTCCTCTACTCTCTCTTCTATCTCTTTTCTCCCTTTCTCTGGGAGACGACACAAAATGACCCTCATGGGTTGACGTGTCGTTAAACCCCAATACAATAAAAGTCGGCGTACGGGCCTGACCTAAATAAATAAAATGTTTAACCCCCAAACTGGATTAGGAATTTCTTTTAGTACTCAAAAAGGAAAACAAATGGCATCTTCATTTGTAGCTGAAAATATCAGTTGTGAAGCACCCTAAAAGAAGAGCCCGATTTTTTAAACCTACCTTGTCACCTTGCCCACACACACCGCACACACACATTTATATAATAATTTTTTTATAGTTTGTGTAGGTGACTGGTCTATTGTTTTGATAGAGATGACACTCGGTTATTGATAATCGTTGAATGAACCTCCTGTAGCCTAAAACAGATAAGTCCCATGCATCTATCCGGTGTTTTGCATTTGCGCACTTTGAGTTTCGTTCACGCGCATCATTTTTTTTTTTTTTTTTTTTCTTTCGCGCACTTTCCCCGCATATCATTTGCGCCCGATCACACTATTTATTGTAGTCGGTATTATTAATAACCATCGTACAAAAGGGAATATATGCAGTTAAGAGGCCAATACGGGTGAGGACGTAGGCATACATCAGTAGTCTCTAATCTACCCATAGCGGGTACACAACGTTGAAACAATGTCCTTTTTAATGTTGATTCAAAGTCGTAACAAGGTTGAAACAACGTCGTTTCATTGTCTATGACTACACTGGTGCAATTGATGCTTGGACTGATGTAAGATACTGGTTTAAGATAGAAAAGAAAGATATGATGCACAAGAAAAATGAAAGACAAGACAAAGGGAAAATAAACTCCATGTGATATCGTCTGCTGAAAACTGACATTAAAAAACCGCACGTTTTGCACCGAATAAGAAATTAATAATTCAAACTGAGTTATTCAAACTGATTTATTCAGTTGTGTAACGCTTTTTTGGTCGCTTGTTTACAATCGAGCCATAGTATACAAACGCCAAAATTTCCTTAAGGTACGTAGTTGTCCACGTGATTATCATTGAACAATGTAATCAAACCGCGCGTTAGACGAAATCCAGGTAACGGTTATTGACGCTGTGGCATCAGAGTGCTGTTGATAGAGGGTTAGGCCTATCTGTACCTGGACTGGGACATTTGGAACATTGGCAAACAGTACAGCCCCATAACAGACGCCGCATGAGGCGGTGTCTGATCAGGGTCTGCACTATTTGCTTAAATTATAGACGGTTAAGGTTTAAGTGAAACAGACTTAAGTCCTCGTTCAGGATTATTTTCACAGCCTACATTCAGAGGCAATCGGCCTACCAGTGCTCTCAGTGCTTTGATTATAACCTGTTGACAGAATATGGAAATGAATACACTTTCAGGCCCTTGTCATGCTGAATAAATTAAGAAGCCATGCCCACTTCTAATTTCCAGCCAATGAGATTACTTGATCTGGGTTTTTGATAGAAATTCACATATTTAATGACAAACAATGCAGATCTAGATCAGTTGGCTTCTTCAGAAGCCAACTGATCTGGATCTACACTGTTTGCTAAGACGGGGCATGTCGTGTTCAGCAAGAGAAGGGTTAATGTCTCAGCACAGGAAAGCTCGTTTAAAGTTGCACTTGAACATTTTCAAAAATATACAAGCAAGTGAAGATACCCAGGAAATGCTACAACTACGAAGCACAGCCCTCCCGAAGCACTAAAAACGACAGAAAGGAACAAATAATGACAAAACCAACGCCACATATGAAACCATCGACGCACAAAGAACATGAAACAGAGGAATCGCCTTGGAACATTCAGTAGAAAAACTAGTCTGTCAAGTCTGTGTCTCTTCCTTGACCTCAAGATTGTGTGTGTGTGTGTGTGTGTGTGCTTGCGTGCGTGCGTGCGTGTGTGTGTGTTTGGGAAGGGGACTTGCACTGAACAAATCTTACGTCTGAATGAAATATTGTTGACTGGGTCGTAAAACATCAACTTAAGCAAACAAGTAACACCAGTCATCTAGCTCTACTGAAATAATGTCGCCAAAGTCATTGAAGCTGTATATCTGAGAACTCTTTTGCAAAACAACATGACCCAAGTCAACAAGTTTGCTCTGCTATGAACGCCAAAAAAATAAAAATAAAAAATAAAATAAAAAGTAAAAAATAAAAATGGGCACTTACAAGCAGGTGCGGATTCAGGATGAGTTCTGAAGGGTCGATTTGAACAAATTACTATACTTCGGACAACCAGGCCTGAGCAAACAATGTAGACCCAGATCAGACGCCGCTGACTGCGGCGTCTGATTAGGGTCTACGCCGTTTGTCACACCTTCACAGACATTAAAATGGACTTGTAAACGAGAAATATGAGGTAAAGTGTAAGGGGTGTGAATATTCAGGGTAAATACGATATCCCAAATTTATCAAATTTATTCACACTTCCCATGAAAACGAAAATTTGAGTCAAAGGGCTAGCGAAGACCCTTGTCTATAAAAAGGTCCTAGTCAGTCCTGGCTCAAAATATGTAACATTATATGACGATATCTGCAAGCAATAAAAAAAATAAGAGCTTACCTATGAAAGAGAAATGTGCATTGTAGTTTGTTTGAGAATGCATCCGTAAGCTTCTTGAGCAGAAATAAGGGAAACTAGAATAGATAAATTCTTGGAAAACGGGATTCTTTGAAACAAAAGAACACATTAAAGAAAAACAAAAATAGCAAAGCCGGTTTTAATGCCAGGAATTATCGTACTACAGGAACTGTCACTCAGGTTATCGATATTCCATTTTAGATAGGCTTCGATTAATTCCCTTTGACAGGAGGCCCGTAAGCGTCTTCTTACCTGTGTAGCTGGTGTGTAATCAACCCAGCGTCACACACCTACAGTACTACTACAATTCAGATTAAATCATGTATGAATGCTCTTTAGAATCTTGGACCCAATATACACTGGACTAGGTCCGAATTAGAATGAATGAATGAATGAATGAATATCAGCAGATTATTCAGTATGATTTTCAAAAGAATATCAATAGTTTAACCTAAGAAGTAATTAATAATGATAATATCAAAATATTAATTAATTGATTAAAATCAATTATTATTATTATTATTATTATTATTATTATTATTATTATTTCATATTAAATAAAAAGTGTTGTATTTAGTTATAGATAAATCAATATGATTTTTAAACGAATTTCAATAGTTTAACATAAGAAAACAATAGTAATTAATAAATTAAAAAAAAGTGTTATATTTAATGAATGGTAATTCAGTAAGATTTTAAAATGAAGAACAATAGTTAATCTAAGAAAACAAATGAGTTAATTAATTAAGGTTGTATTTAATTACTGATGATAGTTCGGTACAATTTTTTGAAAGAAAAACGATCATTTCACCTGGAGAAAACAAATGGGAAAATTTAATTAAATATAAGTAATTTGAAAAAATGAATGAATGAATAAAAAAAAACAACAACATTACTTTATGATAACCATTAACTAAAGAAAGAAAGAAAGAAAGAAAGAAGCCTATGGATAATGAATACAGGAGAAAGACCTATGTCATCCACTTCTTAACATCATAGGACAGTCTGCGTACCTCCGTTATTAAGTTATCCAGAGACATTTGTTGTTACAATACAAGGGTATTTAATAGATCTATCGAATGAGAGGTTATAGCGAACGGAGAAATTTAAAAAAAAAAAGATGTCTTTTGGGCGATTGAATCAAGGCTATTTTTTTCATTTTTGTTGTAAAATGCAGACTTAATAAGGAAAAACCCTTGTAGCATTCATTACAATCTGGGCCATTTTAAAATTTATCTTATTTCAACAAATTTGGTATCAAATTGAAGCAGATACATTTTTCCATCTATTGCGAGGTTATAATAATATCTTGTATTATTGAAAATAAATGATTTTATTAGTTAAATGATGGGCTCCTATATAATTCTATACATTTCCACACTATTACCTGTCTGAGAACTAGCGACAGGCTGTGACGTTACAGAAGGGACCGATTGGTGCGGATTAGTACCTGTAGTACAAGAATTCCTGTATATGGACTAGTCATGACCAGTAGTAGATTGACTGAGTGGAGGTGACCAGTAGTAGAACTTGCAACACTATTCACGCAGCCTAGCACTGGCTAACTCAAAATGGGCTCATTGATCTCAAAGGTCCAGAATATATAAACAACAACATGATGAACGGTACCGGGAGACGTTTTAAGGCCGTCGCATGGCAATTAACGCCGATGGACTGGCTCCGGTCTCCAGTGACTAAATATTTTCTTATAATTCTGTTTGATAATCCATTAAAATAAAAAACCCAAATAATATCGTGATTATGAAGGCCGGTCACTAGTGACCAGCTTTTTTAAATCATGATATTATTTTGGTTTTAATTTAATGGATTATCAAACAGGATTATAAGGAAAAAAATGAGTCACTGGAGACTGGAGCCAGTCTATTAACACAAACTGTAGAGAAGGTAAACGGATTCTTGGTTGAAAAGGACAGAAAAGTGAGCATGTGTAGTTTCGCAATGACATAAATGAAAAGTCTCAAGAAGTGAAAAAGGACCAGGCATGTCGAAGTCTCTGAACTATATGATAGCATGATGTTGCAGCGACATTGAAGCGACGTTGTATAAACGTCATGTGCCCGCTAGGATTATCATGTGTGTTTAAAAAAAAAAACAAAAAAACAAAAAAAAAAAACATACATACATAAAGTTACCAAGGAAAGGCCCCAGTTGTCACATACATGACGTCACCTAGGAAAGGCCCCAGTTGTCATGATGCAGACTCTTCTCGAAGCACCAAAAGAAGAAGAGACGAGAAACAAATACTGACAAAATAAACTGTGATCGCACAACTGAAATAACCGACATACGTGAACGAAGAAAAGAACTGCCTGAGAACGCAACAGGAAAAAACTCTACAGGGGTTGGTGGGCATGGGTCGTGGGGCTTTAACTAGTTTTACTCGATCGAAACCTTGATCGAGTAATTCTGATACAGCCCCAGGCCATTACGAAAACATGCCTATTCAAATACATGTATATTGAAAATTTCACCACCAAAAACTGAAAGTTTTCAGATAAAAATTCTGATATTTTTCATATTTCTGCTCAAAACATAGATTGTGGGTATTCATAGGAAAAACTCTACAGGGGTGGGCATAGGTCGTGGGTCTTTAACTAGTTTTACTCGATCGAAACCTTGATCGAGTAATTCTGATGCAATCCCAGGCCGCTACAGAAATGTGTTCGGTCCGCGTAGAACTCTTCTACCTTATGGATGAAACGTCACAGTAAAGCACATATAATCACAAAAAAATGCGGAAACAAAGTTCAGCGATCTGAAGCCAAAGAAAAAGAGAAAAACCACAAGAGGAACACGGTGGGTCTGACCAAAGAAATCTATATAGTCATGCAGCAGAGGAACCGCCTTGGAACATTCAGTAGGAAAACTCGTATGAACAGAACTATTTTCGGAGACATGCATACGCACGCGCAGTCGACTAGTCGACCTGCAGCATTCACGGGTGGTTTTAGAGGTCGGTTAGGTACGAGCTTTGTTAGCTTTTCGACTAAGACTATTGAGGAGACGGAGTTAAATTAACCCTTGTCCTGCTGAATAAATTAAGATGCCATGCCCACTTCTAATTTTCAGCCAATAAGATTACTTGATCCAGATTGTTGCTATAAATTCACATACTTAATGGCAAACAGTGCAGATCCAGATCAGTTGGCTTCTTCAGAAGCCAACTGATCTGGATCTACACGTTTGCAAAGCAGGGTATATCCGGGTTCAGCAGGACAAGGGTTAACAGTTATCAGCTCTCCATTATACAAATTATATATATTCACATGCCGAATGGCAAACAGTGCAGAGAAGCCAACTGATCTGGAACTACACTGTTTGCGAAGGCAGGGTATATCTGGGCCCAGGGCGTGTGTATGAGTTGTGGGGGGGGGGGGGGGGAGCGGGAGGGAGAGAGCGAGGGGTAGGCTAAGTTTTGTTTTCTACATAGGCTCGGCCCCAGCATCTAGTGTTTACCCCCAAAAAATATACAGCATATCAGCCATACCCAAAAACAATATTCGGTATATTAATCATATCCAAAAAAAAAAAAAAAAAAAAAAAAAATACCTGCAGATATTAGCATACCAAAATATCTCCCTTGCTTTCTTTTTACAAATGTGTGGTTTTCATTTATTTTTCCTGTATAATGATTGTATTAGTAATATAAGTGCTTTAATAAGTTTCCAACAGTAGCTCCGTTTTTACTTTAGTAACATTGAACTGATGCAGAGCAGAAATAGAAAACTAAAATTAAAGTTAAAACTAAATAAAATAACTTATCAGTTCAACAGAAGGTTTTAACCCCGATTCTTACAAACCCCAAAAATTGGTAAAACTCAAAATTCTAAACCCCCCAAAATAGTCCTAGCCTAGCTGGCAAAATTCAGAGTATCCACCCACCCCCACGTCCCCCCGCCCTGGGATATGGGTTCAGCAGGACAATGGTTAAGAATTGTATTGGTATGCTTCAGTTTAACATTTATTTATGTATTACCTACATGTATGGTATAGTTGATCTACTTCAATAGTAAACATATTCAACATTGATGAGATAACTGTAAACCGATCTAATAAATAAAAGCAGGACAGCTATTGTTGTAATTTTAATGATTATGTTATGCCCAACCCGAGGAAAAAACTCCCGTATGTCAGATAGAAGTGTCTGGATGTTTTTTTTTTTTTTTTTTTTTGTGACCGTTCTGATTAATGACATTTATGGCCTTATTTTTATTGACTACTGATTTTTGGCCAAGAAGTTTAGTGACTTCTATTTTTGTAATGTAGAATTAAACGATAAAGCCCCCCAAAAATCCAAAATATACTAATTCTTGTGAAAATAGTTTTATCGAGTACTGCTTAAAGAATGATTAGCGATTTTTGGTACCCGCAACTCCCCCTCCCCCCACCCCATCCAGATCTTCAGATAGGCAACATAATTTGGCGCAGTCTAATCAGGGCCTTACGTAATAACTGCCAACTTTCATAATCTGGCCTGCTGTAGAACAGAACCCAGTTGATGAGAAGGTCCTGATCAGAAAAAAATGCATACGCGGATCGATGATGCGCAGTCTGATCCGACACCTTGCTATTCGCATTTGGCACCAGGGCCCTTTTCATGCGTCCATTTCGCACGTAAATCAACATTGAGAGGTTTAGGCACAAAATTAATAAGGTGCGCTACTTTATATGGAAAAGTGGGTTAATTTAAAACTCGTTTGCGCATGCGCATAATTAACCAAAATAAGCAAAATGGCGGCGAAGCTGAAAGACGGATGAATTCAAAGTGTTAAATTGGAATCTATGATGGCAACACAGAAACCCGGGGAATGGGTTCAGTCGCTAATCACAAGATTTGATGCACAGGTACATAATGGATGCGTTGTTTTTCTTTAATCAGTCGTGTCACGCACAATATTGGGTATTTTATTTCTGGGATTGGTCGAAAATTTATGAATGAAAAAAATCTGTCTGCTGACCGTGGGAAGCGATTTATTATTAGAACGATTATGTAAGCAGTCTTTGTATTCGCTTTTCAAAGGTACAGGGCGAAGGCGATCCATTTATGGCTAATTTTATCTATATGCAGTTGATTTGTGTCGGTATGCGGCTGTGTTTGTTACCCTATTTTTGCATATTTTATGAGATGAGTGGGCGGTTGTCAGCTGTTATTGCGGTTTGGTTCTCTCCCTTAGTCACGCGCGAGCGCGCACCTGCTCAAACCAATTAGTGACCTTGGTCATGCTCCAATTTCGACTTTATTGGGCATTTGCCAGTTCGAAAGCTTTATACCATATTCATTCATAAATGCTAAGTGTGTGTAAATTTATTGGTAGACATAATGAGTTCTGCCATTAAGCTTTTCCACTCTCTGGGCTAATTCAGCAGACGACAAATCAATGCCATTTGTCTTACTTTTACCAGAAAATGGGGATTTGACATTTCATACAACTTGTCCCCAAAGGAGACAATTTATATGAAATAACAAACCTGTTTTCTGGGAACAGTAAGAATAAAAAATATTTCAATATGTCGTCTGCTGAAAATATTACCCAGAATGCTAAGCGTTAAACATTGCCCATCCCTCTTGGCTTAGTTATACTACCTGTTGGCATATTATCAAATCTCTATAAAATACAAGCTAAAGAAAAAAAAGTGAAATAAAAAACAACAACACTGTCACTGATATTACCTGTCATGTTGTTTATTCTCTGCCAAGATATACAGATAAGGCACTTTTTTTTTGCAAACAGCACATATTTGTTTTATCTCTCTAATAGAACATATGTTGTGTGAATGCATTACCCTTACATTTAGAATCTGTTCACCAATTAATCTTATTAATCTAGCTTATGAAATCTGTGTTGATGCAAAGTCGGGATATGCTTCCATTGTGTGATGTCCATACTCCATACACTAGTAACACTACCAAGGTCAGTGTCAGTAAAAGGGAAATGTTCCAGAGTTAGTCTGCTTGCTCAATTTTTTTCCCACATATGCCAATGACTGTGGGATGCTGGAGGTTGGTGGTCACTGGAGCAGAGAAGATATATCTTTTTTTTTTTCCAGATTTTATAAAATTGTAAATAGTTTGGTTGCAATTCTGTGACATGATAAAGTCAGCAAATAAATTTTAAATAATAATAATAATAATAGACTTTATTTTTAGAAGGTGACACATTTAGCAATACAAGCTAATCTTCCATGAGGCCTATATTTACTGATACTCAAACACCACATATTCAAACTTTAGACCAAGCTCTGTCCTCCATATACAGTATACCTTGGTGTCACAATCACAAACAGCCTAGCATAGGGTAAAAACAGATCACATATTACATCGAAGACTATAAAAAACTCTGGTTTTCCTTACAGAAATATAGATTTGGCATCTAAAAAAGTTGAGTCTCCTGCATACAAAAACAGCTCAAGTATGCAGCCTGTTTGACATCTTCATTCAGAAGCTCAGTCTCAGTGCTTGCATTAAGGGAAGTCTTCCCAAAAATTGCCGTGGGACTTCCAAAAATCAGTGCCAAGAAGTCTGGGACTCCCAACTTATAAAGATATTTAGTCATTTATAACAAAAAACTAATGAATTTATGTGTTATTTAGCTTAAGAATGGCAGTTTTACTCCATAAATGAGAGTTTAAGAATATTGAGGTTGAATTTCTGAAAGGGAGTGAAAAAAATTGATCACCAGGGCTTCCAGATATTGAAGCTAGGAAGACCTGGGACTTCCTGATTTTGACAGTTAGTGCAAGCACTGCAGTCTCATCAAACAGAGAGGGTGCAGAAACCTGTGACTCAGTGGGCTTTCAGGCACTGGCCAAACACTAGCCATGTTGGAGAAATGCTCTAGATGAATTGGGTTCAACAATATGGCCAACCCGTATTTGCAATATATTTAGTCAAGGCTTAATCCTATTATACTCACAAATCCTCTTCTGCTAGAAGGCCCTGTGGGGCATGTTAGATCAGCTCTACTTATTATCCCCACGCTTTTCGAAGAAAAAGCGGGGATATTGTGATATGCCCACACACCCCTTAAACTACGGACACTTCTGTGTATTTCAGTAGGAGTTATTCCATAGACGTTCAAGCCGACTGAATTGTGTGTCAAAAATTACGTACAAAGTACCCTTGTGTGTCTCATTTTCGACACACAAGGGTACTTTGCACGTAAGGAGACACAGAAGTATACATCCATCCTTTCGTACATCCATACGTCTGTAATGTCACATTGTTCCTAGACCATTTAAGCTAGTATCTCGAAACTTTCACAGGCAATAGCCCTATGGATGAGAACTGGAGGAACACATTTGGAATTTTGATCTAAGCCCTGGAGGCAGGACCAGAGGGGTGTGGCCCCGAAGAATCCAAAATCCATTTTGTACAAACATAGTCATGTTGCATATCAAATCAAAGGTAATGAAGAGTAGAATACAGTGGTGCAAAAATTTTGCCCCAGGGGCATGTCTGGGGATCACCACAGGTCAAAAAGTAGGATTTTGGGTCCTTTTTTTTTGATTGTCACACACACTTCTCCTAGGCTTTTTGAGCTAGAACCTTGAAACTGTCACAGGTAATAGCCCTATGGATGTGGACTGGAGGAAAACATTTAGAATTTTGATGTGCACGGAGATATGCGATTGCGCTGGCACGGGGATATGCGATGGCCCGCCATCGACTTGCTAGATACAATGTACATGTAGTTTGTAATTTAACATCCCAGCATACATGTGAAAACATGCATATACATGTACGGTATATGAATAGAATGGAATAGAATATTGTTTATTGCACAAATATATCCATAATGTGGACCACAGTGGTTTTAGGCAAAACAATAATAATTTTTTGATGAAAGGTAATGAACCATTTTGAAAGTAAAAGTATTTAAAGAATGATTAAAGTACAATACATGTATAACTACAGTTGACTCTCGTTATCTCGACCCCTCTTATCTCGATCCTATCACTTATGTCGAACTGATTTCTGAGTCCCGATTATTTTCCCTATGTATTTATTGTATTTCAGCTTCGCGTATGTTGAACTTCTTTTATGTCGACACTTCGGCTATCTCGTCCATCATTTTCAGTCCCTAAATATATTTTTCACAGTTTTTACTACCGCGTATCTCGAACTCGGACCATGACGAAGGGAAAAAAATGTAAGATGCGGCGCCGCCAGTCTCTCAGTTAATGAAAATCATAATAGGCCATTGATAAATCAATCAATATTTTAATTTTCCCCTTTGTCCAGGTAATTACAAACAACACAGACAATGTCTAAAATCCGTAATTATGAAATCACGGGCGTGTCTTGTCGGGTTTGACACGCGGCGCTCAACACCGTCTCGTGTCATTGATTTGTAAGATAAAAAGCGGCCCAGAATAGTGCTATGGAAGATTAATCAATGAAGTTTCTTTAATTTATTGTTTAGATATGCTCTTCATTATTGAGTACTGTCCGTCTGAATGATATAGCGTCTTCAAGAAAAGTCAGTGCGCGACAGGTTCCGACTCAGATCGGCTGGTATGGATCAGGCTAGCTAAGTCTGAATCTTCGCTTGTTACTCTTTGGTCAGGCGGTGCTCTTTGGTAAGCCCATATAAGGCTTATGCGTATAATGGAAAATTTGGGGCGTGCAGGCTGATCCCAGTCTTTGACAGTCGCACAGTCTTCTAATAATGTTGTGCACGGCCTCAAATAGACAAATCATACGTGGGTACCGATTTAATCCTTCCGACCCTGTAGACTGGTACGGATACCCGCACAAATAGTGTAGGTCCAGATGAGATGGTTCATAACGAGCTTTCTCTGCAGGATCTACAGTTTGCCGCGCTGAAGTGGTTCGTTTATGCTAGGGGAGATAATCCAAACTAGCTTACAGCTGCCACTTGACATTGTAAGCGTTTTACGTTTTATGCAAAAGCGGAAACCAGTCAACTCTTTATCGAGTTGTCTATGCGAAGGGAGCTAATCCAAACCAGTTCATAACGTATAGCTAACAAAACCCGGAAATCAGTAATTTATTTATAGCTCATATGGAAATCCAAATTTGCAGGAGTATTAAAAGACAACAAGAGACATTTGAAATTTATTATTATTAACATTTATTGATGATATTATTCCAAGAGAACCATTGCATCTCCTAAAACAAACAGTAACAATGCAAACTGAAGTACGCATAAATTATTTAAATTGCCATATACATGTGCCTTCCATGCACATTTTGGCGAACAGAGGCGAACAGTCGTCATACCTATGACGTCACAATTTGGTTGTCTCGAACTACTGATAACTCGAACATTTTTATCAGGTCCCGTGAAGTTCGAGATAACGAGAGTCGACTGTATTTTACATGCAATTACATGTATGTGTAAGCATGTCTTCAATCCCGGGACACATAAATGATAAAGAGCCGGGACTTGTGAATATTCCTGACCGAAGATGTGTCCTCTGGTCCACTGGATGCATGTTTTTTCTGTGGGACCACTACCGGTACTGATTGGGATTCTTGCCTTTGAAGTCTAAAGTCCGCTACGTCAGTAGCATCTTAAAACAATAATAACCAACCTGTCACGTTATTCAAACATGTGGCAGTATTGTATTTACTTGCTAAGCAAAGGGTGGTAAATGTAAGTAAAACCGGTGTTGGCTGTTCACACTACAGTGATGGTTAACTGGTCAACTGGTCAAGCAAATAAAGCGTGCAGTTGACACTTTAAAACGTGTTCATAGTTTTCTGTAGCTGTCACTTGTTCTTATGGGAAAGTGATGTGCTTTGGTTGCTTTGGTCATCCTGGAAAGCAATGTTGATGCTGCCTTGATTCCTGCACTTAACATCCATTAACACTTAACCCTTGTCCTGCTGAACCCAGATGTACCCTGTATTCGCAAACAGTGTAGATCCAGATCAGTTGGCTTCTGAAGAAGCCAACTGATCTGGATCTGCACTGTTTGTCATTCAGTATATGAATTTATATCAACAACCTGGATCAAGTAATTTGATTGGCTGAAAGTTGGACATGGGCGTGGGATCTTTATTTATTCAGCAGGACAAGGGTTAATTATTAAAAGATAACTGTAGACAGCAACAAACTTTTGTATAGTGAGGGTCGGGTACTGAATTTAACTGAAAAGCAATGAAAGAGGTGTGCCTTTGGGAGGGTTAGTTGATATTTCTTGAGAAAAGCTCCTGGAATCTTACTAAAGAAACCAGAAAATATAAATACCTGCCATATTTGATGGAAGATTTCTAGTATTTTTACCAGCTAAAAGCTAGGCTAGATACATGTACCTTCAGATTGGTCGCTTAACAGTCATATCTGTAAGTGACTTGTCTGGTCAAAAATTTAGAGACAGAGAAAAGTAGTTTCTACTCAGGCCATCATTTATTTTAGGGTAATGTGAAGTATGCCAAGAGAAGTCGAACTGAGTTTCTGATTTTTGTTCTTTTGTCTGTTTTTTGTTGCTAACAGCAATCTTTTAGAGTTTTAGCTCACCTGAGCCCAAGGCCGAGGATGAGCTATTGTGATCGCTTTCCGTCCGTCCATCGTCCATCCGTTCGGACTTCACCTATGAAACCTCAGGGCCAATTTTCTTCAAATTTAACATGGAGCCTTCTGTTAATGGGAATTGAAAATTTGTTCAAATGGTCAAGGTCTGTTAATTAAGATGGCCTCCGTGCCCATATATGGTAAAAACACTTAAAAATCTTCTTCTCCAGAACAAAAAAAGCTTTATGGCTGAATCTTGGTGTATAGCAGCCTAAACTCAAGGTCTACCAAATTTGTTCAACTGATGTATTGCATGGGGAAAATGTTGAAAAGTCATTTTCTCAAAATGTATGAAAGGCTAATGTTTGAAACTTACAAAGTATAATTAAAGTAGTAAATTTTGTCCCCTGGGGGATATCTGCCCTTGCCCCTTGGCTATATACATGTATAAAGTTGCGTAATTTTTAAAGTCTTCTTCTCTGAGATTGTTTGAGCAATTTTCACCAGATTTCACATGGGGCCTTCTGTTGAAAGGGTATTGACAAATTGTTCAAATGGTTCCGTGCTGTTGAACAAGATGGGCCGCCATGCCCATATATGGTAAAAACACTTAAAAATCTTCTTCTCCAGAACCAAGAAAGCTTTGAGGCTGAATCTTGTTAGATAGCATCGGGGACTCAAGGTCTATAAAATGTGTTCAAATGATGGTCATAGGTAGATCTTTGACCTTTTTTACCGAAAGGGCAGATTTGCACCCCCATACATTTGTATTTGAAAAGTGATGACAAAATCATTTTCTCACTAATTTTAAAGACTAATGTCTGAAACTTACCACATACGGTATGTTTAAAGAAGTAAAACTGTTTAGCTACCGTCAAAATTTTGGGGGTAATCTGCCTTTGTCTCTGGCTATGTACATGTATTAAATCGTGAAATCTTTAAACGTCTTCTCTGAAACAGCTTGAACAATTTTCAACAGATTTCACATGAGGCCTTTGTTAAAAGGATGCGGATAATTTGTTCAAACTGTTCCATGCCATTGAACAAGATAGCTGCCATGCCCATATGCATGTACCAATATGGTTAAAACCTAAAAATCTTCTCGAGAACTCTTTTAGGCTGAATCTTGGTATACAGCATCAGGGACTTAAGTCAACTAAGTTTGTTCAAATGATGGTACTAGGATGACCTTTGACCTTTTAAGGCATGGTCAAATTTGTGTCCTTTTTGCTGTGGCAATACTAGTAGTTAATTGGCATTTGCTGATAGATGCAATAGCTGTTTTTATCAGGTAAGTTTTAATCATGGTTCATGGGCCTCTTGTTATTGTATGCCTATGGTGGCAGTAAAACGTCTCCCTGTACTTCACCATATATTACCAAGTCTTTTTTTCTGCGAATCAAAGAAATGAGAAGCAAGTACACAAAACCCAGACCTTTTTCATAGCATGTGCTGATACCGCAACAGGATGCCATGTAAACATTATATTGAAGTTTTGCTGGAATCTCTGCAGAGAAGTCCATTATCAGGCTGTGCAGATACATATCCTGTATAGTATATAAAGGATTTTATTGTAAAGGGTCAGTAATCAGTCATTACTGAGTTCCCACCTTTTTTTGGGAAAGAGTAGCCAACTCTGCTTGCTGTCTGTCCATTTTGTGATTGCTTTTTTGTATTTGTCTGTCTTTCAGTCTGGTGTCAGGGGCTTGATGTGAATCTGATTGTATTAGTTCCTGAGTTCTCTTATTTATTTTTATTGATGAATTCAAGTATTATTTTCATTGAAACAGTAACCATAAACCAAAGAAGAACAACTCAGGTAATTTTGCTGAAAATTTGTATAATTCAGAGTTTTCATTAAGAGGTAGCTGGAGGCAAAAATGACTACCTTAAACCATTTTCTGGCCTTCTCAACATTTTGTTTTTGGCATTTAAATGTATCCAAATGATAAGAAATTGACCGCCTCAAACTGTCTTCTGGCCTCTTGCAAAAATTCTTATTGAAAATCCTGTAATTTAGAAAATTGTTCTTGTTGATTTCAGCTGCCAATCAAAACAGGGCTACACACGACCCAGGCTATTCAGAATGTGGAACAGAATAAGGAATGCCTAATCAATGTTAGCAAGTACAAGTTTAGAGAGGTCATCAATGGACTCACAAAAACGCTACAGTCCGTCACAAATACTGTAAGTTACAGGTTTTCGCAGACGATATGAACTCCCCAGTAAGCATTCTACATAAATCTATAGCGGGCCGTTATCGGCCCGTCAGGGTAGCTGACCGGCCGATAACGGCCCGCAATAGATTTATGTAGAATGCTGGCTGGGTCAGTTGTCAGTCATTTACTTCATATCTCCTCTGTTTCTCTCATTCCTTTCATCTACTAATGCTTCTATCCCTCCCTTTACTCTCTTTCACTGGGAGATGACACAGAATGACCCAAAAAGAAAAAAATCTGTATTCCCAACTAAATGAGAAATGGGTGTGTAAAAATAGCCAAAAAATAGCCAATTGCTTAAAGTCTGAAGCCAGCTGATCTGGATCTGCACTGTTTGCCATTAAGTATGTAAATTTATAGCAACAATTCGGATCAAGCAATCTGATTGGCTGAAAATTAGAAGTGGGCGTGGCATTTTAATTTATTCAGCATGGCAAAGGTTAACTAAGGTACTGATGCAGTGAACACTGCCAGTTTTGATTCTTCAAGAAAGGATGGTCTCTTTTATTGAAGGAGTGTTCACTATTTATTGGTCATTTGCACAGCTTCACCAGCTGTAAACATGACCAATTTTTCACCCCTTTTCCCCCATATTTCAGACCCTTCACTCCTCAACATTGACCAGAGCTCAAGATAAGGCACTTTTTTTCACCCAAAATGTACTGATATTTTTCTTATTTCTGCACAAAACCTATGTTATGGGTGCCCATTAGAAGCGCCTCGATGAGGCGCTTCTAATGGGTACCCACAACATAGGTTTGCATGCAGAAATAAGAAAAATATCAGTACTTTTTTGAGGCACTTCTAATGAGTATCCACAACATAGGTTTTCGTGCAGAAATAAGAAAAAAACTGTGTGGATACCTCCTCTCATCTGGAGCTATGATTGACTCAAACCTTTACAGCATTCCCATTCACGTACTGCAGTACATAATTCACGTAGAGAATCTGCCATGAGCGTACAGAACTGTTGGTATCTACGTACATAAACATATAAAAAATTTGGTGCACGTATAAATTGCAACATGCGTACATCATACTGAGTCAGTTTTCGCTCAATAGCATGTCCTTTTAAATATTAATAAAGCATCGAAACACTGCGGTTGCTGGCGGACAATAACGAATGCGTTCGACCAGTGCATTGAAACGGTCGGGATTCCCGGAATGTATTTATATTTTTACCGAGAGGGATAAGATTATTGTTCATTGGTTTATTGTGGATGATCTTTTTTGCATTATCCAATCACTGACGACCATTACATTGTATCCCGGTTCAGTGGGCACCTCTTTTTCTCCGAATTTAAGGCTCGGTTTGCTCAAGTGTATACAAAAGTTGTCAATTAGATCGGTAATATTTTGTTTCATTTAGATTAATTTAGGATAGTTGTACCGCTGCATGACTACTTTGGCCAAGTTTTTAATGACTGTTATCAACAAAAGCATGTACTTATTGCCGTAAAATCTACATGTCATAAGTTTTCGCGACTTCCTAATTTCCCGAAAAAGTTTAATTATTCAGTCAATAGACACTGTTATGAATATTAAAAGCGCTCAGAACTCTCAGGAAAATGTCATTCACTCTTTCATAGAATTTCCAATCTTTCTTGCTTTTTTTGCAGTAGCGATTTTCTATAAAATCAGTATGTCCGGCTCACACTGAACGAAAGGAACAACTTTCTGGATAGAACCTGTTTTACCTGTTTTCGAACATTATATATCTAAGAAGCTTTAATAGTACTTGAACTTGGCTGTTAGTATTAGGTTCTTTTGACTAAAGAATATGTTTAGGAAAAGTGACGTCTTGATATGATTGAAGCACAGTTTTCTTTTTATTTAGAATACTAAGACAAAGTACCTAAAACTGACCACAATGACATTTAAAGTATAAAGTCTTCCTAGCGCTTAACAATGCATTTAATTACCCAAAGAAAATATATGTACCCTCAAAAAGTGATCTGTACCCCCAAATGCTAAACCCAAGGGGTACATGTACCCCTAAATCAAAATGTGAGTGGGAATGCTGCCTTTAACCGATTGTAGTCGGGAGACCCATAAAAGGGTAATTGGCAAACAGTGCAGACCCAGATCAGATGCTGCAGAATGCGGCATCTGACCAGGGTCTCCACTGTTTGCAAATAGTTTAACCATTTTTCTCTAAGAATATATAAATCTCATAGCTGAACATACCTAAAATTGAAATTGGACTCTTCCAATATATAGTGTGGGAGAATCTATTCAGTTTACAATGGGTTAATAAAACTGATCAATCTTATCATTTTTACTTGTCAAATAATCCATAAAGTTTGACATGGAGACATAATTCATGAATTATCTTATTTGCATGAAATTTATTAAAGAACAATGATTTAATTTTGTTAATGATTTCATGATAGACAAAAGGATATGAAAATATGTCTCAGCTGCAGATCTGAATATTACATGTACTTTGCGGTCAGGGGACTAGTTAACCCTTAGGCTGCTAATCGCGAATATTGTTGTGCTCGAGAGGTCTGCCAACTTTAAAGCCTGTCATACTTACCACATGCAACCATTCAGAGCAAGTGTTCTCATACAGGAGTGAACCTACTTTCATACAAACACGCCACTTTTCATTAGATAGTCAGGTGCTGGGGCCTCGGTGGCTCAGTTGGATGCGCCGTCCGACTGGAGACCAGGAGGTCGCGGGTTCAACCCCCGCTGAGGTCGGCAACATTCTTTCGTGGAGATTGATCATGAAATATTTTCTACGGTCATTCTCTCCCTTCCGCTGATTCAAGAAGGGCAGTTGTCAGTTTCTGGCGAAAGAATGTGCACAATACTGGTTAACCACTTAGAGGACTAAGCCTGCCCAGTAAACGTGTGGTTAGGTAAACTGACCGTGCTCGACATGACCCCATTGGGTTGACTGGGCCGTAAAACCTCAACACAAACAAACAAGTCAGGTGCTGGATTTTACCCCCACTAAAAAGACCGAGAATACCAAATTTCAACTTCAACAGATTGATCACGATTTTCTGGAGAAAAAGCCCATAACACCTGAATCATTTCCAGTGAGGAAGAAGTAGGAATAACAGTAGAACCTTTGTATGTCACTTGTTTCATTCGCAATAGTACACAGTAGGCGCTGGTCTCTTGTAACTTTTTTTTTTTTTTTTTTAAGTGTCTTAAACGGTTCCCGCTTTACACCTAACTGTCAAGTGACTTTCTAGTCACGTGACTTTCTAGTCACGTGACCATCCCTTCTCCGGTAAAATGGCCACCTACGATCGGCAAATTGTATGTGAAAATTCCATGTAATTCGAGGCAAAATTAAGGGAGTAATGACTTCTTGAGTAGAGCACTAGAGGTACCCCTCTTACAGGTTTGATTCATTTTTTTTCTAGCAGGCTAAGTGTTAAGGAAAATATCTGATGATAAATCCTGGGATAACCAGGGATAACGTTGGCTGACAGACAAAGGAGCTTTTTTTTTTTTTTTTAAATCTCTCGAAAAATTGATCCAAAATCATAACTCCATATACTTTTGTCTTATAAAAAGGCCCATGTTTTCAAAGTGAAAGGGCCATTTTGAAAACTGAAGGGCAAATTTGCTTATGGCCCCTTCCAAATTTATCCCTGGATTCCATAGCTCTAGATAAAAGAGGTATCTAGATAAATGAAGTGTCCCAGTGGCAGAGTGGCTAGTGGTCTTGATTATGGATCACATATTCCTGGTTTGAATCATGGTGGAGGCAGAATTAAGGTCATGGCTGTATGGAGCTTCATTGCTGAGTTGAATAATGTTGCAAGGGATGTAAAAATCCCAAATCATCATGTATCTAGATAAATATTTTGTTATTTCTCCGGCACCCCCCCCCCCCCCCCCCAAAAAAAAAAAAAAAAAAAAAAAGACAAAAAAAAAATACTAACAGCATATTATGTTGTGGATACTCATTAGAAGTGCCTCACCATTGTGGATACTCATTAGAAGTGCCTCAGTGAGGCACTTCTAATGATTACCAACTATGTACATTTCCATGGAGAATAATAAAAATATCAACAGTTCTTGGACAATAAAGTGCCTTAACAAACTATTCCATGTCCTTCTCTCCATTTTGCTGATTCAAGAAGGGCAGTTGTCAGTTTCTGGCAGAAGAATGCGCACAGGTACTGTTTAACTGCTTAGAGAACTGTCAGGAAAAGTGTGGTTATGTAAACTTACCGACTTGACATGACCCTATTAAATAGGTTGACTGGGTCGTAAAACCTCAACTAAAAAAATATGTATATTATTTTGTGGAAAAGTAATAGACATAGCACTAGTTAGGGTATTTTTTCAATCCAAAAGTATTGATATTTTTCTTATTTCTGCACGAAAACATATGTTGTGGGTACTTATTAGAAGCGGCTCGCTGAGGCACTTCAAATGAGTACCCACAACATACGTTTTCGTGAAGAAATAAGAAAAATATTTACAGGATACCCACACTTATCTAGACCTATGAATTATAGAAGTGGTGAAGTGCTTCTTTTAATGAGTACCTACAAGTAACAACATATGTTTTCTTTGAGATATAAGAAAAAATATATATCTCATAATCTGGATGCTCTTCTTAGATGGCGATTTGAAATACTTGTGCAAGGATAGGTAAATTGAAATTACTTACTTGCCCTTAGGGAAAAGGGACAAGTGGGACAGGTCGGGCATGGTATTTCCACTGCCCTGACTTGTAGGAAATTGCTGGTTTTCTCCTGAACTGAGCCTCAGCGGATGCAGCTAACTAAGAAGGTCAGATAACATATTATGTCATTAATATTTAATGTTGTCTCTGTCAGGTTTAATGAATGAACCTAAAAATAGGTCTCGAAAAGTACACACAGTTATAGCTCTGAGTAGGAGAGATATGCATACAGCTCCAAATAAGGCACACTTTTTCAGCTACTGAAATTGTTGATATTTTTTTCTTACCGTAGTCAATCTAATTACTGCACTGTGCGCTTAGGTTTTTCAAAAATGCTGGGAAAACTTGTGGTAAAATATGTACCTACCTATACTAAAGGTACACTTTAGAAAACAAAAATGCGAAGGACTTTATCAAATAATGCTTATGCGATGGTTTTTTCTTTTGTTTTTTTTTTATTTTCTTCATAAAGCATATGTTATGGGTACTCATTTGAATTGCATCGACAAGTCCATGCGATTCACAACAAATGTCTCTATAAAGTAGTAGACAAAAATTACACTGGCTCTAATCTGAAGACTACGGAATTGCTTGACTGTGCGCTTATAGGAGCATGTGTGGTAATTAGGTGGAATACGGTATTTCTCCACAAAAACGTGTACACATTAGAAGTGCCTCTGCAAGGCATTTCTAATGATTAAGAGTACACACACCGTTCATTTAGAAATAAAGAAAATGTTTCTTGTTACTCTCTCTAATCTGGAGCTCTAATCTGGAGGTTTGTATTTGGAGAAACTATTTTCCTTGTACATTGTACTCATCATCAGTACCTTATGGAGGTGCTTACAATGAGTACTGGATAATCCTCCATAGCTCTTGATAAGGCGCTTTTTTCCACAAAAAAAGTATCTATATTTTTCTTATTTCTCAACGAAAACATATGTTGTGGGTACTCATTAGAAGTGCCTCAGCGAGGCATTTCTAATGAGTACCCACAACATATATGTTTTCGACGAGTAATAAAAAAAACTACTTACCTGATACTCGCTCTTATCTAGACCTATGCCCACAACATAGTGGGTTTTGTGTGGAAAAATTAGAAAAATGTTTATCCTCATAGTACCTAAGTGATTTGAAAGTTATTATTTCTCCACAAAAATATGTGTAGGTTAATTGATTGAGTTGAAGTCTTATGGCTCAGTCAACCCATGATGGTCAGGTTGAGCGCAGCCAGTTTACCTAGCCCCACTTTTCCTAGGCAAGCTTAGTGTTCTAAGTAGTTAACCAGCAATTGTGCACATTCTTTCGCCAGAAACTGACAACTGCCCTTTTTGAATCAGCAGAAGGGAAAGAATGACCACAGAAATATTTCATGATCAATCTCCACCATGGCTCTTGATAAGGCGCTTTTTTCAACCAAAAAGTAGCTATATTTTTCTTATTTCTTGATGAAAACGTATGTTGTGCGTACTCATTAGAAGCGCCTCGGAGAGGCGCTTCTAATGAGTACCCACAACATATGTTTTGGTCGAGAAATAAGAAAACTATTTACCTGATACCCACTCTTATCTAGACCTATGCTCCACAAAAAAATGTTGCCAGACCCGGCAGGGATCGAACCTGCTACCTCTTGATCAGAAGTTAGATGTGCCTATGACTTAGCCACCGAGGCCGGCCAAAATGTGTATAGTGGATACGTATTAGAATAGCAGATTTCTTCCTGGAGGAACTCCACACCATATGCTTTCATGGATAAGAAAGAAAACGATCAATGCTTTTAGGTTGGAAAAAAAAAAAGACACCTTCTCTCTTGAGCTATGAAATATCAATGCTTTTTTGTCAAAAGAAGAAAATCTTATCTGAACAGTTAGGAGCAGAACTTGAAAATAACTTGTAAAATCCATGACTCCTTACAGTATTAGTTTAGGATTAAATTGCCTCCCTTTCTGTGATAGCAGAGTAACTTTTCTTTGTCTGGGAAAAAGAAACCGAAGATTTAACCACAACAATCATTTTGTCTATTCACATATTATTCCAAGTAAATGATGATTTTGTGTTTTAAATATATTTCAGTATTATTTATGTCATATTGAGACAAAAGGGGTGATAATGAAATGCTCGGTGCACGAAGCACTAGACAGTCATAAGCAAAATTCCGCCTCTTGTGGGATTCTGTCCTAGATCCTCGTAAACTGAAACTGCGGCCATAGACCGAACTGTTTGGCCATAGGAACACTGCCTGGAAGGGGGCTAAAATAAGAATGAATACATATTTTCTACAAGTCAGCTATTAGCCGATGATCGCCTGGGAAATTCTGGCCGATTCCAAACACTAGTTTATATGCATATATACTATCAACTAGTTTTTACATGTTTTATATGCAACATATTCCTGTCAGTAGAAAGCTTTTATTTGACTCATAAATTTTTTTTTTTTTTTTTTTACATCGTCAGTGATGACATCCATGTTCGTAGTTGTAAAAATTTAATTGCGGTATTTTCCATATTTCTTACCTGATTTTGATAACTGATCTGAATCTGCACTGTTTGTCATTAAATATGTGAATTTGTATCAACAATCTAGATAAAGTAATCTCATTGGCTGAAAATTAGAAGTGGGCCTGATATGATAATTTATTTAGCAGGACAAGGGTTAATCAGGCATGGAGCTCAATGCTCACTTTTAGAGTACTACTAGGCATATGCACCTCTCTGAAATACGCACCCAATGGCATTATACTAACATCAGACCAATCAGCAACAGTTTGTTTGTTTGCTTGTGTTGAGGTTTTATGGTTCAGTCAACCCAATGGGGTCGTGTAGTGTGCGGACAGTTTACCTACTCACACTTTTGCTGGGCAGGCTTACTCCTCTAAGCGGTTAACCAGTATTGTGTACATTCTTTCGCCAGTAACTGACAACTGCCCTCCTCGAAACAGTGGAAGGGAGTCAGAGAAAATATTTTGTGATCAATCTCCATGAAAGAATGTTGCCGACCCGGTCGGGGGTCGAACCCTCGGCCTCCTGATCACCAGTCTGACATTCAAATGAGCCACCGAGGCTGGCAACCAGCAACAGCCATTACACTAAGTATTTTTAGTTTAATCATATTTTATTGCCAAATAATCATATAGCAAGTGAGTTGGACCACAAGTTCTCACAACATTAGATAAGGTCCTCCACTAAGTGTTTTAAGAAACAACTGCATATAAAGTCAAAATTACAGTATGGAATAAAGTGTTGGAAATTTTAGGGCATTTACCGTATACAATAAAGTGCTTTTTGCTTGTTCGGTTCAGTTTCTAAAATAGCTTAACCCTTGTCCTGCTGAGCCCGGATATACCCTACCTTTGCAAACAGTGTAGATCCAGATCAGTTGGCTTCTGAAGAAGCCAACTGATCTGAATCTGCACTGTTTGTCATTAAGTATGTGAATTTATAGCTGCAATCCGGATCAAGTAATCTGATTGGCTGAAAATTAGAAGTAGGTGTGGCATCTTAATTTATTCAGCAGGACAAGGGTTAAGTATAAATCAGAGGACGTGTTAAGTAGGAGTGTTCAGTGATAATTCTCTGATATTTTTTTTTTTTTTTTTTTTATTTCTCCATAAAATATATGATGTGGGTACTCATTAGAAGCGCTTCGCCAAAGTGCTTCTAATGAATACCCACAACATATGTTTTTGATGGAGAACTGGAGAAAATTATCCTGGAACTATCATCAAACACTCGTCTTCAACCTTAACCACTTTCTGGGCTAATTCACCTGATGACAAATTATATATTTTTTCTTAATTTTCCAAGAAAACAGGATCTGACATTTCATGCAGCTTGTCTCCATTAGAGACAATTTGCAAGAAATGTCAAAACCTGTTTTCTGGATAAAAACAGGTTTTGACATTTCTTGCAAATTGTCTCTAATGGAGACAAGCTGCATGAAATGTCAGATCCTGTTTTCTTGGAAAAATATTTCAATATGTCTGCTGAAAATTTTATTGTGAGTGTTAAGCATTAAGCGTTAACATGTCCTCTGATAAATGCATGTCATTCCTAATGCATTACAAAAAATATCCACAATTCAAGGAGTGGGCCAGATGAAAAGAAAATATGTTGCATGTTAAGCAAAACTGTGTCTAAATTTACCGACAACTCAAATAATGCAGTCACATTAAATACTGACACTCGACTGACTGGTTCTAATTTCCAGCTTGGCTTTAACTCTTTCACTGTCATAAGCGATAAAATAGGCTTTTGCAAATAGCACAGATCCAGATAAGACTGCTCATAATGAGCTGTCTCATCTGGATCTACACTGTTTGACATTCAGTCTTTCAACTTTACATATAAACTTCTTTCCAAGCCATAGATGATTTATAAAACAAAGCACACGACAAATGTCATCTGAAATTTGGCACTGAAAGAGTTAATAATCCATTTAACATCTAGGAATTGGTATTTTATGATATTTTTGGGATAAGTTTTCTTATTTCTTCATAAAAGTCATGTTGTATGTACTCATTAGAAGCGCCTGACCAAGGCATTTCTAATGAGTACCCACAACATATTGATGATTGGTCAATCTAAGATGTACTGGACTGCTTATCAAACATTATTGATTTTTTTGTGATGGTCGGTAATGCCCGTTAGTTTTCGTCCGTAAACTGAGTGAACCAGTCTAATTTGTTTGGCCAAAACGTAAATAAGGCTAAATCCTGTTTAAGTTACTTCCCTTGTTCTCATCGAATTTGTTTACATGTGACACTGTGCGAGGCAAAATATTACACTCGTGATTTTGTGAAGGGTTGGGATAACATCATACAAAAAATGCCCCTAGAAAGCAAGAAACGTTGACATTTTTCATGCCAAAATCCAGCCCTGACCAAATGGAATCCCTGCAAGGATATGGCTATAATGACGCTAGCCCCCACCCACCACTGAATCCACAGTAAAGAGATTTTCTAGCTTTTATAATTGGTCCAAGAAAATTTCAGAATGTCTGTAAGAACCAGCTGCCATTTGGACAAAATGTCTGGTACTGATTTTGGTCTAGCTGAATCACTGGACACCCGGGATAAGACATAATTCCTGCACATCCATGTACTACTATAAGCAATATAGATTAATGTCCCTTTACTTGTCTATAAAGGTATTTACTGTGGGAGCTCTGACATTCGAATTGCATGGACTTTGTTGAGGCAATTTAAAAGAGCACCCACAATATATACATTAATAAGAAAATCAGAAAAAAAATGCACACACATTATCCTCTTGTGAATTTCTTAACCGACCTTTCGTGTGTCCTTATTGGGTGGATAATTTACTGCAGCCTTTTTAGTTATTTTGAAAAACCTAAGTGTACAGTGCAGTAACTACATGAAGGTTGAATATGATGCATTTAAGTTATCTAAGTACATGTACACTACAACCTCTTTATAACACGGTTCGTTATAACAAGGTTTTGGATATAACATGGTTCAAAGATGGATCCCAAAAATGTATAGATTATATTGAAAATGACCATAAATGGTCATTTTTCAATATAATCTATACATTTTTGTTTGGATATAACACGGTTGTTTAACTAAGACGGTTTCTGCTATGGACCCCAAAAATAGTGTTATAAAGAGGTTGTGGTGTATATACATAATAGTTATATGTCCTGTTACTGCAATATTCTTACCCATTGTAGATCTTAAGGCGTTTAGTTCAACTGAATGTTTGTCTTTTGTTTGCTTAAGCTGTTCCATTTTTAACTCTGAAATTTCCACAGTATATCCTATGGAATAAATCACATTTTAAATGTTTTTTTCTTAACTTCACTTTATAATAATTGTATTTATAGTTGTGGCATGCCAATTTGCAATGAACAGTTTTTTGTTGTTGTTTTTTAATCCAATGAATTAACCTTTAAAACTCTCTGGGCAAATTCAGCAGACAACAAATTAATTATATTTTTCTTATTTTTCCCAGAAAACAGGATTTGACATTTCTTTGAGACATTGGAGACAGTTTGCATGAAATGTCGAATCTTGTTTCCTGGGAAAAATAAGAAAAATAATTCAGTATGTTGTCTGCTGAAAATTTTACCCAGTGTGTGACAGTTGCATTTTACTGAAAAGTCCCTGTAAATATGAAAGTAACTTAAAAGCGGAATGGATGAATTTAATGATTGGACAACTGTCCAATATATTTCAGGGTTATTTAGAAAAAAAAAGTTATCAAACATTAAAATTGTGTCATGTATTCTATGCCCCCTATTAACATTTATTAGCTTGTAAGTTGACACTGGACAAATGTATATTTGATGAGTTAAATAAATTTCTGATAATAAAATTAAAATAGAATTATTTTAAATGAGCCCTGCCAGGATGAAAAAGGGACCTAGCTGACAAAGCAACAGATAAGGTGATTTTTTCATCCCAAACTTGCTGATATTGTTCTTATTTCTCAATAAAAACATATATTGTGGGTACTCATTAGAAGCGCCTCAGCGAGGCGCTTCTAATGAGTACCCACAATATATGTATTCGTCGAGAAATAAGAAAAATATTATGTGGATACCCTTTCTTATCTGTACCTATGTTAAGCACATACAGATAATGTAGTATTCAACGGTCATAGTAAGATCTAACAGAGAACATGGACTGAGAAAACATTTTCACCCTTGATAATTGCTCGTGTGAACGTAATTCTCAGACAAGGAATATGATTCAATAATCCAAATACTCTTCAGCCTCTTTATAACAGGGTTCATTATAACACGGTTTTGGATATAACACGGTTCAAACATGGATCCCAAAAATGTATAGATTATATTGAAAAATGACCATATATGGTCATTTTTCAATATAATCTATACATTTTTGTTTGGATAGAACACGGTTGTTTAACTAACATGGTTTATGCTATGGACCCCAACAATAGTGTTATAAAGAGGTTGTGGTGTAGCTAATAAAATACAACTGGCCTTAATGGCAAACCATGAAGACCATGATCATATGCTGCAGGATGGGGCAATTGATCTGAGTCTGCACTGTTTGCTCAGGCCTGGTTGTTCCCCCTCTCCACCGTCTATTAATGGTTAATGTGTTCTTCAGCTTTACTTTTAAGCTCAAAGACCGTAAACTGGAGTAGTAACTGGTTTATTCTTAGTTGATTGCATTGCTTTGTCTGTATCACATAAAGCGATATTTCATTTTTTACCTACAAGACTGAGGATTTATTAGATTTAAACCGTTTTAAACTTCAGGCAGCTGAGAATACTGGATATTGGGCACACATTTTGTTATTTCAACAAAACAGTATTTGTTTTAAAATTGGTTTGGGCCAAAACTGGTCTATATTTCAGCTCCAGATAAGAGGGGGTATCCACATTATATTTGTTTTATATCTCCATGAAAACATATTCAATCTAATTACTGCACATACCTCTCTATAAGTGCACAGTCAAGCAATTCTGTAGTCTTCAGATTACAGCCAGTGTACTTTTTGTCTACTTCTTTATATAGGCATATGTTGTGGGTACCCATTTGAATTGCATCGACTTACCCACAACATATGCCTTTATAAAGAAAATGAGAAAAAAATCACATAATCATCATCAAATAAGTCTTCTGATCTTTTTTATAGTGTATCCTTAGTAGGTAGATACATATTTTACCACAAAAGAATGTTCCCAGTAATCTTGAAAAAAACCTAAGTGCACAGTGCGGTAATTAGGTGGAATACGGTAGTACCTTGTGGCTCTGCAGCTATGTGTATGATATCTAAGTGTTCCAGAATGGCTTGGTGTAGTATGATTTTGAAACTACACTGACATAGAAAAATGCAATATACGAATATATATACATCAGAGTTATATTACATGATTATAGTAAATAATTTTGCCTCAGTTACGAAAATCTGCATGCATCTCTTAAACATGAATATATATTATTAAAGTCAACCTTTGAGTCTTTATCATGATAAAATTCAGTCGCATACAATTTTATCTCTGATTTGTGATTATAATGTGTATAACGTAACTCCAGACAAGAGGAATATCGAGATTAATATTTTTCTTATTTCTCCATGAAAACTTATGCTGTGGGTACTGATTAGAAGCACCTCTGCAAGGCACTTCTAAAGGGTATCCACAACATATGATTTTGTGGAAAAATTAGGAAACTGTCAATAATTTTCAGTCTAAAAAAGTGCCTATCTGTAGCTATGAAAGTGTAACTGAATTTACAACTGCAAATGAACTCATTCTAGTCACATAGATACCTCTTAGGAGCTGCATCAGATGAAAACTCGTCTTGAAAAATATATTCCTGATAATGCACTTATTTTTATCAACGAAAGTAAATTTTCCTAATTTCTTAACGAAAACGTGTTGTGGGTACTCATTAGAAGTGCCTCAGGGAGGCCCTTCTTAAGAGTACCCACAACATATGTTTTCATGGAGAAATAGGAATATTTTGAAGTTGAAATAAACAATACAAAACATCTTATATAGAGCTATGAATGTGTAATTTTAAAAGTTGGATAAACTGATTATGCTTAATTTATTTATAACTGCATATGAACACATTCTGTTCACATAGATACCTGGTTAGGGGCTGCTTCAAATGAAAATTTGTCTTCAAAAAATATACTCCAGATAATGAACTTATTTCTTTTAACCAAAAAGTATGGATATTTTCCTTATTTCTTAATGAAATAGTATGTGGGTACTCATTAGAAGCACCTTCATGAGAAGAAATAAGATAAAAAATATTTACCTGATATATTTCCTTATCTTTAGCTATGCAGGCATTCAGATCAGCCTGCATTTGTGTGCACTCATTTTCATTAAGGGGCAGCTGGAGGCCAAAATAATTGTCTTTAAGAATTTTCTGGCTGCCTAAAATTTTTTTTGTTGCATTACAGTACCGTATTTACCCAAAATATTCGGAAACCTCACCTTCTTACCATATTTGTTCTAAAATTTGAACAAGTACAATTTACTACCAATTGTTGTGTCTAAAAGTTGCTAGATGATTGGCAAGCAGTGTATACCCTGATGAGATCTACATCATCTGCATCTACACTGTTTGCTTAGGCTTTTCTGTCCGAACACATACAATAAATAAGGCAATATAGGCAATAGCCATTTTTGCTGCCTCAAATTCTGTTCTGGCCTCCTCTAAAAATTTTTACTAAAAACCCTGTGTTCAAGCAGCCTCATCAGGCCCTTTGACTTCTTGTTGATATACATTTGTATTCTGCAGTATCCAGTGATTATGTAACTAGAGTGTGAAGGCCCTGCTTAGACTGCCTCTACCATCATTTTCAATGTATCATAGCTACAGATAAGAGGGGGTATCCATATAATATTTTTCTTATTTCTCAACGAATACATATGTTGTGGGTACTCATTAGAAGTGCCTCACTGAGGCGCTTCTAATGAGTACCCATAACATATGTTTTTATTGAGAAATAAGAAAGATATCAGCATTTTTTGGATGAAAAAAGCGCCTTATCTGTTGCTATGATGTATGCTTATAGACACATTTTCACACAAGATGACCCATAGCTCCAGATAAGAGAGGTGCCCACATTTTTTTTCTTGTTTCTCCACAAAAACATATGTTTAGGGGTCAAGCTGGCTCAGAAATTTCGGGAGAAGTGACTTCTCCCTCCAGACAAAACAGGGAGAAGTTTTATAGGATGAGGGAGAAGTCAAGACTTGGTTAACATATCACCTTACTGAAAGCATGACACTTAAGGACTCTTGATTCGCTTTACTGCAATGTCTTAGGAATTAACAAAAAAGAAAACAATTTTTACTTTAGATCTGCTAATTCTTACTTCTAAACCAATTAAATGATCCACAGAAACACAGACGTGAGTAGGGCAGATGCGTCATATCTGCACCCATATCTTTTTGGAAATTGATCTTCTTCGTCAAAACATCAAGATCTGATAAGCTATAAACACAATGATAAAAAGAAATTTGTTAACTAAAATATCTGTCAACTTTTAAACTTAGTTTATAGCATTTTTAATGCTGTTTCTGACCAATTTTCAGCACGTAAATGGTACATTTATGAAAAAACGGACACCCACGAAAACAAATGACATGGACGAAAACGATCTTTTGGTCACTTAGCAGACAAACAGTTTTCCTCCAAAACTTGTTTAACCACATTAGACTTTTATTCTGTGGCATTTCTGATACTTCTAACAACTTTTTCAAAAGAATTTTACCTCTGCATGTTTGTTCAATTTTTACTGGATTTCTCCTAACAAAAAGTTTGTTTTGCACAAGTATTAGCTTTTTTAAAAGTTGCAAACATTTAGGGCAAAGTTTTTGTCGCCCTCAGGGCTTCCCAGGGTGACTTAGAGTCCTCAAGGGCGACTATTTCGCCCCAGTCGCCCTGTAACCTGACCCCTGTATGTTGTTGTTGTTGGTACTCATTAGAAGTGCAGTCAAGTGCCTCATTGAGGCATTTCTAATGAGCACCAGTCACTGGCACAACTGGTTTTGCTGGCAGGGATATTTCTGGGATGGGCATGATATGTTTTGTGAGAGAACTAGCAGTGATAGGGGCTCAGCCAAAAATAAAATCAGTCATTATGACAGATTTTATTTTTGGCTGAACCCTTATCAGAAGCAATCCAAATCTGATGTTTGATTTGCTTTAGTATGGGCATTAGATTTCTTTGGCCCATCCATTTTTTACCAAGGGCTCATCAAATTTTCTGTTGCCCATCAAAATTTTGAAAAATGCATAAAAATAAAAATAGGACATGGGCCATTGACCTTTTCATGGGCTTATACTAATTTTGAGCCAGAAATATCCCTGCCTGGAGATATAAGAAATGTACGTATACATTTTTGGTTGAGATACAAGCAAAATATCAATACTTTTTGGTTGAAAACATCCCTTTATCTGGAGCCCTGACCTATGTTTACTCATTCAGGTGTGAGGTAAGCCACTGTAAATAAATAAAAAAAAAAAAATTACATTGATCCTCAAGCAGACAGTAAAGATGCAGACCATTGTACATGTATGTACATGTATCATAGCTCCAGATAACCCATTGTAGTCTGGAGACCTTTAAAAGGGTAATTTGCAAACAATGCAGACCCAGATCAGACGCTGCATAATGCAGCATCTGATGAGGGTCTCCACTGTTTGCAAATAGTTTAGCCATTTTTCTCTAGGACTATCTAAATCACATAGCCAGAGGTACTCAAAACCGACATTAGAATCTTCCAATTTATAGTGTGGGAGAGTTCATTCAGTCTACAATGGGATAAAGGTTTTTTGTTTTTTTTTAGCCAAAAAGTATTGAAATCCTTCTTACATGTATTTCTCCATAAAAACACATGTTGTGGGTTCTCCTTGAGATGCTTCTAATGTGTACCCACAACATACATTTTTTTGGAGAAATAAGAAAAAAAATTACCTTATACTCTCTCTTATCTGGAGCCATGATGCTTTCTAACATGCAATCTGGTCATAGTGAAAAAACAAACAACAAAAAACAATTTCATCGCAACATTTATCTTGTCTTTCGAGACATTTTTAACCCAAAACCAAAATTACTCTATGGGCCAATTCAGCAGAAGACAATTTGCCCCCTATATAAATATATATATATACCAGATAATGTATGTATTAAAAAATTACTGTATTCGACCTAATTACCGCATATCCATAGTCTTCAGATTACAGTCTGTGTACTTTTTGTCTACCTCATTATAAAGGCATATGTTGTGGGTACCCATTTGAATTGCATTGACTTGTCAATGCAATTCAAATGAGTACATGTACCTACAACATATGCTTTCATAACGAAAAACAGAAAAAAATAGTATACACATCATTAATGAAGTCCTTTGCTGATATTTCTTTAAAGTGTACCCTTAGTAGGCAGAGCCATATTTTACCACACGTTTTCCCAGTAATTTTGAAAAACCTAAGTGCACAGTGCGGTAATTAGGTCAAATACAGTAAGACAAAACAATAAGAAGCTAAAGCTTCCGAATATTCAAGATAATTATAATATTACCAAAATGACCATATTTACTCTAAGTGTTGGGACAGTGTAAACCAAGACACTGTAGAATAACATAGTTCATCAGTCTACACTATTTGCCGCCCATCCAGCATTTTTGAGACATGACAGATAGGAAAATGGATTTGTTCCAAATTTTAAGACAAGTATGGTAAGGAATCATGGTTTTCAAATAGTAAGGGAAAATGCAGTATTTTGGACAACACATTATTAACCCTTGTCAGGCTGAATAAATTAATATTCCACGCCCACTTCTAATTTTCAGCCAATCAGATTACTTGATCCAAATTGAGACAAATTCACAAGCAGCCAACTGATCTGGATCTGCACTGTTTGCAAAGGCAGGATATATCCAGGTTCAGCAGGACAAGGGTTAATCCTTTAAGTGCTAATCACAACTGCAACAGAGGACATTTTGATTTCTTTCTGTATTTTTTAAAGAGATTAAGGTTTGACATTCCATGTGAATCATCTGCCTAGCAGACAATTCCATGAAATGCCAAGTCTTATTTTCTCTGAAAAATTATAATAATAAAAAATAGATTGTCTTCAGCTACAATCTTGCTTAGGCGCTTTGCTTTTACCATTACCACCCTCAGGCAAATTCAGCAGAGGACAAATTCACAATAATTTTCATATTTTCAAAGACAAATTTCTGGTAAAAAATAAGAAAAAAGTATTTCAAAATGTCTTCTGCTGAAATTTTTACCAGCATTTAGAGCATTAAGGATGTCTCATTTCTGTTTTCAGAGGATTATTGGGCAAGAGGCAGAGAGGAACTACTTTGAATCCCAACTGATCATCCTTGACACACTTGTGAAGACCTTGAATTCTGTAAGTATACGGCCGTCTGTTAACTCTTTCCCCGCTAGTGGCGACTTTTGTCATCTGCTGATAACCTATGCAAACAGTTTGGACCCAGATCAGGCCCAACAAAGCATCGGGCCTGATCTGGATCCAAACTGTTTGACAGTCTAATGGTATTCTGTAAAGTTTTTTTTTTTTTTAAAGTTAATTTAAAAAAAAAAAATCCACAGACGACAAAAAAGCATGCAAAACTACCCAGCATGCAAAGAGTTAACATTGAGCACTCAGCAGATGACATTTTTTTCTCTTTTTTATCACATAAAATAGAGGTTTATACTTTTTCATTCAAATTAGAAACGGTTTATACTTTTTCATACAAATTAGAAACAGAATTAAATACAAAACCTCATGTTGTCTCTTAGCTCCAGATAGGAAGGGGTATGTAACCTCATAATATTTTTCTTATTCTCCGCAGAAAACGTATGAGTACCCACAGTATATATATGTTTTTGTGGAGAAATAAGGAAAAAAAATCAATAGTTTTTTACATGTAGTTGAAAACAGTGTTTTATCTGGTGCTATGGTTTTCTGCTGCTATTCAGATGAAAATTGCAAGTGCAGTTTATAAGCCTATCAGATTAATATTTTTTTTATTTCTCAACAAAAACATATGTTGTGAGTACTCATTAGAAGTGCCTCATTGAGGCACTTCTAATGAGTACCCACAACATACGTTTTCGTGGAGAAATAAGAAAAATATCTATACTTTTGGACTGAAAAAAGCACCTTAACTAGAGCTATTCAGTTGTAAAATATTTGTCTCGCAAGAGGAAAATATTCTTCCCCTCTGAGAGTAGCTCACTTTGAGAAGAAAAGCAAATATTTTCTGGCCAGAAATCTATACATATTAAATCTTTCAAATTGTCTCATAGCTGATTTAAATGATGGGATGATCCTAGATAAGATTCATTGTCATGTAGATGATTAAAATGTTCTAGGTGATTTCTGATGAATTGAGTTGTCTCAGAGATGATTTAAATGATCAGGGTGATCTCATGTGATTTAGATTGTCTCTTAGATGCTTCTAGGTGGTATCAGATGATTTACATTGTCTCTCTGATGCATCTAGGTGATCTTGTGTCACATTGTCTCTCTTAGATGATTTAAATGGTCTGGATGATCCCATGTGACTTACATCATTTCTCTTAGATGATTTAAATGATCTTTGTGATCTAATGTGTTTTACAAAATGTCTCTTAGATTCTTCTAGGTGACCTCAGATGATTTACTTTGTCTCTTAAATGATTCTAGGTGATCTCAGATGATTTACATGATCTCTTAGATGATTCTAGTTGATCTCAGATGATTTATATTGTCTCTTAGATGATTCTAGTTGATCTCAGATGATTTATATTGTCAGATGATTCTAGTTGATCTCAGATGATTTATATTGTCTCTTAGATGATTCTAGTTGATCTCAGATGATTTACATTGTCTCTTAGATGATTCTAGAACTCATATGACTTACATTGTCTCTTAGATGATTCTAGTTGATCTCAGGTGATTTGCATTGGCTCTTAGATGATTCTAGTGATCTTAGTGTATCAGTGATAGTCCTAGGTGATCTCAGTATCTCTTAGATGATTTTCATTGTATCTTAGATGATTCTAGTTGATCTCAGATGATTTACAGTGGCAGTAGTTCTCAGTGTATCTTAGATGGTTCTAGGTGATTTCAGATGATTTTCATTGTCTCTTAGATGATTCTAGGCGATCTCAGTATATTTACATTGTCTTAAATTGACAATTAGATGATTTAAATGGTCTGGGTGATCTCAAGTGATCTACATTGTCTTTTGGATGATTCTAGGTGATCTCAGGTTATTTGCATTATCATTTGGATGATTTATTTAAATGGTCTGGATGTTCTGTGTTAATTTATGTTATCTCTTAAATGATTCTGATTGATCTCAGATAATTTACATTGTTTCTTAGATGAGTTTAATGGTCTGGGTGATCTCAGATAATTTACATTGTCTCTTAGATGATTTAAATGGTCTGGGTGATCTCAGATAATTTACATTGTCTCTTAGATAATTTTAGGTGATCTCAGGTGATTAACTTTGTCTCTTAGATGATTGAAGTTGGTCTCAGATAATTTACGTTGTCTCTTAGATGATCTAAATGGTCTGGCAGATCTCAGATGATTTACAATTGTCTCTCAGATGATTTAAATGGTCTTGGTGATCTCAGATGATTTACATTGTCTCTTAGATGATTTAAATGGTCTGGGTGATCTTGGATAATTTACATTGTCTCTTAGATGATTTAAGTGGTCTGGGTGATCTCAGATAATTGAGTCCTCTGTGAAATCACCTGACCAGTGAATGACACCAAAACCTGACCAACCAAAATAGCTTACCAGTTAACGGTTAATGTTATTGCTTAGACAAACAATATTACCTATGTACTTTTTCATTGATAAATACAGGTACACATACAGTTTTCATTGACAAATACAGGTATCACGATATTGCTTGTCTAAGGATTTACGCATGGGCATGGTTATAGCCTTCTGACGGAGGAGTCAATTGACATTGTCTCTTAGATGATTTAAGTGGTCTGGGTGATCTCAGATAATTGACATTGTCTCTTAGATGGTTTAAGTGGTCTGGGTGATCTCTCAGATAATTGACATTGTCTCTTAGATGGTTTTAGGTGATTTCAGGTGATTAACTTTGTCTCTAAGATGATTGAAGTTGGTCTCAGATAATTTACATTGTCTCTTAGATGATCTAAATGGTTTGGCTGATCTCAGATGATCTACATATACTCTCAGATGATTTAAATGGTCTTGGTGATCTCAGATGATTTACATTGTCTCTTAGGTGATTTAAATGGTCAGTGTGATCTCAGATTATTTACATCGTCTCTTAGATTAAATGGTCTGGGTGATCTCAGATAATTGGCATTGTCTCTTAGATGATTTTAGGTGATCTCAGGTGATTAACTTTGTCTCTTAGATGATTGAAGGTGGTCTCAGATAATTTATGCTGTCTCTTAGATGATTTAAATAGTCTCTGAATGGTGTTAGATATTCAGAATTATCTCTTAAGGATAAATGCTGTTTGCCTCCTTTGACAATTTTCATGAAATATCAAAGCCTAATTACTGGAAAAATAAGAAAAAAGATTTTGAAATTTTGTCTGTTGAAATTTTTCCCAGCATTCTGAGTGTTAAGAAAGTTATGATGTCCTAATATTTAGGGTAAATACTATAGTCGTGAATGACTCTGCAGGGGGGTATTTTTCAGATGATTAGCCATTTTAACTGATGAATTCCTGATATTAGTGGATGACTTTTTATTTTATTTTTTTTTTACATAGCTTGAAATATTTTCCCAGGTAGATTAACACAGACCTCCTAGAGAAACTTTTTAACTAAAAAGCTTCTATTTTATGATTTTTTTTTTTTTTTTGAGAAAAATCCTTTAAAACTTTGGGAATTTCTTTCAGAAACATTTAAAAGCCCTTATTTTAAAAACCTTTATACCTTTATGTCTACTTTTTTTGTGATTTTGAAGAGATGGGATGTTAAAATACATCAAATAGAGCTAAGAAAAATGTGTAAATTCTTTTTTATTTGCATTTTTGCAAATCTTTCACACACACACACACAAAAAACAAACTTTCAATTTACACAAAGTCAGCCTTTATACAAAAGGATGAGTCTGGTGTTGCAGTTCTACAAATTTCCCTAAATATGGTTATTCTGGCCTAGTGTTTCATCAGTATATTTAACCCTTAAAGCACTAAACAAAATTTATAGCAGTTGACATTCTAAATTTTTTTTTCAGAGAAAACAAGTCTTGACATTTCATGTGAATCGTCTGCCAAGCAGATGATTCACATGAAATGTCAAAACTTGTTTTCTCTGAAAAATGAAAAAAAAACAAAACATTGTCATCTGCTGCAGTTGTGATTGGCGCTTTAAGGGTTAAAAAGTGCCCATTCTAGGGTATCCATTCATTTGAGCAATATGTAATCATTTTCTTGAGCAATATGTATGTTATCATTTTCATGTATGTTATCATTTTCATGTATGTTATCATTTTCATGTATGTTATCATTTTACCTCTTGTTCATTTTGTACTTGCAGCAACCAAAAGATACTTCAAGGTTGGATGAGGCGATTTATGTGAAACTTCTTCTGCCAGAAATTTGCAAGGTACCTGATTGTTAGACTTTCTTATAGGTCGTAACTGCTTTGATATATTTCTCTGTGGCCTGCATATCCTTTTTTTCAGCTACATTGGAACCTCAATAGCTTGAACACGTTTGGCTTGTTTACCATGGCTAATTCAGACTCATTTTTGAGTCCCTACAAAATTCTTTTGATAGCTCAAGAAAACAAATAATTCAGGAAGTTTTCTTACTTTATTGTAAAATTGTATATTGTGTGTACTCATTAGAATTGCTGCATTGAGGAAATTCTAATGAGTACACTCAGCATACCGTTATTGTCTAGCAGATCGAAAAACATTCCCTAAATTATCGCCGTTTGCTTCCTGACATGGCGCCATGATTATCCCTCTGGCTTGAACTACCCATATCTCGAACAAATTTCCATGGTCCCAAAGAGGTTCGGGTGTATAATTTTCTTATTTTTTCATAAATATGTAGGTTGTGGCAGTTGTACTCAGTAGAATGGACTTGTCAAGTACCCACAGCATATGGTTTCATGGAGAAATAAGAAAAATATTTACTGCATCTGAAGCTGTGGACCCTTTGAAATAGTTGTCAAGAATGCTAAACTGGATTGAAATTTCAAAGGAGGCAACTCTGTCAAAATCAGTTTGCTCTGAAAAAGTCTACTCTAAGAGGAGTCTAAAAGGAGTTTACTCTAAAAGGAGTCTACTCTAAAAGGAGCCTACTCTTCAAGGAGTCTACTCTAAAAGGAGTCTGCTCTAAAAGGAGTCTACTCGGAAAAGGAGTTTACTCTAAAAGAAGTCTACTCTAAAAGAAGAATACTCAAAAAGGAGCCTACTCTAAAAGGAGGCTACTCTAAAAGGAGTCTACTCTGAAAAAGGAGTCAACTCTGAAAAAGAGTCTACTTTAAAAGGAGGCTACTCTAAAAGGAGCCTACTCTAAAAGGAGTCTACTCTAAAAGGAGTCCACTCTGTAAAGGAGTCTACTCTAAAATGAGTCTACTCTAAAAGGAGTCTACTTTGAAAAGGAGTCTACTATGAAAAGGAGTTTACTGTAAAAGGAGCCTACTCTAAAAGGAGCCTACTCTAAAAGGAGTCTACTCGGAAAAGGAGTTTACTCTAAAAGAAGTCTACTCTAAAAGGAGAATACTCTTAAAGGAGCCTACTCTAAAAGGAGTCTACTCTAAAAGGAGTCTACTCTGAAAAGGAGTCTACTCTAAAAGGAGTCTACTTTGAGAAGGAGTCTACTCTGAAAAGGAGTTTACTGTAAAAGGAGCCTACTGTAAAAGGAGCCTACTCTAAAAGGAGTCTACTCTAAAAGGAGTCTACCCTAAAAGGAGCCTACTCTTAAAGGAGTCTACTCTAAAAGGAGTCTACTGTAAAAGGAGTCTACTCCAAAAAGGTGCTCTAAAAAGAGTCTCTAAAAGGAGTCTACTCCAAAAAGGAGTCTACTCGAAAAGGAGTCTACTCCAAAAAGCAGTCTACTCAGAAAAGGAGTTTACTCTAAAAGAGTCTACTCTAAAAGGAAAGAATCTGCTCTCAATGGGAGCAGATTCTTTCCTTTTAGAGTAGACCCCATTTCAGAAGGGGTTTTGTGTGCAGGAAAGGAAACAGGTCACAAAAGTTGTCTCCCTTGAAGAAAATGGCATGATCTACCAAGTGTATCAAGTCTCCTTAGTTTGTGCAGCACTGATGAAAATTCTAAGTACTCAACTGTTTATAACACTGATTTCAAATTATAATAGCATCCCATTTTTAATGGATATCAACACTGCTTGCAAGATCATTATCAGAGAAATTGTTAAGGAGTTGTATTTGGTGATAATTCTGGGATAATTTTCTCTAATTCTCCATAAAAATATATGTTGTGGGTACTCATTAGAAGCGCCTTACCAAGGCACTTCTAATGAGTACCCACAATATATATTTTTATGGAGAAATAAGAAAAATTATCCCAGAATTATCACCAAATACAACTCCTTAACAATTCCTCTGATTATTCAGAGATATGATACACTTAGAGCAGGGTTGACACAATTACGTGTTTATTACAGAATATGTTGATAAACTAATTTATATTTGCATGCTATACTTTCGGTAAGTTATTATACAATGGTTTTATCAGATTCTGCTTTCTATAAAGATAGAGTAATATTTCGGGTAAATATGGAAAAGTTTATTCAATTAATTGAGTTCCCAGAATACCTTTATGCCAAATTGTAAATGATTTACTGTCCCACTGATCAGAATTAGATTACTAAACCAAACTGTTCTTTGATTATCATTTTGTAAGGTTTAATATCTATAGTCATTATTTTATGCTCTGGTCTTGATGGCTCAGTGGGATGCACATCCGACATGATCAGGAGGTTACAGGTTTGATCCTTTTCTGCTGATTCAAGAAAAGCAGTTGTCGGTTTCTGTGGAAAGAATGTGCACAAGTACTGGTTAACAGTTTAGAGGACTAAGCCCGCTCAGGAAAAGTGTGGTTAGGTAAACTGACTCTCCCAACATGATCCTAATAGGTTGACTGGGCTGTAAAACCTCAACTCAATCAATCATTTTGTTATACAAAAGGCTCCTCATGATTTTGTTCCCTTCTCATTTCAGTTCCTGAACCTTCAGAATGATACTCCATACATCTTGCAGCTTAAGAGCCTGGCCTCAAAGGTTCTGTTTGCCCTCAGTCTTAATGCCTTCTCTGCTGTGTTCAGTAGAATATCTGCCAGGTAAGTTAACAAACATGCTCATAAGACACATTTTTTTTCATCCAAATCTCATAGCTACAGATAAGAGGGGGTATCCACATAAAATTTTTCTTATTTCTCGACGAAAACATATGTTGTGGGTACTCATTAGAAGCGCCTCGCCGAGGCACTTCTAATGAGTACCCACAACATATGTTTTTCGTCGAGAAATAAGAAAGTTATCAGCATTTTTCAGACGAAAAACGTGCCTTATCTGTTGCTATGAAATCTTATTTATATTTTTACTTGTATTTGCACGAAAACTTATGTAGTGGATACTCATTAGAAGTACCTCATTGAGGCACTTCTAATGAGTGCCCACAACATATGTTTTGTGTAGAAATGACAAAAATATTCTGCAATTTAAGAGCATCGTATCGAAGGCTCAATTTTTCCTCAATTTTGATGCCTTCTCTGCTGTGCTTTGTAGAATATCCGCCAGGTAAGAAAACTCATAAGACACATTTTTTCTTTATGCAAAAGTATTTGTATTTTTCTTATATCTGCACAAAAATTTATGTTGTGGTACTCATTAGAAGCACCTTGCTGAAGCCTTTTTGTTTCTAATGAGTACCCTCGTGCAGATACATTGTAGTATTAAAAATATCTCTCTGGATACTCCTTATATTTTGGCTATGAAGCCACTGCTTGTATTGGAGGCTTGCTTGAGCAAGTTTGTGCAAAGTGAGTGCTTGATGCAAATATTAGCATTTAACCTCATAGGTCTAGATAAGAGTGGGTATCGAATAAACATTTTCCTTATTTCACCACGGAAACAAATGTTGTGGGTATTTATTAGAAGCGCCTCGCTAATTTTGGATTGAAAAAAAGCATCTTATTAAAGAGTCTTTTGACCTGGATTTAAATAGCAGCGGGCATCAATTTGAAATATATATTTTTTCTTTATTTCACAGAAAATAAGGCTTGACATTTCTAATCAAGATTTTTTTTTTCATTGAAAAAATAAGAAAAATGTCAGTTAATGCCATCTTAGTTAATTCATTTATACCGTTTCAATGTCATTTGGAAAGCTGCTCGGCATGGGGCTTGGTCTAAGTGAAAAAGAAAATGTTTAATTTGAGATTTTTTACTTTCTGTAAACAATGAAAATTTAGGTGCCATTGCTCATATGAGCAATGGCACCTAAATTTGCATTGTTTACTAAGGGGCCCAAGTTGCACCTAAACAAGGGGTTGAGATTGACTGTGTCATATTTTCAGCCGTTTGTCTTTTTCTATTTCTAAGGTTTGTTCTTACCCAAAAAAACTAATTTCCTGACTGTCCCAAATTTGCCTGACATGTGCTTTCATTTGAAGATCATTCTGCTTATAAAAGTCAGTCATAGACTCAAGAGCTTTACTTTGGCCTAATGGATTTCACCAGTTGTGGGTACAAATGAGCTTCTACTATCTTGCTCTGTTTACGCAATCAGTAGGAAGCATGCCTGTTTATTATACCCCCGGCATACGAAGTATGCACTGGGGGTATATAGTTTTTGTCTTTTCTGTGTGTCTGTCAGTCTGTCTGTCAATCTGTTAACATTTATTTTGTGTCAAAGATATCTCAGGAACTACTTTACTACAAACTTGAAATTTTGTACACATGACAAGTATGACTAGTTGTATTGTGGGAAAGAAAATAAGGGCCATGGGGCCAGGTCCCTTAGAGTTATTTCCCTTTGTTGTTCTGGCTGTACTGATGGCCATGGCATTTATTTGTGTCAAAGATATCTCAGGAACTACTTTACCTAGAAACTTGAAATTTTGTACACATGACAAGTATGACTAGTTGTATTGTGGGAAAGAAAATAAGGGCCATGGGGCTAGGTCCCTTAGAGTTATTTCCCTTTGTTGTTCTGGCTATACTGATGGCCATGGCATTTATTTGTGTCAAGGATTTCTCAGAAACTACTTTACCTAGAAACTTGAAATTTTGTACACATGACAAGTATGACTAGTTGTATTGTGGGAAAGAAAATAAGGGCCATGGAGCCAGGTCCCTTAGAGTTATTTCCCTTTGTTGTTCTGGCTATACTGATGGCCATGGCATTTATTTGTGTCAAAGATATCTCAGGAACTACTTTACCTAGAAACTTGAAATTTTGTATACATGACAAGTATGACTAGTTGTCTTGTGGGAAAGAAAATAAGGGCCATGGGGCCAGGTTCCTTAGAATTATTTCCCTTTGTTGTTCTGGCTATACTGATGACCATGGCCGGGGGTATTAGTGAGCATATGCTCACTCCATGGTCTAGTTTATTGGTCATGGAATTGTCTTACTATGATGAGATAGGTTTTCCTGAAGAAATATAGATACATATCACTTTTGGATTTCCAAAATTGCATAGATTAATACAATGTAGGTGAGGCCTGTGTGATCAAGGACAGATTTTTGCTTGACACTGCCTATAATATTTATCTTTTATCCCATTGTAGTCTGGAGACCCCTAAAAGGGTAATTGGCAAACAGCGCAGACCCAGATCAGAAGCGGCAAAATGCAGCATCTAATCAGAGTCGCCACTGTTTGCAAATTGTTTAGCCATTTTTCTCTAGGAATAATCTAAACCTCTTAGCTGGACATACCTAAAATTGAAATTGGACTCTTCCAGTATATAGTGCGGGGGAGTCAATTCAGTCTAAATGCTAGATGCTTAAATGGGTTAAAAACAGAAATTATTCAGGTTATGGCCATATACTGTAATCATTTACCCTAAATATTGGAACATTTTAATTTTTTACCATACTTGTTTGAAAAAGTCCAGTTTACTGCCGGCTGGTGTGTCTACAAAACTGGTGGATGAATGTTTGCTCAGGTCTGTCTGTGCGTTACTTAGGGTAAATGTGGTATTTTTTTCTCTAGCATCAAGTTGAGTCTGTATCTGTGTATTTATTCCTCAGGTTGACAACATTATCAACATTAAGTGAGGACCAGTCTGATCTCTCTGACCTTGAACTTATCCAGCACCTCAATGTGGACGTGATCAGACTCACCAAGTTACTGGGAGGTAATGATATGTTGTTTTAATGCTTAGCATGTTGGTTACAGATTTCAGCAGATGACATTTTGAAAAAAAAAAATTGCATCCCAGAAAATAGACTCTTGACATTCCATGCAAATTGCCTCCTTTGGAGACAGTTTGCATGGAATGTCAAAGTCTATTTTTTTCAGGAGACAATTTACATGGAATATCAAAGTCTTTTTTTTCAGGAGACAGTTTGCATGGAATATCAAAGTCTATTTTCTGGGAAAAATAAGAACACTTTTATCAATTCATTGTCTGCTGAATTTGCCCAGAGTGTGGTAAAGGTTAATAACTTCTGGAATTTTATACAGTGACTACAGAATATTCTGACCAGCTTTCATTAATGCACATTTGACCTGTGTCTTTGTTGTCCATGTATAGACAAGCAAACTATAACTTGTGTTAATCCTGGTCCTGCTGAACCTGGATAAGCCCTGCCTTTGCAAACTGTGTAGATCCAGATCAGTTGGCTTCTGAAGAAGCCAACTGGTCTGGATCTACACTGTTTGCCATTCAGTGAATTTATATCAGTAATCTGGATCAAGGAATCTGATTGGCTGTCAGTTAAAAGTGGGCGTGACATCATAATTTATTCAGCATGACAAGGATTAATATATAAATTCCGAGAGGGTGATAGTACGGCTGTTAACCCAGAGGAAATGATCATTGACATACCACCTTTGTCAATGATCCGATTTCAAAGGGTCCCGGTGGCTGAGTGGTTAGTGCACCTGATTTCAGATTGTTGGAGGTTGCGGGGCCCCCGTACCCGAGTGGATAGAAGAGTTGACTCTTAATCCATTAGGTTTCACACCGCTGTGGTTCAAGCCTCGCTCGGGTCACATGGGAAAGCCAAGATCTGCTAACTTACGGTCAGGTGGTTTTTCCCCTGGTTCTCCAGTTTTCGCCCACCTTTGATGGATGATCAGCTTGATATAAGTGAAATATTCTCGAAAGGGCCGTAAAACCCAAATAAAAAAAGAAATCATGTTGGAGGCAGAATTTAGCTCAATATTGTACAGCATTTCAGTGCACAATGCATTTCAATATCACCCTTCCCTCTTCTCGATATCATTTAAATGATGTTGAAAGGGACATAAAACACCAAATCATCATCATCATCATCATGATCAGGACCTTTATTATCTCCTTGCATAATCGTGGATAATGTAAAATATATTGACAAATAGACAGGGCTATGATAAGACTTGATAGCTATACATGTTGGTTTGGGCCTTTACTGTTTATATGTGACATACCATAATAATCCTATTGGGGTAGATGTGCCTGAGCAGACAGTGTAGATCAATGTGGCTGCTGAAGGCAGGTGGCTGCTTAATACAGTTCAAATATATAAGTCTATGAATTTGGGGGCAACTTTCCTCTGGCTGCTTAATACAGGTTGGCTGCTTAATAGAGGTGACCACTAACACAGGTTTGACTGTATCTGTTTCAGATATTGTGTCCAAGTTCCGTCTTCTGAAGTCTAAACAGGTCATATCAGCACTGGCACATAACCTTGAAAAGGTAATATATCTTTACAGAGGAAGTGAAAATTAAGCAGACTGGTCACACGGTAAAATTCTCTGCGTTTTACAAGGGACACAACTTTTATGATTTCCTGTTTGCTTTCCTGCACACCAAGCCCCTTCTGAAATGGGTCCTCTCTAAAAAGAAAGAATCTGCTCCCCTTGGGAGCAGATTCTTTCTTTTTAGAGGGAACCCCTTTCAGAAGAGAGGTAAAGCAATATGGATAGAGTTGCCACCCCTGAAGGCATATCCATTCCTCTTAAAAACTGTAGTTTATATTTTATCGCCTGCCATTGGTGGAGTATTAGTTTTTCCCACAGGATGTCTGTGTCCATCCATTGTACAGATATATATTGGTACAGGGTTTAGGCCTAGGTTAATGTGGCTTTCAGTGTATTTTACTGGGTCGGTTGGTGCGAAGGTGTCGTGTATCTTAAGTCACCAAGGCATCCAACTGATATTGGGTTACAGTTGGGCAAGTCCTGCTATCCTTGTAGCAGGTAAGGGTAGAGAGGGAATGTTTTTATTTCTTCAGTTTCATCACTTTCATTCTTGTTCCTCTTTCTTCCCTGTCCCTCTCTTTCATCTCTTCTATCTCTTTTCTCCCTTTTTCTGGGAGACAACACAAAATGACCCACAAGGGTTGATGTGTCATTAAACCTGAACACAAGCAATCAATCTATATAGCCACATAAGAAGAGGTGTGTTTGTGTCTATAATTGAACTATGGGATAAGCAACATAAGTTTATAAATGTTAGAATGTCCATATGTGCATCTGTTCGTATTTCATTTCCTTGTGATAACTAATTACATTTCATCTACTTGTATGGGGTTGTTAGTGGTCTAATTTTGATAATTTACAGAATTATGGCCCTTGACAAATATTAAAAATTGGTTTCCTGGTGATAGCTGTGAGTCTTTCATCAAAGGTAATTAATATGGTGGCTTAACAATTAGGAAACATGGATTAAGTTCAAATGTCCTAAATTGTCACTTTAATTATATTAATTGTCTTGTTAACTGTCCAGAGCTAAAGTAATATTTTGTTTAGCTTTTTTTGCATGAAACAGAGAGTTTATGCAAACTGTCTCCTAAGGATATGGTTTATACAAGCTGTTAAGCCTTGTTGTCAAAACAAAATGTATTTTAAAGTGTTTTAACCCTTCTCTTGCTGAGCACGACATGCCCTGTCTTAGCAAACAGTGTAGATTTAGATCAGAGAAGCCAACTGATCTGGATCTGCACTGTTTGCCAGTCAGAATGTGAATTTATATCAACAATCTGGATCAAGTAATCTGATTGGCTGAAAATTTGAAAAGGGTGTGGCATCTGAATTTATTCAGCAGGACAAGGGTTAAATTCAGCAGGTAACACTTGAACCTCAATGACACGAACATCTTTAGGACCATGGCAATTTGTTCTAGATATTGGTAGTTTGAGGCACTGAGGGTGGATCATAACACCAGGGCTCAGTTGTTCAAAGCTAACGACGTCGTTAGTTAACAATTCGTTAAAATTTACATCGAGTGATACGCAAATATGCTGAAATTTTTTGCTGAAAAAATGTGAGTAGCTTTTGCAGTGCAAAAGCTACTCACATTTTTTCAGCAAAAAATATCAGAATATTGTATATTGAACGTTAAAACAGTTAACGAAATGACCCTTAACGAGCTCGTTAAGCTAACGACGCTTTGAACAACTGGGCCCAGGTCAGGAGGCAAATGGATATAATGTAGGGATGTCTTTCCAATCTCCTATATAATAATGGTATGTTGAGTGTTCTCATTAAAATCACCTCAGTGAGGCCATTCTAATGAGAACACACAACATAATTTTATGATAAAATAAGAAAATTTCCCTAAAATATCCATAAATATTTGCTTTCTTGGGCTACCAAGAGAATTTGCTAGGGACTCAAAAATGAGTTTGAATTAGCCATGGTAAACCAGCCATCGGTGTTTGAGTCATTGAGGTGTTACTGTATTTGTTAATATATTTACAGGCCATATGGAACTGGATGGATAATTACCCAGAAGAATTTACCGAACTACAGAAGAGACCTAATGAGGAGCTTCAAGGTAGGTTGTGAGTCTGTTTTTATGTATCCAAAAGAATTGGTATTTTTCTATTTTCTCCGCGAAAACATGTTATGGGTACTCATTAGAAGTGCCTCGGCGAGGCGCTTCTAATATTTTCGTGGAGAAGTAAGAAAAATATTTTTGGTTTAAAATTTTTTATCTGGAGCTGGTGTGTGTATGGTTGTGTGCGTGCATGTACACTTGTGCATGGTCTTTTAGTCATATCATGGCACAGTCTGGTTGGAATATGGACCTCAGCACTCGCTTCGATACCCAGTCAGCATTCTACGTAAATCTATATCGGGCCGTCATCGGCCCGTCAGGGTAGCTGACGGGCTGATGTAGATTTACGTAGAATGCTAGCTGGGATAATGCTGACCTGCTGAAATGTTTCATCTCAGATACAGGGATGATATTCCACACAGTTGTTAGTCTAACTGCATTGACACTTGACACAAATCCTTCCTTCCTGCTGAAGGCCTAGTTAAAGAGAGCTTGTACTTTTTTGTATGACTTAGTTTGGGACTGAACCCAAAATTCCACATGTGACATACTAGAATGCCATAAAACCACATTTGATATGGCTCTTGGAAACTGGCCTGAAGAAGGTCTGCAAGAGAAATTTCCAGGAAAAACCCTTACCTGAAACATTATGTTATTGAGTACATGTGTTTGTTGTAATTAACACTTTAAGGACAGAATTAACAGTTGAGTAATATTATTCTCAGTTGTAGATAAGCTGCTTTTTCAAACCAAAAGGTCTTTAGAATTTTCTTATATTGCCACAAAACATATTATGGGTCGTAGGTCTAGATAGGAGTGGGTATCAGGTAAACATTTTCGTTATTTCTCCACGAAAACATATGTTGAGGGTATTCATTAAAAGGGCCTAGTCAAGGCACTTCTGATGAATACCCACAGCATAATAAGAAAATATGAATATTTCTGGATTGAAAAAGCATCTTATCAAGAGCTATGGTGTGTATTTGTTAGAAGTGCCTCACTGTTCCTCAGTGAGGCACTTCTGGTGAGAACTAGTTACATGTTATACTGGAGAAATAAAAATAAATCATGTATTCATCTGGGTCCAGTTGTTCAAAGCGTCGTTAGCTTAACGAGCTCATTAATGATGATTTCGTTAACTGTTTTAACGGGATTCAATATACAATACTCTGATATTTTTTGCTGAAAAAATGTGAGTAGCTTTTGCACTGCAAAAGCTACTCACATTTTTTCAGCAAAAAATTTCAGCATATTTGCGTATCACTCGATGTAAATTTTAACGAATAGTTAACTAACGACATCGTTAGCTTTGAACAACAAGGCCCTGGTTAACTCACTTTTCAGGAGAAATGATTAATTGATTTCAGGAAACGGGGCTTGGCATTCCATGATTCATCCCATGAAATGTCAAGCCCTAATTTATGAAAAAAAAAAAGGGGTTTTAAAAGTTCTGCTAATGTTTAAATTCAGAATATTAAAGGATAGTATTTTATGTACATTTTAGACTGTTGTGACAAGTTGTTTGAGCAGTACCTGTCATACATGGAGAACTCCACAAAGAAGAAGGCTTCTGTTTGGCCTTTCCAAATGATGTTACTGGTTCTCTGCCCTGTAAGTATTCTTGACATAGATCCAGATAAGATGCTTTTTTTTTTCAGCCAAAAAATTTGTTAATATTTTTCTCAGGTCCCCGTGAAAATGTATGTTGTGGTATTCATTAGAAAGACCTCACTGAGATGTATGTAATGAGTACCTACAATGTATGTATTTGTGGAGAAATAAGAAAAATATCTTTGAGAAACGCCCTCTTATCTAGAGCTGTTACTTACAGTCAACTCTCATTATCTCGAAGTCCAAGGGACTCTCTGAAATACTTTGAGATGTCCGTCAGCGGTGTAAAATTCCCCCAAAACTTACTTGCCCTTACGGTCTAATTTTTTCTTTTAATTGCTAAAAATGAAGAAAATGTGAAGAAAGTTCTGAAAATCTCACTTGCCCTGCCTTGAATTTTACTCGCAAATGTGAGCGGTTGAGTAGAATTTTACACCGCTGTCTGTACATCGACATACCTGATGCATGAAATTTCAGACCAAATTTTCTATGAAGAAATAAGAAAATATTATCAGTTTATTAGCTGCTGAATATGCCTATAGAGTGTTAAGGGTTAATTTTTATGCTTCTATTTTATAGAAAATTCTTGAAGAAATCAACAACGCTGATGGCGGTGCTCCCTGCTCACCACAACATCTTAAAAAGGTATGACTTTCTGTGTAATATTCTGGTTTACCTTCTCAGGTCCTTTAAGGGGACTTAATACACTCTGACTCAGTAGCTTTTCTGCCAATTTTTACAAGCTAGGTAACTTTTGTGACTTTCTATTTACTTTCTTGCACACCCACCCCATTCTGAAAAGGATGTAACACAGCTGCAGGTGACAAGGGTAATCTCTGAAAGAAAAGTATTTGCTTCCAGGGAAAACAAAAAGCAATTCGACATGAGTTCTCTGCCTTGAATGTGTATACATTTCCCTTAAAGGCACCATAATCCTCAAAAATAGACATTTTATTATCCAAAAAAGGTTTAATTAATTGACATATGGTATTAATATGATCATAAAATGTGGCACCTGACAGCCTGTAAAATTTCAGTTTGTCTCTCGATCTTGAAATGAAATGATTTTTTATCGGATTTTTGAATTAATGTTGCCAACATTAATTCAGATCTACGATAAAAAATCATTTCAAGTAAAAAACCAGAGACTGAACTGAAATTTTACAGGCTGTCAGGTGCCATATTTTATGATCATATTAATACCATGTATCAATTAATTAAACCTTTCTTGGAAAAAATGTTTATATTTGAGGAATATGGAGTCTTTAAATGGACTTGTTCAAATATTGTATTTGACCTAATTGCTGCGCATACCCCTATTAGCACCCAGTAAAGCAATTCCATGTTCTTTAGATTACAGCAGTGTGTACTTTTTGACTACTTTATAAAGGCATATGTTGTGGGAACCCATTTGAATAAATCACCACCCCCCCCCTCCCTCCCCCCACCCACCCACACACACACACACAAAAACATCGCATAAGCATCATTTGATAAGTTGATACCGTATTAATCCGCCTATAAGACGATTTGTTTATAAGACGGGGGCTGTTTTTGGGCCCTTCCCAGGCAGGATTTTGCTTTTACTTAATTATAAGACGGGTTAAAAAAAGTCGCCTGTCGGAGATATTCCCTGCCACTCAGAAATTCCTAAAGTACATTAAGACATTGGCGATGATTGGTCAGATTTGTAAGTGAATTTATCATAGAGCAGCAATTAAAAAAAAAACCTTCCTACACCACTTACAAGCATGCATACCGTATTTAACTGTGTATAATACGCACCTTATTTAGCCATAAAACGTTTATAAAAATCCGATGTGTATTATTTATAGGAACATCAAAATCGGGACAGAAGTCGCCAAGATAATCGGTCGCGAAAACTCATGACATTCACGATCGCCCGTTAAAAATGCGAAATAGAATGATTGCTATAAGATATTCATGATTTTTTTTACCTATCTCGCCCATACCAGGGTTCTGGCAGCTCAAAACAAGCAACTTGGTCTGATTTGCAGTCCTTTTCATGTCCATGCTCTTTTTGTTTACGTTTTTATTTTGCTGATCATGTGATCTCTTCAAAGGGAAACTACTCAAACAGGCATATGCATATGAATCTGTATTGATTACCGGACTTTGACAAGTCTGACACCGTAACTTGAATAAATCAGCCTGCACAACTGATTTATTGTAGTTCAAAATAGGAAATAAATTTGGTAGAACATAAATATTGGCACGAATGATCATATATTGAAAAAAATAAAAAAGTATTTAATTTTTTGCAATTATTAAAATTATTGATAATAAACAAAACCAACTGGGCTTTTGAGGTACATGTAGGTAGATCGGTCATTTGCATTTTATCTTTTATTTTCTTACCATATGTTTATCTTTTTTTTTTTTTTAAACTTTTCTTCCAACTTACCAAAAAAATTGTTTGAAATAAACAATGTTTATGATAAAGAAAAAAAAAACAAAAAAAAAACAAAAAAACTACCAGCATACATCTGTGCACTTAATTGGTTAATTGGCAGTCAGAATGACAACTAGTCGACTTTAGTTGTTGTTTGCATTGCCCTGAGGCACTGAGTTGATAATTTCACGTCTCAGTTAAGAAAGTGACACAAAGAAGGTGTTAATTATGAGAACACAAAAGAAATAACTACATTTTTATTATCATAACGTCTGCAATGGGGAAGCAAAGAAATGCCTACACTACATCAAGTTGCCTGAGGCCCATGGTAACAGAGCTGCACAATGAAAATTCAGTTAGCATTATCGTAAATTCGGCCTGTTTCTACTCTAAACCTTCCGAGTTCGGCCATTTTCAACTCAATCCTAGTGAAATTTGACACACTTAGTATCTACCAGATTCGCTCTGGGTGTCCCAACCCTGGGAGTTTATACAGAGGAAAGAAAGAGAGAAAGAAAGAACTTAGTAAATAATGCACAGATAAATTCTTCGTGTTTTACATAGGAACATCTTTTTTTTTTTTTTATTTCAAAACTATTTAGCAAATATTCAGTGCGTGTTATACACGGGTGCGACTAATACACAGAAAAATTCGGTACTTCACCAAAAAAATTACCTTGCTGCTATTTCTATCAAGGGACGAAGGTAAACATTATATCCTTCTACCGGTTTCGAAGATCGGCATTTTCCGTGACCACGTGACACCACCTGACTTTGCCGAAAATACCGATATGGCCAAAGACCTTGATTATAAGACGGGTCTGGATTTTTGGGGGCTTTTTTTTGGGAAAAATCCCCGTCTTATAGGCGGATTAATACGGTAAGTTCTTTGATGATCTATCATTTAAAGTGTACCCTTAGTAGGCAGATACATATTTTACAACAAGTTTAAAAAAAAAAAATCCTCAGCAAATAGTTCAGTAATTAGGTGAAATGGTATTAGGAAAAGTAGTTAAGAGTTAAGATGTCAGAATAGTCAGGGCAAATATGACATTCTTAACCCTTGTCCTGCTGAGCTGGGATATACCCTGTCTTTGCAAACAGTATAGATTTGGAGAAGCCAACTGATCTGAATCTGCACTGTTTACCATTTAGTATGTGAATTTATTTCAACAATCTGGGTCAAGGAATCTGATTGGCTGAGAATTATAAGTGGGCGTAGCATCTTCATTTATTCAGCATGACAAGGATTTAAAGTACATTGAAAATTCTGTTAGTGCTTCTGACATTGGATCACAAGGTCCTTGTTTCAAATTCTGTGCTAGCTGTAGAGTTCAGTGCATATGGTGTTAATAAATAGCTAAATTTGGACGAAAATAACAGAAAATTAGATTTACTTCCTTTGCTGGACTTCTTCTGGGATTGCCAAGTAAAAAGAATGTGCATTATAATTATGCTAGCATGTTCTTAATAATATGTTAGATTCTAAAAGGAGTGAGAGGAAGATGCAGGATGATTTTAAAAAAGACAGGAATTAGAAAAAGGAAATTAGAACCTAACCCTCAAGGAAAAAGGGTCTTCAGACTGTACAGGAAAATTTCACTGATTCATTGTTGGCTTGTTTACCACATGGCTGATTCAGACTTGTTTTTGAGTCCCAAGAAAACTCCCAAGAAAACAAATATTTTTGGATATTTTGGGAAAATTTTCTTTTTTTTTATCTTGAAAATTATTATTAGCTCACCTGGAGCTTTGCTCCAGGTCAGCTTATCAAGTTATGCCATGGCCTATTGTCCATCCGTCAGTCGTCCGTCATTAGCTTTTCCTATTATTGACATCTCCTCCAGAACCATAAATTGGATTGAGCTGAAACTTAGTGTGAGGCATTGTGGCCGCCATGGCAGCCATCTTGAAACACAGAAATTCAGAATTGCTAAAATCCTTCCGTTCCGATATCCAAGATGGTTACCATGGCTGCCATATTGAAATTCTTCAAACATCTCCTCCTAAACCAAAAGTTGGATTGAGCCAAAACTTGATGGGGAGCATCGAAGTGACATAGAGATTCAGAATTAGTAAAATCGTTCTGTTCCGCTATCCAAGATGCCCGCCATGGTGGCCACCTTGAAAATCTTGAAACTTTATCTGCTCCCGAACCCTAAGTCAGATTGAGCCTAAACTTTATGGGAGGAATTAGGGCCGCATGGAGATTTAGAATTGCTAAAATCATTCCCTTCCGATATCCAAGATGGCTGCCATGTTGGCCATCTTGAATATCTTCAAACAACATCTCCTCCAAACTGTAAATCGGATTGAGCTGAAACTTGCTGGTAGGTATCGGATCAACATAGAGATTCAGAATTGCTAAAATCATTCTGTTCTGATTTACTTAGATGGCTGCAACGGCGGCCATCTTGAAAATCTTCAAACCCAGTCTGTTCCTGAACCATAAGTGGGACTGGACCCAAGCTTGGGGTGACATGGAGATTTAGAATTGCTAAATTTGTTCCGCTCCAATATCCAAGATGGCTGCCATGGTGGCCAGCTTGAAAACCTTGAAACGACATCTCTCTAATGGTAAGTTGGATTAAGCTGAAACTTGTTTGGAGGCATTGGGGAGACATGCAGATTCAGAACTGCTAGATTCATTCCAAATGGTAAGTCTGATTGAGCTTAAACTTGATGGGAGGCATTGGGGTGTTATGGAAATTCAGAATCGCTAAAATCGTTCTGTTCCAATATCCAAGATGGCTGCCATGGTGGCCATCTTGAAATTCTTCATACCACATCTCGTCATAAACTGTAAGTCAGATTGAGCCGAAACCTGATGGGAGGCATCATGGTGACATGGAGAATTGCTAAATCATTCAGTTCCAATATCCAAGAATTGGTGGCCATGGTGGCAATCTTGAAACTCTTCAAACAATATCAGATTCTAGATTGCTAAAGGCAATTTAATCTGATAGCCAAGTTGGACACCATGGCACAATGTAACATATGATCACAGGCCTCCTAGCAAAACCTATAAAACCTGTAATAACCTATAATTATCTGTCAAACCTATAAAACCTTTATTTTGTTCATAAAACCTATAAAAAGCCTGTATTTTCATGAAAAAACATATTTTTCACTTTTTGAGCCTTCTCACGACTCAACCCTAACTTTTCTTCAAAATGCCCTACTATTTTTTTATTTTTTAGTTCCAAAAATGTGATGAAAACTGTCAAGAAATTGTAAATTTTTTCCTCGCTCGCTTCGCTCGCTTGGACTTTGTAAAATTCAGATCAATTTTATGGTAGCTATTGTGATGCAAAAATTCATCAAATGTTTTTTCTTCAGTTTTAAATCTTTATGTGAGTTTGGAGGAACCTTTTTTAACCTATATTTTTTATTGAAAAACCTGTAAATAACCTGTATTTTGAGTAAGAAGAACCTATATGAAAACCTATATTTTCAAAATTGGCCACTAGGAGGCCTGTGATCAGCATAATCCAGGTGAGCGATTTCTGGCCCACTAAGGCCTCTAGTAATGATATTTTGAAAATTCTAGTTTTACATTTTCATGCATGCATGACTTACCATTATAGCTGTTTCATTTCAAAACCAAGCTGACATACCATATTGACACAAATGACCATCATGGGTTAACGTGTCATTAAACCTGAACTCATCATCATAAATGATATTTTGAGTGTACTCATTAGAATTCTCTCAATGAGGCTATTCTAATGAGTACACTCAACATACTATCATTTTATATATTTGCTTCCTGACCTTGCATTATGTTTAACTCTCAGTGGCAAAACTACCTATTCTTTCCTTTTAGAGTGGACCCTTTTTTTAGAAGGGAGGTAAGAACTATTTTGACAGAGTTGCCTCCCCTGAAAGTATATCGGTCCCCTTGATTTTATTTTCTCCTGCAGAAACACTTCATAGACGAGGTGAAGAAGACCATAGGTAATCACCACAGTGTCAACAAGCAGCTTGCAGAGGGCGCTGCGGTACTCTGCGTCAGATTGTGTAAAGCTTCTACCTACATCAGCATCCACGATAGACTCAATGTTCTCTTCAGTCTTGTCCAGTCAGTTATTAATGACTTGAAGGTTAGTAAAGGAGATCGGAAGTTATTCTGGGTTTCCCGCCCAATTTTTTAAAGCTTCTGACAGCTTCTTTGATGTGCATGTGTAAGACTGGCTGTATGGTTCTTGAAAACAGACATATGTTGAATGCAATGGCATGTAGTAAACTTCAAGATGTGACACACAAGTAGAATAAATCCTTGTCTAAGGGGGTGGGGATCAGTTATTTTCGATTTTTTTTTTTTTTTCAAAATTGATATTTTTATCATGGGTTTTAAAGAATGTACCTAGCTATGCTGATAACAGCCTAAAATTTCAGCAAAAAAATGACTTTTATGCACAATTCACTGGTGCATTATATCTATGATTTTTTTTTTTTACAGTAGAAGTTACACAGTTCATTACTAATGCATATACCTGGGACGGGGGCTGGGGTTGGGAACATACTTATAAGATGTTTTCTGTATCCTGTATAATTAAATATAGAATTGATAATTTTTCATCCAAAGTTGAACAAAATCAGTGCTTGAGCTACAAAAATGCATACATAGCTAAATAGAACAGTAAGTTATCTTTAGATTTTGGTGGAAAGGAGTTTGGTTCATGAATCTGAGATTCTTATAATTTATAGGGCATTTGTTCAAGGAACATCTCCTTGGAACAAAATCCTTTTGTTATCCATAGATTTACATAGCTCTAGCTTATCAGAGGAGTTGTTAACAAGGTGTACCATGTGATAATAATTCTAGGATAATTATTCTTATTTCTCCATAAAAAACATATCTTGTAGGTACTCATTAGAGACCCCTACCTTGGGTAGGCACTTCAAATGAGTCCCACAACATATGTTGATATGGAGAACTAGAGAAAATTATCCTAGAATTATCTTCATATACTCCTTATCAACTCCTCTGATAGGGTAATTTTTTGATTGAAAAAAGTATTCCATTACGGAAACACGCCTATTCAAATATTTTGAAAATTTTACAACCAAAAAAGGAAAATGTTTTGATAAAAATTTCAGATATTTTTCATATTTCTGTTCAAAACATAGATTGTGGGTACTTGTTAGAACTGCCTCGGCGAGGCGGTTCTAATGAGTACCCACAATCTATGTTTTTGAGCAGAAATAAGAAAAATAATGTATACCCCTGTAAACCCCAGTTTTACTATATAAAAGTGGGGTTTAAGGGGGTCAAAATTATATAGGTATGTTTTAGTGATGATACTTTTCTTACTTCATTGAGAAAACATTGTTGAACCTGCTTATGGTAAGTGAGACATTCTATTTGATGTTGGTGTATCTGTCCGTCTGTGGACAGCTTTAGGTGCCAGCCCCCTTAAACATAATCGGTGCATGCATCCCTGGTGATATTCCAAAAAATTTGACCTACTTTCGTGACAACCGACACCTAGTCAGATTTCCAGGGTCTTACTCATCTCTCAGTTTCCAAATGTGAAAGTCCTTTCAAATAAATCAGTGTATGAGGTTGCATTGTACATCATAGATAATCGAAGCCAGGCCGAAGCGATGATAAATGAGAGGCATACATCTGCACTAACTGGATAATGAGAAACCTGTATGTATACTTTTAGGTCGAAAAAGTCTCATATTTGGTATCCTGTCTTACTGAAATGCTGAGTACACTACAACCTCTTTATAACACGGTTCGTTATACCACAGTTTTGGACATTTCAAAGTTGGATCCCAAAAATGTATAGATTATATTGAAAAATGACCATAAATGGTCATTTTTCAATATAATCTATACATTTTTGTTTGGATATAACACGGTTGTTTAACTAACACATTTTATGCTATGGACCCCAACAATAGTGTTTTAAAGAGGTTGTGGTGTATTATGTTGATATAATTTCAGGCTCTTCTCTTCAACCCACCGCCAAACAGTAAGCCATTCTCAAAAGGACAGAGCATAGTCGGCCAAGACTTGGACCTCTACATAGACTGTTTTGTGTCATGTTTTCGTATTACTCCTCACAATAACGATGTGTTGAAAGTCTGCCTCAACCCGCATTCTCCACCCATTTATCATTTCGTTCTTGTTAACGCTCTTCATAGAATCATTACACAGGTATGTATATTTCCCTACTTATATTATGTTCTCAGTGCAGTCGGTAGTGAGCCTAGCTGCAGATTCAGGAGATGCAAGTTCAAATTCCAGCTCGGCCGCATAACTTCCATGGAAATTGGTTATGAAATCATTTCTGTGGTCATTCTCCCCATCTTCTGATTCAAGAAGGGCAGTAGTCAGCTACTGGCAAAAGTATGAGCACAAGTACTGGTTAACCACTTTGAAGACTAAGCTTGCCCATGAAAAATGTGAGTATGTTAACCCTTTGTAGACTGAACCCAGCGGGCACACGACATTGCAGCAACGTCAATTCAAAAGTTTATTCATCGTCAAGATGTTGAATCAATGTTGAATTGACATTGTTTTAACGTTGTGTGCTTGCTGGGAATAGACTCTCCCATACTATATGTTGGAAGAGTCCAATTTCAATTTTAGGTACACCCCGCTATGAGATTTAGATATTCCTACAGAAAAATGGCTAAACTATGTGCAAACAGTGGAGACACTGATCAGATGCCGCATTTTGCGGCATCTGATCTGGGTCTCCACTGTTTGCCAGTTACCCTTTTAGGGGTCTCCAGACTACAATGGGTTAGATGCTTTTGGATCTGAGTCTGTTTGAATATTAAGAGTAAATACTTCAAGGGTACCATGAAGGAGCAATGGTAAATGTCCTAAAATTGCAAACACCAAAGTTTCCGAAAAAATGCCACATGCAAACAGTGCAGATCCTGATCAGACTGCTCCTGCAAAATTTAAGTCAAAAAAGTATGGAATAAAGTGTTTGAAATTTTAGGACATGTACCGCAATTATAATATGAGGATGCACAGGCTGATCTTGGCTATAGCTTCAGAGAGGAATATCCAGATAATTTTTTTTTTCTTATTTCTCCATGAAAACATATTTTAAGGTACTCATCAGAAGCACCTCGCTTCCTTCTTATAAGTTCCCTCAACATATGTTTTCCTGGAGAACTAAGAAAAATGACACTTTTTGGTTGAAAAAGAGCCTTATCTAGAATATTTTTTGGCCTTCGCTGTGTGCATGTTTGCTTTTATATCACTGAGCATTCATTAATCACAATTTCTTTACAGAGACGCTTAGCCTGGTGGCCTCAGATTAGCATCATCTATGGCAAGGCTGCAGAGCTGAGAAACATGTTCACAGATACACTAAACAAGGTGACGCAGGGTATGACAAGTCATACGACCACCAAACCAACAGGTGTTGGCAGTCTACCATCGGTAAGTGTAGTGAAGTACTTTAGACAAAATTATGATTTTTCAGAGAATATAGGCTAGCTTAGAACTTAGAATTCAGTTTAGATGTAACATTTTGGTGTACAAAAAAATGAAATAGGTATAGTAATTAACCAAACTGTTTGGTCATCTTAATGTTGTGCCTAGACCTATTTGTTTGGGAGACACAACTGGCATTATGATTTTTTCAAAGGGTCATTTTATATTTTAAAGGGACCTCAGTATATGATATATAAGCAAAGAGTTTGTTTTTTTTAGTGTCACCTGGGCCCATGTTTTATGCTGAAAGGGTTATCATTGTTGCCCCCCATGCCCCCCTCTAGCCACAACATTACTTGACTCTGCACACAACTTTCAAAAATTTTAACAAGTCTATTTTATTACCAGGGCCCAGTTGTTCAAAACTAACAGTTTTGTTAGTTAACATATTGTTAAAACTTTGATCATTAAATATTGCTTATACACTAAAATTTTTGCCGAAAAAATATGAAATGCAAAAGCTACTCTCATTTTTTAGCAAAAATACCTGTGAATTAGATATTGTACTTACTAGAACAGTTAGCAGTATACCATGATATTTCTGTACCATGGTATGTACCCCGGTTCACTTGCCTGTACCACGGTATTCTAGTATTTCTATTTTTAGAAAGACAGTATGTTGTATTCAAGAAAATTTAAACATTCAAAATATTCAAACTTTTATAGTTGGAACAGCTTCAAATGGTTTGCTTTACTGATCTGGGCCCAGTTGTTCAAAGCTAACGACATCGTTAGTTAACGATTCGTTAAAATTTACATCGAGTGATATGCAAATATGCTGAAATTTTTTGCTGAAAAAATGTGAGTAGCTTTTGCAATGCAAAAGCTACTCACATTTTTTCAGCAAAAAATATCAGAAAACTGTATATTGAATCTGCTAAAACAGTTAACGAAATGACCCTTAACGAGCTCGTTAAGCTAACAACGCTTTGAACAACCGGGCCCTGAGTCTTTGCTGGTCACACAGGTCTTATTGTAGATTTTGTCGTGTGCAGGCTCATATATTTACAATGGGTAAATCTGGTGTCTCAGACACTGGCTTTGCAGATGAAATGATAATACTTGCAACTTTCTATGCAGTGAAAGTCTTGCGGAGTAAAACAATGCAAACTATTCTATTTCTTTCATTAAATCCTGTGTTAAAGATATTTGTGAACATTTACAAGGGCACCTCTTTGCAAAACTTAAAAATAATAAACAGTTGTTAGGAAGAATACTTGAATCATAAAACTTGCGGTATACCAAAGTATATACTGTGTTACATGCAGCCATATTGTGGTACTCTTCCCAAAGGTGGTACCCAACCCTATTTAAGAACATGTTTTATCCTGGTCTGTATGGTTTGCTCAGACCTGTCAAAAATGTCCAAGTTTTACCAGGAAAATTATACCGTATTCGACCTAATTACCGCACATGCTCTTATAAGCGCACAGTAAAGAAATTAAGAAGCCTTTAGATTACAGTTAGTGTATTTTTATCTACTTCTTAATAAAAACATATGTTGTGGGAACTCATTTGAATTGCCTCGACAAGTCGAGGCAATTCAAACGAGTGCCCACAACATATAAAGAAAATCAGAAAATAATATTGCAAAAGCATCATTTAATAAGCTCCTCATTAAATCCTCAGCTGATCTTTCTTTAACAAGTGCCTTTATTAGGTTGATATTTCACTACAGGTTTGTGTAGTAATTTTGAAAAATCTAAGCGCCCAGTGTGGTAATTAGGTCGAATACGGTATTATGGGATAGGGTTGCTTTTAACACCTACATTGTCATTATTTGGATTGTCCTTAGTTTTATTTCTAAAGGAAAGAAAAAAAAGTAGAAAGGTCTTTATTCTCTTTATTTCTAAAAAAACCCCGGCACAGTGGCTCAGTGGTAGAGCGTCTGCTTTGTGACTGGGAGGTTGCGGGTTCGATCCCCGGCCAGGTCATACCAAAGACTTTAAAAATGGTTCCAGCTGCTCTTTCGCTTGGCTCTCAGCATTAAGAAAGTAGAGCTAGAACTGGTCAGCTCAGTGTCAGTATAATGTGACTGGGTGCAATATCATATGTCAAAGTGTCTGGGGCGTGATATTTCAGTGAGACAGCACTCTAAAAGTGAGCATTGAGCTCCCTGCCATATCCAGACACCATCGCGATATGACAGAAAGAGGTTGAAAGCGACGTTGCCCATATCAAACAAACAAACAAACAACAATTTTTTAAAAAAATAAATAAATTTGCTATATAATCCTAATGACTACCAAATGTTAGCTCTTTCCCATACTTGTCCTAAAATTTGAACAAGTCTATTTTACTACCTGTTGATGTGTCTTCAAATTGCTGAATGAGTGACAAACTGTTTAGACCCTGATCAGAAGCTGCAGAATTTTAGTCTGTCTACACTGTTTGTTCAGGTCTGCCAGAGTATTTAGGATAAATAAGGTACCCATAAAAATATTGGTGTTTTTTGATTGTAAAAATATGGCTCCAGATGCGGCATTTTTTTTTCAACCAAAATATATTGATATCTTTCTTATTTCTCCACAAAAACACATGTTGTGGATACTCATTAGAAGTGCCTCAGTGAGGTACTTCTAATGAGTACCCACAGCATATGTTTTTCATGAAGAAATAAGAAAAATATCAATATTTATTATATGATCTGTAAATAAACAACCTTTGATTGGCCCGGAAATGCTTCCAGCCCAGTCAGTATTTTGTGATATTGACTAGCTTGCATGTGAAAAGTTACATCATTTGTTTGCAAGCCAGTCAATATTAAGTTTTGATGAAGTTGCTAGTAGTGACACTGATGTCTACATGCACTTTTTGTATAAATGGTATCTGACCTTGGCTGTTATTGCCACACAGTCATCAATAGAAATGACAAATTATATAATAAAACAATTGTTGATATTGGTGTATTGGATATAACTTTGATATCCACCTTCAAATACAAATATTGACCTCGGCTATCGCCACAGTCAGTATTGGTATAATCTGGTGGATATCAAGTCATATCCAATACCTCAGTAGTCAATAATTGTATAATTGACTTAGATATCCACCATCAAATACAAATATTGACCGAGGCGAGCACCTTGGTCAATATTGGTATTCTCTGGTGGATATTGCTTCAATTCCAATACCTCAGTAGTCAGTAATTGTTATCTGCAGCTAAATTTATCAGTGTATGGCCGAGGTCGACAACATTCTTTCGTGGAGATTGATCATGAAATATTTTCTACGGTCATTCTCTCCCTTCCGTTAATTAAAGAAGGGCAGTTGTCAGTTTCTGGCGAAAGAATGTGCACAATACTGGTTAACCACTTGGAGGACTAAGCCTGCCCAGTAAACGTGTGGCTAGGTAAACTAACCACGCTCGACATGACCGCATTGGGTTGACTGGGCCGTAAAACCTCAACACAAACAAAATATCAGTGTACTAATATGATTGTTACAGAGCCTGACAAGGATGACGATCAGTAAGTTGATGAAACCGACGGATGAAACCATGACAACGTACAGATACTTACTGTTGTGGATTGTCAGACTCATACATGCCGACCCTAATCTCATGTTACATGTACGTAAGACAAAACTTGTACTGTAATAGTGAAAAATGTTAGCTGTGTATAAATGTGAGTTTTGCAGTCACAGTAGAAGTGTAAAAATTTATTCCCCAAACTTCATGATTACCGTATTTACCCTAAGTATTCGGACACCTTACCATATATGTTCTAAAATTTGAACCAGTACAATTCACTACCCGATGTTGTGTCTAAAAATTGCTGGATGAGTGGCAAACAGTGTAGACCCAGATGAGACGCCGCATTCTGCGGCGTCTCATCTGGGTCTATACTGTTTGCTCAGGCCTGTCTGTCCGAATACATATGGTAAATACGGTATATGATTTTATAGGTATAAATGTGAAGGTTTTTGAAAAATGAATGAATATAAATGTGAAGATTAATACGTATGAACAGATTTCTGCGTAAAGGTGATTTTTTTTTTTCCGTCAGAATGTGGGAATTTTCTTATATTTCACCTAAAACATACGTTGTGGTACTCATAAGAAGCACCTTGCTTTGGAGATTCTGATGAATACCCTCAACACATGTCTTTTTTGGGGAAAGAAGAAAATCTTAACCCTTCTCTTGCTGAGCACGACATGCCCACATGCCCTGTCTTAGCAAACAGTGTAGATCCAGATCAGTTGGCTTCTGAAGAAGCCAACTTATCTGGATCTGCGCTGTTTGTCATTAAATATGTGAATTTCTATCAAAACTCCGGATCAAGTAATCTGATTGGCTGGAAATTAAAAGTGGGCGTAGTATCTTAATTTATTCAGCATGGCAAGGGTTAACTTGCTAGAGCTGTGTATAAACAGGGCCACAATCTTAAAGTTGTGACTATTTCTTTTCAAAAATAAAACATATTACAAGCAAATTATCATTTGTTACAGTGTCTTAGGTAAGCTGTGTATTTGCTTAAATATAGCCAAAATATTCCTCAAGAGGGATTAAAATCAAACTTATAGGGTAAATGTAAAGCAGTGAAAACTTTATTTATTTTACGTTGGTTACACGGAAAGACCAGTGAACTTTTTAAGCATTTTTGAAGGCATTGGCATTGGCTGGTCATGCATGGTGGAGGAAACTATAGTACTCAGAGAAAACCATCAATCTAGGATAGTCAACCACTATAGTGCTGGGAATCAAACCTGGGCTGGGAATCGAAGTGGTGATGAGTGCCTCTGCGCTAACCAGACTCCTAAATATAAACAATAGTGGAAAATCTACCATTTGCATCAAGTCCCCTTAACTCTTTGCATGCTGGGTAATTTTGCATCTTCTTTGTCATCTGGATTTTTTTTAAATTAACTTTTTTCAAAATAATCTTTCAGGAATACCATCAGAATGTCAAACAGTTTTGGATCCAGACAGGCCCAATGTTTTGTTGGACCTGATGTGGGACCAAACTGTTTGCAAAGGTTATCCGCAGATGACTAAAGCTCCACTAGCGGGGAAAGAGTTAAGCATTAATATGTACTCTGTTTTCTTTGTGCGTAAAACTATCAAACTTAAGAACTTTTTAAATCATCTGTCTTTCAATTATTTATAATTATTTTAAAAATGGAACAATCTGTGTAAAACATTTGTAATTTTTCAGAACCAGGGCAAACCTGGCCATGAGGTACAGAGCAGTACATTGGAGCTAATCAATGGGTTAGTGTCGCTTGTTCACCAACAGTGGATGCCCGAAGATGTTGCACAGGAAGCTATGGAGGTATGGAAACACTTGACCAGTATTTTAAGCCTTACCACTTTTTTGGGGCTGGCCTCGTGGCTCAGTTGGATGGGAATCTGACTGGTGATCAGAAGGTTGTGAGCGACCCAAGCCGGGTCAACAACAATCTTTCGTGGAGATTTGATCATGAAATACTTTCTACGGTCATTCTCTCCCTTCGCTGGCCTCGGTGGCTCAGTTGGATGCGCCGTCCGACTGGAGACCAGGAGGTCACGGGTTCAACCCTCATCGAGGTCGGCAACATTCTTTCGTGGAGATTGATCGTGAAATATTTTCTACTGTCATTCTCTCCCTCCAGCTGATTCAAGAAGGGAATTTGTCAGTTTCTGGCGGAAGAATGTGCACAATACTGGTTAACCGCTTAGAGGACTCAGTCTGCCCAGTAAACGTGTGGCTAGGTAAACTGACCACACTCGACATGACCCCATTGAGTTGACTGGGCCGTAAAACCTCAACACAAACAAACATTCTCTCCCTTCTGCTGATTGGAGAAGGGCAGTTGTCAGTTTCTAGCGAAAGAATGTGCACAATACTGGTTAACCACTTAGAGGACTAAGCCTGCCCAGTAAAATAGTGTAGTTAGGTAAACTGACTGCACTTGATATGACCCCATTGGGTTGATTGGACCGTAAAACTTCAAAGCAAACAAACAAACATTTGACTAGTATTTTAACCCTTACCACTTTCTGGGCTGATTCATCAGATGACAGAAGCATCAGGGTGGCCGATTGGATAGCACTCCCGACTTGGGATCACAAAGTCCCGGGTATGAATCCTGCTGGAGGCGGAATTCAGCTCAAGACTGTATGGTACTTCATTGCACATAGCCTCTCTTCATCATCCTTCCATCTTCTGTGACTTAAATAATGTTGAAAGGGATTTAAAACACCAATTCTCCTCGCCTATATAGCCAATGGTTAGACTCAGTGATTTATTATGCAATAAATTTATTTTGCAATAAATCACTGGGCGGAAGTGTGGGATGCTATCTGGCGCCATTCCAACGTCATTTTGATGCTTTGCTGACATCAGTCATCGCTTCCACGGCGGTAGACGGTGTAACGTCGTTTTTCTTGCGTCAACAGCGTAAGAAATGCATGTAAACAACAGCGTTACAGTCAAAACTGTTGGCGGGATTTCTTTATGTGATGGCGGACAGTTGGAAGAACCTGAAGGATACAATTACTTTTTCGTCGTTTTCTATGTGTTAGAATCGAAATAGATCAGCTGTTGTGCGTGATTTGTTGAGTAATAAATCACTGTTTGTCAGTCAGTTGTAAGTAGATAAATCACTCGCGCTCCACGCTCGTGATTTGATCTACATTACAACTGACCTCCAAACAGTGATTTATTACTCAACAAATCACTGCTAGAGCTGATCTATTTCTTAAATCATCCTCAGCAGCAGATAACAAATTTGATTATATTTTCTCTTTTTGTCTCAGAAAATAGGCTTTGACTGTTCATGCAAATTGTCTCCTAAGGAGACAATTTGCATGAACTGTCAAAACCTATTTTCTGGGAAAAATAAGAAAATATTTTAAAATGTCACTTGCTGAAAATTTTACCAGCACGCTAAGTGTTGATCAATGAATTAATGTCCCTTGTTCACCAACAGTGGATTCCTGAAGATGAAGCATGAGAAGGTATGGAGATACTACAAACATTTGACTGATATTTTAAGTGAGATTCTCCAAATAGAAAATTACCTTGTGACATGGGACCAGCATGCCACTGTGTAATCTGATCAGTCTCCACTGGTTGCTGACATAAAGGTTTTTAAAAGGTTCTATAAGCAAGCTCTCATTCTTGATGGTGATATCTGAATAAATATTCTCTAGGAAAATATATTGTGTATAACTCATTAGGAGTGCTTCTGCAACTGCCCCCTACATACATGTATATTTTCATGGATAAGTAAAACAATACCCAACACTTTTTGTCAAACAAAACAAAACAAAAGCACCCCACCCTTTTTTTGGTTAAAGAAAAACACCCTCATCTAAAGCTGTACATGTACAATATTTGAACAGTAAATGCTGAATAATCAGTAAACTGTACCCTAAATTTTTGGACATCTTAAGTCCTTAACATACTTGTTTCAGATCAGCTATGCATCCCTTTTAGAAGCTCTTTAATATATAAAGACATTTCTCTCATGATGTATACCATACTTTGGTGCAGAAATGAGATGGTCGTCATGCAATATTTTGATGATCCGGAGCTCAGTATCGGGAGCTCAGTATTTAGAGTATTTATGGTATGATGACCCACTTTCTTTATTTTCAGGCCTTATTATGTCTTCACCAGCCTGTGAACATTGAGCTGTGGAACCCAGAGGCTCCCATCAACACTTTCTGGGATGTCAAGTATGTTATCTATTGTATTACTGTATAATTCATAGGTCTAGATAAGAGTGGGTATCAAGTAACTAGTTTTCTTATTTCTCAACAAAAACATATGTTGTGGGTGCTCATTAGAAGTGCCTCGGCGAGGCACTTCTAACGAGTACCCACAAAATATGTTTTCGTTGAGAAATAAGAAAAATATAGATACTTTCTGGTTGAAAAAAGCGCCTTATCAAGAGCTATGTAGTATTGAACATGATTTCGCACATACCCCTGTAAGCGTCCTGTCAGACAATTTCTGAGTTCATATTATCACCCTATACTTTTATCTACTTCAGGTTGTGTATTCTGAAGCATTTGATTAGATAATACATTCAGGATCTAGTTTTAAGTCACCACTAACAAGCAACTTTAAGGCTGCCTAGAGCATGTTCTTACCATAGGAATTTTAATGTGTTTAAAACCACTGTTGAAAAATATTTTTATACCCTACACACACACAAACTGTGTGCCCGCCACAAACTGTGTATGTGTTGGGTATACCATTTTCACATTGTCAGTCTGTCCTTCCATCTCCTTTTCATCTGTCCGTGATGTTTTGCTTGTGTTGGGGTGGGCTTGTTCTCTAAAAAGCCATGCTTATGGACTATTTTTCATTTTACCTTCCACAACAAAAGAAGTAAAGGAAAAATTTGAAGAACTTAATGCAGTGAACTATTTGTCGTTTATCTGGGCCCAGTTATTCAAAATTTAACAAAGTTGTTAGCTTTAAAATTTCTATCTTGAAATATGGCAAATACATTGATTTTTTTGTTTTGCTGAAAAAATGTGAGTAGCTTTTGCATTACAGAAGCTATGCACATTTTTGCAGCAAAAATATCAATGTATTTGAAAACACCTTAGCAACAACAGTTAACAAGTTTGTCAATAATGAGCTTGTCAAGCTAACAATGCTTTGAACAACTGGGCCCTGATGTTTACCTGTGTTTCATATGTTAGTGGGTTTTCATTTTAAGGAGAATCTATACTTTTTAGGGGAAGTAACTGTCAAAATTGTTATACCTACCTTCCAAAAAGGGGTCTCCTTTAGAAGACAAAAATTTGCTCCCCTTGGGAGCAAATTCCTTCCTTCTAGAGTAGACCTCTTTTCAGAAATGGCTTATTGAGCATAGCTCCAATTAAGGCACTTCTTGTTTGACCAAAAAGTGTTCATATTTTTCTTATCTCTTCAGTAAACCATATATGGTATTTACTCCTTAGACATACCCTGCAGAAGTGCTTCTACTGAGATGCTTCTAATGAGTACCCACAACATGTTTTCCTGGAGATCTCAGAAAAATATTAATCTGGGCCCAGTTGCTAATGTGACGTTAAAATTTCTATCTTGAAATATGGCAAGTACATTGATATTTTTTGCTGAAAAAATTGTGAGTAGCTTTTGCATTGCAAAAGTGAGTAGCTTATGCATTGCAAAAGCTACTCACATTTTTGCAGCAAAAATGTCAATGTATTTGAAAATACCTTAACTACAACAGTTAACGAGTTTGTCATTAACAAACTTGTTAAGGTAAGGATGCTTTGAACAACTGGACTCTGAATACCAGACTGATCTGGAGCTATGAGAAAGTCACAAAAATTGTCCCCATTGTAAAAAGGGCAGAAAAACTATGAAGTGTAGCCAGTCCCCTTCAACTCAGGTGAGTGATTCAGGATCTCATGATAATCTTGTTTATAGTTCCCAGGTTCTGTTCTCGATCTCCCAGAAGCTGATTCAGCACCAGATTATAAACTACACAGAGATTCTAAAGTGGTTACAAGAAATATTGGTGTGTCGGAACAGCTTTCTCCAGAAACACAGTTCCAACGCTAACATCGGCAGTAATATACCTGTCTGTAAACAGGCCCACATCAAATTAGAGGTAAGTTCAGCGTTGAGTTAAACATATTTTGGTATAACTGATATATCTGATATATACAGGTACAAACATTGTAGTAACACCAGCATATAAATGTGATTCAGAAGTCTTGTTCTTTAATGTAAATCTCTATCCCATGTTCAGAGTTAACCCTTGTCATGCTGAATAAATTAAGATGCTACGCCCACTTCTAATTTTCAGCCAATCAGATTACTTGATCCTGGTTGTTGATATAAATTCACATACTGAATGACAAACAGTGCAGATCCAGATCAGTTGGCTTCTGAAGAAGCCAACAGATCTGGATCTAAACTGTTTGCTAAGACAGGGCATGCCGTGCTCAGCAAGAGAAGGATTAATATAGCAGGCATAGTTACAGATAATAGAAGTGTTCAGATGAAGTTCTTATTTTTCCATGAAAACATGTTGTGGGTAATCATAAGAAGTGTCTTACCAAGGCACTTCTAATGAGTACCACAATATGTTTTTGTGGAGGAATAAGAAAATAGTTAATATGTTCTAGTTGAAAGAAGTGCATTATCTCAAGCTATGCCAGGTTTGAAGACTAGCTTACTTTTTATGTGAAATCAGGTCATTTGAAGGACAGTCCAGGTAAAGAAGAATCCATATAAATTTTCTTATCTCCATGAACACATACATTATGTTTAATCATTAGATGCACCTCAAAAAGGTGCTTCTAATGAGTACTCAAAGCATATATTTTCATGGCAAAATAACTTTTTGGTTTGGAAAAAAAAAAGGCTCCTTCTCTAAAGCTATAGAAAAGATGGTTGTTTTAACCCATTGGAGACTGGAGACCCCTAAACGGGTAACTAGCAAACCGTGCAGACACAGATCAGTCACTGCAGAATGCGGCATCTTATCAGGGTCTCCACTGTTTGGAGATAGTTCAACCATTTTTCTGTAGGAATATCTATATCATATAAGCCTGTCCAGTAAAAGTGTGGTTAGGTAAACTGACCACGCTCAGTAGGACCTCAACACAAACACAAAAAACATAAAATCAAAACCGCGCTCAACAGGACCTCAACACAAACACAAAAACCTAAAATAAAAAATGGACTCTTCCAATATATAGTGTGGGAGAGTTTATTCAGTCTTTAATGGGTTAAGAGAAAATTGGAGTTTTAGGTCATCTGTGAAATGCACAGACTTTGATCAGCATGTACCTTGGCATCATTCTGTGAATTTCACACAGGCAGTTTTTGGGTCTTGAAGATGTTAGTGAGTTTCAGTGTTAGGTACAGACTATTATGGCAGATGTTGGCAGCAAGGCTCCAGACCAACTTTCACATTCCTTGCAGTCTGATCAAGGCCTTCTTCTTCTTGCCTCGGTAACTCAGTTGGATGTGCGTCCAACTGGGCCCAATGTTCAAAGCTAACGATGTCGTTAGTTAACGATTCGTTAAACTTTTAGATCAAGTGATACGCGTATATGCTGAATTTTTTTGCTGAAAAAATGTGAGTAGCTTTTGCATTGCAAAAGCTACTCACATTTTTTCAGCAAAAAATATCATAATATTGTATATTGAATATGCTAAAACAGTTAATGAAGTGACCCTTAACAAGCTCGTTAAGCTAACGACGCTTTGAACAACTGGGCCCTGGTGATCAGGAGCTTGCGGGATTGACCCCCGTCGAGTTGGCAACATTCTTTTGTTGAGATTGACCATGAAATATTTTCTATGGTCATTCTCTCCCTTACACTGATTCAAGAAGGACAGTTTTCAGTTTCTGGCGAAAGAATGTGCACAATACTGGTTAACTGCTTATAGGACTAAGCCTGCCCAGTAAAAGTGTGGTTAGATAAACTGACCGCATTCAACATGACCCCATTGACTGGGCCGTAAAACCTCAACACAAACACAGCACATATTGATCGAAAGACTTTATAGAGGCATATTCCAGCCCCCGTAGTGACCTTAAGGTCAAGGTATGAACTTAGAAATTATGGGTTAGATTAAAGTTTTATGATCATACATTAGCTGTGGATGGTGGTGCAGACCAGTGGTGTATATGACCACTTGGTCAGATGCTCTAAAAACTATGAATTAATTTATAACCATGTTGTTCACAAACTTCTCATGTACCTGGTTTTGTTTGCAGGTTGTGTTTTTCATGTATTTATGGAGCATTGACATAGATGCAGTGTTGACTGCAATGTCCTGCTTCCATCTACTGTGCGAGGAAGCAGAGATCCGGTGTGGTTGTGATGAGATGGCGGTGACCCAGTTACTTCCCAATTACAACGTCTACTCAGAATTAGCAGCAGCCAGCACAGTGTTGACAACAGGTTAGTACTTTTACTGGGGTTTGAGTAAATGTCCTAAAATTTCGTAGACCCAATTTTCTAGCAAAATGGCATATGCAAACTGTGTAGACCCAGATCAGACTGCTCCTTCAGGAGCAGTCTGATCAGGGTCCACACTGTTTGCCATTCCACTAAGTATTTTAAGAATAACTGCATAAAAAGCAAACTTTAGGTAAAAAAAGTATGGAATGTAGAGGACTTGTTAAGGAGGAGTATTGAGTGATAATTCTGGGATAATTTTTCTTAATTCTCCATAAAAACGTATGTTGTGGGTACTCATTAGAAGCGCCTCGCCGAGGCGCTTCTAATGAGTACCCACAACATATGTTTTTATGGAGAACTGGAGAAAATTATCCTATAATTATCACTTAATACTCCTCCCTAACAAGTCTTCTGGAATGTTTGAAATTGTAGGACATTTATCATACTTTATTTACCCTAAATATTGGGACACCTAAACTCCTTCCCGTACTTGTCCCAAAAATTTGAACAAATTAATTCTGTGACATTTGATCTGGGTTTACACTGTTTGCTCAGCTGGCCTTGGTGGCTCAGTTGGATGCTCATCTGACAGGTGATCAGGCAGTCACAGGTTCGATCCCAGCTGGGTCCGGCAGCATTCTTTAGTGGAGATTGATCATGAAATATTTTCTACGGTCATTCTCTCCCCTCCTCTGATTCAAGAAGGGCAGTTGTCAGTTTTTGGTGAAAGAAATTGCACAAGTATTGGTTAACTGCTTAGAGGACTATGCCTGTCCAGGAAAAAAGTGTAGTTAGGTAAACTGACTGCGCTTGTCATGACCCTAATGGGTTGACTGGGCTGTAAAACCTCAACAAAGACCATTTGCTCAGGCTTATCTGTTCCAATACTTACTGTTATTAAGGTACAGAAGATTTTAGAGAATAAATTCTGTCAATGTTACACAAAAGTTATTTAATATTTATGTAATTTGTGCATTTCTAGTCCCCTGTATTAATTTGTTAATTTGTGCATTTCCAGCCCTCTGTTTAATCTATTTGTGCATTTCCAGCCCTCTGTATTAATCTATTAATTTGTGCATTTCCAGCCCTCTGTATTAATCTATTAATTTGTGCATTTCCAGCCCTCTGTATTAAAACTATGTGTTTGTTTTTCAGTTATAAACAGAAAATGTTTTTGTTTTTTGTTTTAGAAAAAAAAAAAAAAAAATGTGATATCTCACACATGCTGGCCTTGAAAACGAGGTGAATATCACCAAAGCCTGTCAACCCTTAGGCATGTTCCTATGATATAATCAGGCAAGTTAGGAAAAAAAAATCCACTACTGGTTCAAGAGATATGCAAACAAACTTCCAATGCCAGTGCCTATATAAGAGGGATCCTCACTAGGGTGAGGGATGTACAGTCAAACCTGTCTTAAGCAGCCACCCATGGGAAGCTTAAAATGTGGCTGCTGAAGGCAGGTGGCTGCTTAATACAGTTCAAATATATAAGTATATGAATTTTCGGGCAACTTCCGTCTGGCTGCTTAATACAGGTTGGCTGCTTAATAGAGGTGACCACTAACACAGGTTTGACTGTAATTACCATGAATGAACAAAATAAGATTTATATATTTTACCCATGTTTTGATGTTTTCTTTTTCCAACCACAACCAGTAGATACCCAAACTATTGCTGCGTGAAACTTAACATTAACCCATTGTAGTCTGGAGACCCCTAAAAGGGTATTTGGCAAACAGTACAGTCCCAGATCAGATGCCGCAGAATGCGGCATCTGATCAGGGTCTGCACTGTTTGCAAATAGTGCAATCAATATTCTCTAGGAATATCTAAATCACATAGCCTGACATACCTACAGTTGAAAGTAGAATCTTCCAGTATATAGTGTGGGCAAGTTCATTCAGTCTACAATGGGTTAAGGATATCATATTAAATAATTTTTCTTATGTTATTAATTTTGATAGTTTATGATTTCATACAGAAGTCCAGTTTTTCATGAATATATGATCAAATGGTGTTCATTTCAGTAACATATTGCGGCCATATTTTTTGTCGAATAGCCTTTGTGTTAGACTGGTATGTTAAAAATCATGTTAAATATTCATTGTATTTTACAGGACGGGCAGCATTACAGAAGAGAATTATGGCATTGCTGAGAAAAATTGACTCTTCTACACCAGGAACTTCACAGGTACGTTACAGTTTTAGTAGCATAGCTCTTGATAAGGCGCTTTTTTTTTTTTCAACCAAAAAGTATCTATATTTTTCTTATTTCTCCATGAAAACATATGTTGTGGGTACTCATTAGTAGCACCTCGACAAGGCACTTCTAATGAGTACCACCAACATATGTTTTTGTTGAGAAATAAGAGAACTTATTACCTGATACCCACTCTTATCTAGACCTATGTAATAGTATTCTCTGGGCAAACTGTGTGGATAATAAATTAGTGATTTTTTTCTCAGAAAACAGACTTAGCATTTAATCAACATATGTATTCATGGAGGAATAAAGAAAGTAGTTACATGTTTAAAGATTACGTTAGAACAGGAACACTTCAGTACGCATCACATTTAAGATCTGATATGTCAATAGATTGAGAAGTTACATTATTGGATAACTGAGTCATTTCCATATCCTTATCAAAATAAATGGTTACAGCTTGTACCTTGATGATTCATTTTCCTGATAAATAAATTCCCAGCTGTATGGAGTTTAAATTATCAAAGTTACTTGTATTCTGTATGATCAAATGTCCTTCTAGTCGGTTAAACTAGACTGAAAGATAGATTAATGGACTTCATTTATGTATGAAATATTGTCCAAAACAATAACTTATTACTTAAGGGGAAAAGGTACACTTTCAGGGGAGACAACTGTTAAAATTGTTTTACCTTCCTTCTGAAAAAGGCTTTTCCCTAAAAGGGAAGAATTTGCTCCCAGTGGGAGCAAATTCTTCTCTTTTAGAGAAGACCCTTGTCAGAAGGGACTTGGTATGCAGGAAAGATAATAGCAAGTCACAAAAATTGTTTCCCTTGTAAAAATGACAAAAAAATCTGCAAGGTTTATCCAGTTTCCATAAGATGTATTGGTATTGAAAAAGTTGTTTTAATGTGGAAATTCCGTATCTTTGTAGGCTTGGGATGACACATTCAGAAACTGGGGTGTAGTAACGGGTTTCCTAGAGGCCTATCCCAAAGATCACAAGTTGAAGATAGAGGACAATGCTGCTGCATTAGGAGATGCAATCCGGTTGAAAAGAAAGCCGCCCCATCATATCAACACCGAACATGAATTAGAGGTATGTTCCGCTATGAGATGTTTAGTTTCATTAACCCATTTATGCCGAGTGGACTCTTCTACCTTAACTCTTTGGACACGTCCATCTCTTATGTAAAGGATGTCTGGTTAGTTCTTATTATTATCATGTTTTGTAGAAATTTCTGAACCTGATGCAAACAGTGCAGACCCTGATCAGATGCAGCATTCTGCGGCGTCTGATCTGGGTCTTCAATGTTTGCAAATGTCCCTTTTATGGGATGCTAGGCTTAAATGGGTTAAAAAGGTTAATCAGGCATATGCAGATAGGGCAGTTATTTGGGCAATAATTTAGGATAATTTACAGTTGAACTGTGTGTGTGAACCGGCACAGTGGCTCAGTGGTAGAGCGTCCGCTTTGTGACCGGGAGGTTGCGGGTTCGATCCCCGGCCGGGTCATACCAAAGACTTTAAAAATGGTACTAGCTGCTCTTTCGCTTGGCGCTCAGCATTAAGAAAGTAGAGCTAGAACTGGTCAGCTCAGTGTCAGTATAATGTGACTGGGTGGAATATCATGTCAAAGTGTCTGGGGCGTGATATTTCAGTGAGGCAGCACTCTAAAAGTGAGCATTGAGCTCCCTGCCACATCCAGACACCGTCGCGATATGACTGAAAAAGGTTGAAAGCGACGTTAAGCCCAAATCAAACAAACAAACAAACAGTTGAACTGTGTGCAAGAAGTCAAACAAAAAGTCATATACCAGGGATCAATTTTAGCACTTGCTAACTTGCTAAATGCTGGTTAATTTCCTCAAAAAGCAAGCTGCAATTTCCATCACTTGCTAATTCTAGCAAGTTGGAAAGATTCTCTTTAATTGGTGGAACCTGAGGCATTGTTGCTGAAGTTTTGCAATTTCTTTTCCAAAGGCAATGACGATATTTTTCTTATTTTTCCCAGAAAACAGGTTTTGACATTACATGCAAATTGTCTCCTATGGAGACAATTTGCATGTAATGTCAAAACCTGTTTTCTGGGAAAATCTCCTATGGAGACAATTTGCAATGTTATGTCAAAACCTGTTTTCTGGGAAAAATAAGAAAAATATTTTAAAATGTCTGCTGAAATTTTTACCCAGAGTGCTAAGGTTTAAAGCCACATTTAACAGTGTTTATAAGTGTGAAAAAGCAAGTTGGCTGAAAGGTTTAGCAAGTAAAAAATAATGCTACTTGCTAATTTTAGTAAGCTGTCAAAAAAGTTAAATTTGAACCCGTATACATATATGACAGGCAGTCTGGCTCACTGATAAAGAAGCATTCAGGTTGTTTGTGATTGTATGGGGCTTCACTGCACAGAGCCTTCCCAGCGGGCACATGACGTTTATACAACGTCGGCTCAACGTCGATGCAACGTCATAACGTTGCATCGACGTTGAGCCGACGTTGTATAAACGTCATGTGCCTGCTGGGTTTCTTTATCACCCGGTCATCATTTTGATATGACATATAATTTTGATAGGCCTGGGATGACACATTCAGAAACTGGGGTGTTGTACCCCCAACATATGTTGGGGGTACAATAAAACAACAAACCATTATTGTGAAACATCATAAAAAGACAGCTCTTTGCATCACGCTGTTCCATCCAGTGACTTTATTGCAGAATAAAACAATGTTCTTTACCAATTTTTGTATGGGCATTCTGTTTAATAAATGCAATAAAATATAATATATTTAATCCAATTTTCCATAATTAAATGGCCAGTGTACAGTTTTGTAAATATTTTCTTTAAAAAGAAAAAAAATCTGTGAAACTATATTTTTATTTAAAAAAAAAAAGGAAAAAAAAAAAAAAAAATAAAATAAAATAAAAACTGCTGTATGAAATTAAATTAAGATGTACATAACAGATTTCTGAAATGCATTATTCTTAAAGTGAATGAATTTAGATAACAGTTGATGAGTACTCTGTTTTCCAAAAATAATCCAAAGTAGGGATCCTTTAGAAATACAGAACAAATCAAAATGAAAAGAGCAAAGTCTTACAGTAGCCCTACGTTTACTCTGCAAACATTGGATTTGGTATATTTTAGGACCAATTAAATGAATGGGCCAATATGACAGGGTTTCTGTGTGCCCTTGGCGGTGTTAGGCTACAGAGCAAGGTTCACAGGGTGAGGTAAGCACATTTTAGTGAAAAGTGTCTTTAAACATTGGGCTGTTAGGATAACTGGATGCTAATTGGCGGGGCTGGTTTCTGATCCAAAGGCAACATTTATGAACAGTAAGAACTGATATGACTCTACAATTTCTGTTATATTATAGAGGACTTGTTAAGGGGGAGTATTTGATGATAAATCTGATACAATAATCACCATAATACAGTTTCTGGCGAAAGAATGTGCACAATACTGGTTAACCGCTTAGAGGACTAAACCTGCCCAGTAAACGTGTGGTTAGGTAAACTGACCGCACTCGACATGACCCAATTGGGTTGACTGGGCCGTAAAACCTTAACACAAAAAAACAAACAGTTCTCAATAAAAAAACATATGTTGTGGGCACTGGTTAGAATTGCCTCATTGAGGCAATTCTAACCAGTACCCACTACATAGGCTGCATCTGCTCATTAGAATTATCTCACCAACTTTGTTAATTTGCATCAACCTCGCTTCCTTGCAGGCACGTCAAAGCCTTTGATGGAATTCTTGTTTATCAAATACAATCTATTTTTTGTCTGTAAAGTATGGAAATATTTACAAATTCATTAAAATTTAAATATTCAAAATGGTGGTGCCCTTGATAGTACTCTTTTAACTGGAATTACAGGCTTTTTTTCATCCAGTTTTTTACCAGATTGTCATTGGTATTCATAGCTCCAGATAAGAGGGGGTATCCGCATAATATTTTTCTTACTTCTCCACAAAAAATATGTTGTGGGTACTCATTAGAAGTGCCTCAGGCACTTCGAATGAGTATCACAACATATTTTTTTGTGGAGAAATAAGAAATATGTCAGTACTTTTTAGTTAAAAAAAACCCAAAACAAAACAAAAAAAACAAACAACCTTATCTGGAGCTATGATATTCATTGTTAAGCTCTTAAATTTAACCTTCTTTATGAAAGTTGTCTTTCCTTTTAATTTCTTTGCCAGTATTTGTTGTAAATGGATACACCTGGAAGTTTTTTTCCACCATTTTGCTAAGGGAGACAACTTCTGCAGAAAGGAAGGTGCCTCCCAAGTATTTGCAAAATACTATGATGCGCATTGAACGAAAAGGGCCCTTATGCAATTTGCGAACAAAGCAAGCCTTGATCAGCCTGCGCATTCGGACAGACTTATCAGGGCCTTCATTGTTGGCTTACAGATTCAGTGGATACTGTAGTATATGTTGACAAACAGAATGTCCAGATTGGACAAGCTCATTTGGACTTTCACTTTGTGCATATGGCATAAGGACCTTTTTCCGACATTGCATATAGAAGATGTCCATGGAGAGCCACAATTATGGAACATAGCCGATCAGTGACAACAAAAAGTGAAATCGTTCCAGAATTGCTCACAGTGGGAGCAAATTCTTTTCTTTAAGAGTAGCCTTCAAAGAGACGGGAGACAAATGTGCATATATCAGAGTTATTTCCCTTGGAGGTAAATCCATTCCCATTGAATTCAGTATATTATTGGTGGTTCTGATGTGTATTCTATTAATGTTTATATTGTATTTCATGTGAATGGAAAACACCTGTGTACGTAGGTTTTCCAGCAATATTCTATTCTCTTTTGTTTTGTTCTATTCTATACCAGAGATAAAATATGGGACTTGATTATTTTCAGTTGTGTCAGTTTGAGTGGCCTGGATACCAGAAAGAGCAGTTTGATGCAGAGTTGTGCTACAACAGACTCTCAGTATTGTCCAGTTACACAGTAAGTACGGTAAATGTCCTAAAATATTGTACACCAAAAGTCTTGACAAAATGACGTCTGCAAACAGTGTAGACCCAGATCAGACTGCTCCTGAAGGAGCAGTCTGATCTGGTTCTACACTGTTTGCCATTCAACCAAGTATTTTAAGAAAACTGCATAAGAAGCAAAATTTAAGCCAAAAAGGTATGGAATAAAGTGTTTGAAATTTTAGGACATTTACTGTATAGTATAAGCAATAAACCATGGCAGTAGTCACAGCATAACTCCTGATAAATCTTTTATTTCTTCACAAAAACATATGTTTCAAGTTTGACAAGCAATTATGCCAGTTTAAGGTCTGGGCCCAGTTGTTCATAGCATTGTTAGCTTAGCAAGCTCATTAGTGTTAACTGTTCTAGAAAGTACAATATCTAATTCACAGGTGTTTTTGCTAAAAAATGTGAGAGCTTTTGCAAATGCATATATTATATGCCATATTAAATACTTTTAACAATACTTTAACTAACAACATTGTTAGTTTTGAACAACTGGGCCCTGAGGTATGATTTTGACAGGTTAGGTGTACAAAATTTTTATTGCATAAGTAAGGCTTCAAAGAAATTTGCATCCAGTGTTTTGAACTGACATCTGAATGGCAGGTTATTGACAGGAAGCTGGGATATTTTACAGTTGTTGAATTATTACATTGAATATCAATTCAAATCAAGGTGAACCATCTCGACATGACCTTAATGGTGTTTACTGGGTCGTTAAACTCCAAACCAGCCTACCAGATCAAGGGGAAGCACATCTGAGTTGGTATGCTTTTGTGTCCACAGGTGTATATTCAATTCATCATTAACTTAACAAAGTTAAGTATAAGTATTTTGTATGAATTAAAGAGTCTTTTGGTTTGTTTTTTTTTTGTATGAAAAAGTATATAACAGTATATTTAAAATATTTAGGTAAAAATATTAAAAAAAAATTATTGGCTTAAAAATTTTATAAGCTGTTTGCACCTTCAACAATTGGGGGCAGATTATTTCTGAATATAGGTTATTTCTGTACCGTATAAACTTTTTCAGTTTACAGTTACAGTTATTTTGTACGTTTTTACAGATTTATAAGCAACCTGTTGAAGTTATTGGTATGCCAGAATGAGAAGTTTGGAGCACAGATACAAAAACATGTGAAAGAGTTAGTTGGACACGAACTGAATCCAGCCCTCTACCCAATACTCTTCGATCAGATCAAAATCTGTGTGGATAAATACTTCGATATCTCAGGACAAGTATGTAATAGATGTCAAGGGGAAAGAACGCTATAAGCAGTTGCAAACAAATACAAAACTGAGTAGAAAAAAAAAAAGGCTGCTGCTGGACTAAAACTACAGAATTTAAGTAATAGTGCACTTGAACTGTGAAATTGGTTAGAAAGTCATTTTTTTTGCATGGTGCTTCACTCAGAAAGAGTAACTATGCAAACTTTTGTCATGATTCAGTGCAAAGACTTCAAAGTTTCCTATGCACAAAATTTTTTATTCTATTCATTAGTTTTAAATGATTAAAATATTTTAATTTTTCCCGTACTACTATAGAAATTGCATAGGTCAGATCAGTCTCTGTACCTGTAGATACGAGGGGTATGAAGAAGCGCTTCTAATGAGTACCCACAACATACATTTTTTGTGGAGAAATAAGAAAAATAATATGTGGAAACCCACTCTTATCTGCAGCTATGTTTCCATGAAAACATATATTATGGGTTCTCATTAGAAGCACCATACATGTTTTTTTTTTGTGAAGAAATAAATAAATAAATTAATAAAAAAATAATGTTGAAAAAGAACAAAAAACAAACAACACCTGCTCTAGAAATACGGTGACTGTTCTGTGAACATTCTTTCGTGGAGATTGATTATGAAATATTTTCTATGGTCATTCTCTCCCTTCCGCTGATTCAAGAAGGGCAGTTGTCAGTTTCTGGCGAAAGAACGTGCACAATACTGGTTAACCGCTTAGAGGACTAAGCCTGCCCAGTAAACGTGTGGTTAGGTAAACGGACCACACTCGACATGACCCCATTGGGTTGACTGGGCCGTAAAACCTCAATACAAACACAAGACTATTCTGTGATGCTGCAGGCGCATTTGCTTTGTTTTGATAGGTGATTGTGACGGAGCTGAGTACACAGTTTATCGAGAATGTAATCTTTATCATGAAGAACATTCTAGAAATGAAGCCAGACCAGTCGTGTGAACACCTCGGTGTTGCTAGTATTGAATCTCTCATGTTAGCTGTAGTTAGGTATGTATACTGTTTCTACATGTAAAAATATTAAGCACAGTATACACCCTATCAAAATTTATTCATGTTAACCCTTGTCCTGCTGAACCCGGATATACTTTGCCTTTGCAAACAGTGTAGATCCAGATCAGTTGGCTTCTGAATAAGCCAACTGATCTGGATCTGCACTGTTTGCCATTCAGTATGTGAATTTATATCAACAGCCTGGATCAAGGAATCTGATTGGCTGAAAATTAGAAGTGGGTGTGGCATCTTAATTTATTCAGCATGACAAGTGTTAAGTAGTCATGTTTTACAATGCACATTTGTAGCTGTACTCTCAGAGGAGAAAGAACTAGACAGTTGGGATATCTTACGGTGTCAAATGGTTGATATTGCTATGTCTGACGATGTGAAGACAATGATGTACCTGAGGCATACTTTTACCATATATAGAATTTTTGTTTTTGTTTACAGTCTAACCTGAGCTTCTGGCCACATCTTTTAAGCATGACCCTCGCTTAAGGGGCCAAGTCTGTATCCCCTGAATGATTTTTAATGCAAATGTCCCTCTATTAAGCATGTACCTGTTGTATGCGGCCAGTGGCCGGCAAATATTTTTCATCATTAAGTGGCCATCTTGAAAAATCTGAGCATATCTAACATATCATGACCTTTATTTGATGAGTTGCCTTGGCTGGGACCAAATCTCAGTCCCAGGCCAACCTTTATTGAGCAAGCACATTATCCCAGGGGTGCTTGCTGAAGACTGGTTATTTAGATAGTAGCAGTGTATCAAAAAAATGCATTTTTGATTATATCCACATCCATTTCATAGCTCCAGATAAGAGAGGTTATCTACAGAATATTTTTCTCATTTCTCCACATAACATATGTTTTTGAGGAGAAATAAGAAAAATATCAATACTTTTCGGTTGAAAAAATGCCTTATCTGGGGCTGTGTATTTAGTGTTTATTTTAGACCGAAAAATTTTCTTCTGTACCCATGTTTGTCTTTTGCAGGTATGTCCGGCATTTGGATTCTACAGTTCATGCCATTCAAATCAAAATTAAACTCTGCCAGTTGGTAGAAGCCGTAAGTATCATTAATTAGACTATCAGAGCAGCAGTGTTTGCCCTAAATATTTGGACACCTTAACTCCCTACTATTCTTGTCCAAAATTCTGCACATCAGGAAAACACATCTATATAATTTTGACCCCCTTAAACCCCACTTTTATATAGTAAAACTGGGGTTTACAGGGGTATACATTACTTTTCTTATTTCTGCTCAAAAACATAGATTGTGGGTACTCGTTAGAACTGCCTCAACGAGGTGGTTCTAACGCGTACCCACAATCTATGTTTTGAGCAGAAATATGGAAAATATCAGAATTATTTATCTGAAAATTTTCCTTTTTTGGTTGTAAAATTTTCAGTATATTTAAATAGGCGTGTTTTCGTAATGAAAAATTCATATTTAATACAGGTTGATGTGTCTAAAAACTGCTGGATGAGTGACAAATAGTGTAACTACTGATCAGATTCAGCATCTTATCTGGATCTATAGTATTTTGTGGGTACACATTGAAAGCATTACATCAAGGGTTTCTCATGATTACCCAAACACATGTTTTGTGATGAAATCAGAAAAATATCTATACCATTAAGCATGATTTTTACCCCATCTGTCGTAAAAATAGTGGAATATACCTGGTTTAATCAAAAACTGGTCCAGATGACTTTTAATCCCATCTTAAAGTATGTTCGTATATGTTTGTAATACCAGACTCCTCATGATTGTACAGCCCTTTATAGCCCTTTATTGTATAGAGCCTTTCATTATCACCTCTTTATTTCATTATGTCTTCACCCTAATCCTGCTGAACCCGGATATTCCTTGCTTTTACAAACAGTGTAGATCCAGATCAGTTGGCTTCTGAAGAAGCCAACTGATCTGGATCATCTCTGTTTGCCATAATGTCTGTGAAGTTATAGCAAAAATCTGGATCAAGTAACCTGATTGGCTGAAACCTAGAAATGGGCGTAGCATCTTAATTTATTCAGCATGACAAGGATTAAATAATGTTGAAAGATATGCAAAACACCAAATGCCAACCTTATGGATATTTTACATATTTACCTTTAATATTGGGACACCTTAAGTCCTTACCATACTTGTCCTAAAATTTGAACAAGCCCATTTTGGGACGATTGTTTTCAGTTGAGCCATAGTATACAAAGGCCAAAATTTCCTTAAGGTAATTGTCCATGTGATTATCACTGACCAATGTAATCAAACAGCATATTAGATGTATTCCAGGTATAAGTTATTTATAGCCCCGCTTGTCTCGTCACTCTGACGTCAGGGTGCAGTGTAAAAAAGGTTATCTGTGAAACCTGGATTGGGACATTGGCAAACAGTGCAGACCCAGATCACATTCTGCAGCATCTGATCAGGGTCTGCACTGTGCTTAAATTAAGGAAGTTAAGGGTTAAATGAAACAGTCTTAAGTCCCTGTTCAGGACCTTTTTCTCGGCCTACTTTCAGAGACATTCGACCCACCAGTGCTGTCAGTGCTTTCAGTACTTTGATTCTATTTGCTGATGTGTCTAAAACCTGCTGGATGAATTTCAGACACAGCTGGGTCTACTGTTTGCTCAGGCCTGGCAGTTACAATACTAAGAGTTATTACGGTACTTTTCAGATGATGTTACGTCGTGATGATCTGACATTTCGACAGGAGATGAAATTCCGTAATAAGCTGGTGGAGTACCTGACTGACTGGATCATGGGAAATTCCCACCAAGTCAACATTCAGGGAGATATATGTAGTATGTCGAGGTAGGAAAAAAGGAAGTCACTCTGCCTTTTCCACAGTTAAATTTAGTTACATATTACGTTTGCTTTGATTCAGAATTATGATTGGTAAAAACAGATTCCAGATAAGATGCATTAAAGAGGAATGGTTATACTTTCAGGGGAGACAACTGTGACAGAATTGTTTTTGCCCCTCTTCTTGAAAAGGGTCTACTGTAAAAAGAATTTGCCTCCCTTGGGAGCAAACTCTTCCATTTTAGAAAAGACCCATTTTCAGAGCTTTTTATTATCACTCTACCATCATTTCAGTATAACTTAAATGATGTTGAAAGGGACTTAAAACACCAGGGCCCAGCTGTTCGAAACTAACAATGTCATTAGTTAACGTATCGTTAAAACTAACCATTAAATATGGCATATACCTTAAAGGCTCCATATCCCTCAAAACTAGACATTTTATTATCCAAGAAAGGTTTAATAAATTGATATACAGTATTAATACAATCATAAAATGTGGCATCTGACAGCCTGTAAAATTTAGGTTAGTCTCTCATTTTTGAACTGGATAAAAAATGAAATGATTTTTTATCGTATCTGAATTAATGTTGGCAACATTAATTCAGAGATGCGATAAAAAATCATTTCTCATTCAAAGAACAAGAGACTAACTGAAATTTTACGGGCTGTCAGGTGCCACATTTTATGATTGTATTAATACCATATATCAATTTATTAAACATTTCTTGGATAAAAAAATGTCTATTTTTGAGGGATATGGAGCCTTTAATATTTTTGCTGAAAAAATGTAAGTAGCTTTTGCATTTGCAAACTACTCACATTTTTTCAGCAAAAGTAACTGTGAATTAGATATTGTACTTGCTAGAACAGTTAACATTTTGACCACTGACGAGCTCGTTAAGCGAACGATGCTTTGAACAACTGGGCCCAGAACATCATCATCTTACTGAGATGATTCTTTTGAGATGCTTAGCTCTGGATAGGGTTTTAGTGGTTTTTTTTGTGTTTTTTTTTTTTTTGTTGTTTTTTTTTTTCAACCAATAGGTATTGAGATATTTTCACTTGTGGGTAGTCATTTTAAGCTTCTCACTGATGCACTTCTAATGAGCACTCACAATGCATGTTTTCATGGAGATACACCACAACCTCTTTATAACACTATTGTTGGGGTCCAAAGCATAAACCATGTTAGTTATACAACCGTGTTGTATCCAAACAAAAATGTATAGATTATATAGAAAAATGACCATTTATGGTCATTTTTCTATATAATCTATACATTTTTGGGATCCATCTTTGAACCGTATTGTATCCAAAACCGTGTTATAATGAACCGTGTTATAAAGAGATTAATGTGTATATGTATATAAAAATAAAAAAAAAATTCTGCATACCCTTCTCATTTAGAATTACACGATGCTTTGTTGAGAAATATAAAGAATGCCTTTCTTATCTGGATTAATGTTCAGTTTGTTTGTAGTGCCTTTTTTCCATCTAATTTTGTCTTAAACGGGTATCTGGGTTTCAAGATTAAGTCGAACCTCAATGGCTGGAACATCTTTGTGGCTGTGGGCATTTGTTCTAGATATATGTAGTTCAAGTCAGTGACGGTTTATCATAGTGCAGGTAATTAGAAGACAAATGGGAATACTATATGGATGTCTTTTTGATCTCCTGGGCTCAGTTGTTCAAAGCATCGTTAACTTAACAAGCTCGTTAAGGGTCATTTTGTTAACTGTTTTAGCGGATTCAATATATGTACAATATTCTGATATTTTTTGCTTAAAAAATATGAGTCGCTTTTAACATTTTTTCAGCAAAAAATTTCAGCATATTCGCATATCACTCGATGTAAATTTTAACGAATCATAAACTAACAATATCGTTAGCTTTGAACAACTGGGCCCAATAAAAAAATAGTATGTTGAGTGTACTCATTAGAATTGTCTCAGTGAGGCAATTCTTATGAGTACACACAACATAAGTTTTGTGATAAACTAGGAGAAAGTCCTAAAATATTCCTAAATATTTGTTTTCTTGAGCTGTCAGAAGAATTTCCTAGGGACCAAAAACGAGTTTGAATTAGACAAGGTAAATGAGTCATTGGTGTCTGAGTCAGTGAGGTTTTACTGTAAATATTTTTCTTATTTCTCCACTGAGATTCTTCTATTGAGTATCCACAACATATGTTTTTGTGGAGAAATAAGAAAAATACTGCTGCTTTTTGGTTGAAAAAAATTGCACAGTCTAGAGCTGTGTTTTAAAGATATTATCATTGTAGGGTTGTGTCCTTAAGTCAATGATAAAAGCTTTTGGTGTCCTATAACTCCAGATAAGACTTCTTTTTCAACCAAAATGTTTTCTCTCTCTCTCCCTCTTTTCCTTTTTTTTCCCCTTCATGAAACCATACTCTGTGGTCACTGTTTGGTATGCCCGATTTTGGCAATTCAGACCCACAAGATGTGGAAAACTAGACATCACAAAAACATGCCTATATAATTTTGACCCCCTCAAACCCCACTTTTATATAGTAAAACTGGGGTTTACAGGGGTATACATTATTTTTCTTATTTCTGCTCAAAAATATAGATTGTGGGTACTTGTTAGAATCACCTCGCTGAGGTGGTTCTAACGAGTACTCACAATCTATGTTTTGAGCAGAAATATTAAAAATATCAGAATTTTTATCTGAAAATTTTCATTTTTGGGTGGTAAAATATTCAATGTATCTGAATAGGCGTGTTTTCGTAATGAAAAAAAAATATATCTGGATTTCTCTCTTATCTAGAGCTATGTGAGAATAATTTTTGCATGTTTGATCTGTTTTTGTATCACCTGTAATACATACAGTTGGCGGAAGATTAGGACAATTTCAGAAATGAAATAAGAATGGGATCAGATTTTACTTCTAGAGTGGTTCATTAAAAATTAATAATTAAATCTGGGCCCACTTGGTCAAAACTAATGATGTCATTAGTTAACGTATTGTTAAAACTTTGATCATTAAATATGGCATATACGCTAATATTATTGTTGAAAAAATGTGAGTAGCTTTTGCATTGTACTTACTTGAACAGTTAACATTTTGACCACTAACAAGATCGTTAAGCTAACAATGCTTTGAACAACTAGGCCCAGATATTTTCATATTTCTTGAGCAGTGAAAAAAAGTCTCCCCATTCCATCATCCTGAAGTTTCTGGAACTGTCTTTCGTATTTGATAGAATAAAATCATAGCTGAAGATAAGGTTCTTTTCAACAAAAAAGTCCTGATATTTTTCTTATTTTTCCATGAAATATATTTTGTGGGTACTCAGAAGTACTCACAGCATACGTTTTCATGGAGAAACAAGAAATATGTGGATACCTTCTCTTATCTGGAGCTATAAAAGTAATACATACACATTAGAATTTTGAATTTGTTCTAAATGGCAAAGGTGGAGAAATCTTTAAGCCTGTTTCTGTTGTTGTGGCTATATTCCATGTTTTATTTTTTTAATAAGTCCAGCTCATATTAAAGCTTTAAGTCCATTTCAGTTACGAGCATGCATTGTGTCTTTCTGTTCTGTAGCATTACTGTTGTAAATATAAATCACTCTTTTATCCCAGGATAAATAGTGTCAAATTTACTTCCAGTTTCTTTCTTATCTCTTAAACTGGTTGGCTGGTTTCATCAAACTTGTACATTCTTTCGTGGAGATTGATCATGAAATATTTTCTACCGTCATTCTCTCCCTTCCGCTGATTCAAAAAGGGCAGTTGTCAGTTTCTGGCGAAAGAATGTGCACAATACTGGTTAACCGCTTAGAGGACTAAGCCTGCCCAGTAAACGTGTGGTTAGGTAAACTGACCGTGCTCGACATGACCCCATTGACCGTCATTCTCTCCCTTCCGCTGATTCAAAAAGGGCAGTTGTCAGTTTCTGGCAAAAGAATGTGCACAATACTGGTTAACCGCTTAGAGGACTAAGCCTGCCCAGTAAACGTGTGGTTAGGTAAACTGACCGTGCTCGACATGACCCCATTGGGTTGACTGGGCCGTAAAACCTCAACACAAACAACACAAACAAATCATCAAACTTGTAGGGTTGCATCATTTGGAAAAGCCTTAGAGCTGTTCAGATTTAGGTGACCTTGATCTCTTTTTCAAGGTCAGCATAGGACAGATAATATTCAATTTGCAAAGAGTTTTTTGTTTGCACAATATCTCTTGAAATGGTTGGCTAGTACCGTCAAACATGCAGGGATACATCATTTGGAGATGGTTTAGAGCTGCTTAGATTTTGGTGACCATGAGCCTTTTTTTCAATGCCGGCAAATAGTGTCAGATTTATGTTGGATGTATTTGGTAGGATGGGGGAGGGTGGGTATTATTTATTTTCCTCTAAAAAAAATCCCAAACATCTGGTTATCAAATGGTTAGTGTTGGTTGTAAAACAAAAAATCCTGACTGAAGTTGTGATAATAATTAATATGCCTACAAAGAAGTTGAAGCGGCATAGTGCTTTTGGGTCATTTGTCCATTCATCCCTCCTTTCGTCTATCATGCTTTTCTTGTGAGTAGGACATTACGAAAACACGCCTATTCAAATATAAAGAAAATTTCACCTCCAAAAACTGAAATTTTTGAGACAAAAAACTCTGATATTTTTCATATTTCTGCTCAAAACATAGATTGTGGGTACTCGTTAGAACCGCCTCGGCGAGGCGGTTCTAACGAGTACCCACAATCTATGTTTTTTGCAGAAATAAGAAAAATAGTATATACCCTTGTAAACCCCAGTTTTACTATATAAAAGTGGGGTTTAAGGGGGTCAAAATTATATAGGTATGTTTTCGTGATGATATCTTGATAACTATTTGAGCTAGGGTCTTGAAACTTGATGAGAGTACAGGGGCTTAGGAGTAGATCACCTGATTAATTAACCCTTGTCCTGCTGAACCCGGATATACCATGCCTTTGCAAACAGTGTAGATCCAGATCAGTTGGCTTCTGAAGAAGCCAACTGATCTTGATCTGCACTGTTTGCCATTAAGTATATGAATTTATAGCAATAATCTGGATCAAGTAATCTGATTGGCTGAAAATTAGAAATGGGCGTGGCTTCGAAATTTATTCAGCAGGACAAGGGTTAAAAAAAAAAAAAAAAAAAAAAAAAAAAAAAAAATTAATTTAAAAAAACAACAAAACAAAAAAAAACAGATTAATTTTTCAGAGTTACGCGCCTTTCTAGCTTTGGCATTATATGGACAAGCATGTTGGGGGCATAATGTTTTACAAACACATTTCAAGTTTCCATCTACTTGGGGCTATACTAGACCCTGATCAAATTGGTCCTTTCATTAGGGTCTTTAGGGAACGTCTGTCCAGATATGTAAGAGTAAATATACCAATTGTCTTTAGTCTTCTTTGTAAGCCACGGTTGCTTATATTGAGCTCTGATGTGAACAAAGGTATCTTCAGGATCATAGATTCAAATTAGCCAGCAAAACAGCACAGCCTGATAAGTGCCTTTGCTATATACATAGCTTCAGGTGAGGCACTTTTTACCAACTGAAAAGTACAGGGCCCAGTTGTTCAAAACTAACAATGCCTTCAGTTAACGTAACGTTAAAACTTTGATCATTAAATATGGCTTATACGCTAATATTTTTGCTGGAAAAATGTGAGTAATTTAAGCATTTGCAAAAGCTACTCACATTTTTTTCAGCAAAAATAACTGTGAATTAAGTATTGCACTTACTAGAACAGTTAATATTTTGACCACTTACGAGCTCGTTAAGCTAACGATGCTTTGAACAACTGGGCCCAGATGTTTTTCTTATTTCTTTATGAAAATATAAGTTGTGGGTACTCATCAGAAGTGCTGAGTGTTGAGTACCCACAAAATATATTTTCTTAGAGAATTGTGAATACCCTCTCTTATCTGGAGATATGTATCTACAGTATCCAAAGGATCTGTAATTAACGAAGGCCTTGATCAGACTGCGCAGGCAGATCTGGGCCTTCATTGTCCACATACTTCCCAAATGCTCATTTTCATCATTTGCAGCGCATTTTTAATCCTTGTCATGCTGAATAAATCAAGATGTCCCACCCACTTCTAATTTTCAGCCAATCAGATTACTTGATCCAGGTTGTTGATACAAATTCACATTCTAACTGACAATTAGTGCAGATCCAGATCAGTTAGCTTCCTCAGAAGCCTTTTGATCTGGATCTACACTGTTTGTAAAGGCAGTGTATATCAGGGTTCAGCAGGACGAGCGTTAACGTTCCTTTATGCCCAGACAGACAGTAGACAATTTAAATGAAATCTCAGTCCTTCTTTGCAATGAAGGAGTAAGAAAAATATTTTATTGGCATTATGAGAAAGCTAAAGGGTGAGAAAAAACTTTGTCAATTATTTTAGCACCTGTATGTGTGTTTTTGTGTCTAGACTAGCTAGAGCAGTGTACTGGTACCACTTAGCCTTAGCACTCCAGATAAATCTAGGTGAAATGATTTTTTAGTTGACCATCTAACGGGGTACCGGTTAATTCTCTTTGTCCTTCAGATATGTAGTGGGTTGGGGAGGACCATCCCACTAGCACTTATTATTGTTTCTGTGAAATATATTGATACTTTTTTTATTTCTCAGCTAAAACCTGTACTCTGTAGAATTGCCTTTCTGATGAGTGCTCACTACTTATTTTTTTGTCGAGAAATATGATAAAAGTCTATCTGGATACCACAATAAACTAGAGATTTGAGATTGGATTTTCTTTTTTTGAAAAAAAAAAAAAAAATAATAATGTGAAAAAAAAATAAAATAAAATAAAACAATGTTTATATTTTTCTTATTTCACCATAAAAATGTCACATTATGTGGGATATTGCATTTGAATTGTCTTGCGATGAATTCAGTAGACTTGATAAGGAGGAGTATTTGATGATAATTCTGGGATAATTTTATCCAGTTTTCCATAAATTTACCTTGTGAGTACTCATTAGAAGTGCCTTGCTGAGGCACTTCTAATGAGTACCCACAACATTTCTTTTTATGGCGAAATAAGAAAAATTATCCCAGAATTATCACTGAGAACTCTTATTAACAAGTCCTCTGTATGATGATTAAACCCTTAAAGCACTAATCACAGCTACGGCAGATGACACTATGAATTTTGTTTTTTTTTTCTCTTAGAAAATAAGGCTTGACATTTCATTTGAATCAGCTGCTTAGCAGATGATTCACATGTAATGTCAAATCTTTTTTTCACTGTAAAAAAAATTCTATTTTAAAATGTCATCTCTTACAAATTTGATTAATGCTTTAATGGTTAACAACAAGCTTTGGAGATTCATTTTTACACGGTGTTATGTCCGAAACTACCGTATTCAACCTAATTACTGCAAATACCCATATAAGCATACAATCAAGCAATTCCGTAGTCCTTAAAGTACAGTTTCTGTTCTTTTATCTGCTTCTTTATAAAAGCGTATGTTGTTGGGAGTCATTTGAATTGCCTTGACAAGTCAAGGCAATTCAGATGAGAACTAACAACATATGCTTTTATAATGAAAATTAGAAGAAAAAAAAATTGCATAAATGTCATTAAATAATCGTCTCATGAAGTCATCTTCTTATCTTTCTTTATAGTCCTTATCAGGTATATATTTTACTACAAGTTTTTCTGGTAATTTTGAAAATCGTCAGAGCACAGTGCAGTTATTAGGTTGAATATGGTTTATTTTATTGAACCATGTTATAAAGATGTTTGTGATGTCACAGCATGCTTTTGTGGTGAAATAAGAAAAAAAAATATATATAGAAAGAATACGTCATTTATCTGGAGAGCTAGTTTGTGTGTAGCTTAATGCAGATGTAATTTTTCTTTGATATTTTTTCTTCATGTTTAGCTAGTCACACGAGATGTGGTGGCGTCGTTGTTGTTATATGTTGTGCAGTACGAGTCCCTTTATTTTTGCTTTAGGAGGCATGAAAAGGGTATGTCACGATCGTCGAGCGGTCTTCAGCGGTACCTCCACACAACCCCCACCCCCGGGCAGAGCTCCTCAAAGAGTTCTGCCCCGACCGTGAATCATCAACCAGTGTTCTTCCTGTCACAACCGGCTGTGGTGTAAGTATAGGCCTTGTTTCCTGCACTTTATTGTCTTCCGTGGTGAACATGACAGTTGGGAATTTATTGTAATTTTACCGTTCATATTCGGACAGCCTCTTTGCTATATTGTATCCTGAAATTTGACCATCTTTTTGGGGCATCATTACGGCTTTGCTGGAGCTGTGAATTACAGGCTCCATATTCCTCAAAAATAGACATTTTTTATCCAAGAAAGGTTTAATAAATTGATATATGGTATTAATATGATCGTAAAATGTGGCATTTGACAGCCTGTAAAATTTCAGTAAGTCTCTCGTTCTTGAACTGAATCAAAATGAAATGTTTTTTTAATTGTATCTCTGAATTGATGCTGGCAACATTAATTAAGAGATTCGATAAAAAATCCTTTCATTTTGATCCAGTTCAAGAACAAGAGACTAACGGGAAATTCTACAGGCTGTCAGATGTCACATTTTATGATTGTATTAACCCTAGTCCTGCTGAACCAGGACATGTCCTGCCTTTGCAAACAGTGTAGATCCAGATCAGTTGGCTTCTAAAGAAGCCAACTGATCTGGATCTGCACTGTTTGCCATTAAGTATGTGAATTTATATCAACAATCTGGATCAAGTAATCTGATTGGCTGAAAATTAGAAATGGGCATGGCATCTTAAATCCTCGGTAACCCAGGTGTGACCCATTACGTTACACTTCATTCATCACCCCTGGGACAACTCGCTTACGTTTCTTCGTCCTCATGAATTATTAATGAGGGCATCTGATTGGTGATCTCAGTATTTCCATGAGAAATTTTAATCTATTTTTATCTGGCGTCCACCGCAAATAACGTCATCGTTCTATGTTTGTTTTGCGAATATCCAATCATATCGTTCGTTGCAATCCAGGCATGGTATTAATTGCTGACAAAAACGTTTATCGGGTTTTCCTGAGTTATTTTTAGTAACGGAAGAAGAACAAATGAATCTTCCGCAGAAGAGAGTAGCGCTATGTTAGCGACATTTTGATTAGCTATTGAGGTATTCCTCGGTGTTACGAATATTCATAGAAAACGACGTTTTGTCAGTCAGTTGTCCCAGGGGTGATGAATGAAGTGTAATGTAATGGATCACACCTGGGTTACCGAGGATGGGCATCTTAATTTATTCAGTAGGACAAGGGTTAATACCATATCAATTTTTTAAATACCATATAGCAATTTATTAAACCTTTCTTGGATAAAAAACTATTTTTGTAGAATATGGAGCTTTTAAGTTGTGGAAAGCAAAGTACAATACAACCGCTTTAAACATTGTTGCTGGGATAAATCCAAAAACCATTATAGCTAAACAGCCATATAGTTACCAAAACAAAATGTATAAATTATATAGAAAAATGACCATAAATGGTCATTTTTCTGTATAATCTATACATTTTAGTTTGGATACAACATTTTTGGGATCCATCTTTATACAAAACCGCTTTATCCAAAATTGTGCTATAATGAACCACGTCATGAGGTCGCTGTGTACTAATAGCTTATATCCAGACCTGTTTGTACATCCATATTGGATGACTAACACTTAGCATGCTTGGTAAAGTTTTATGCAGATGACATTTTGATATCTTTTTCTTAGTTTTCCCAGAAAAAAAAAAGGTTTGGCATTTCATGCAAATTGTCTCCTAAGGAAACAATTTTCATGAAATAAAATATCAAACACAATTTTCTGAAAAAAAAAAAAAAAAAAAAAAAATGTGAAAAATATCAGTTTGTCATCTGCTGAATCTGGTTTAGTGTTAAACAATATAGAATCTGATCATATGTCAAAAGATGCTGTGTCTGATCTGTTTCTACATTGTTCAGGTCCTTTTTGCAGTAAATACAATAAATTTGGATTCAGCAAGCTTACGGCAAATACTTCATAGTTTCAGGTAAAAGGAGGTATCAGTATGATGTTTTTTATTATTTCCTCATGGAAACATATGTTGTGGGTACTCATTAGAAGTGCCTCAATGAGGCACTTCTAATGAGTACCACAACATATGCTTTGATGGAGAAATAAGTAAATATTGACAGTTTTTGGTTGAAAAAAGTGCCTTATCTGGAGCTATGCAATAGACTTGAATTGTCATGTTCACAACAAAGACAAATGAAGTTAGAGCTACTAACCCTAACCTAATCCCAGCCAAACCACAGTTTGTTGAAAGTATTTGCTAACACGGTGGAACTGCATTTTTACCTACTAACCTAGTCCCATTTGAAGTAAAATTTATTTTACTGGTGAATGCATTTGAACTAAAATTTATTTTAGCGGTGAATGATCACTTCTTATCACAGGACTTGTAGTTTTCCATTTCAGCTTTAACTCCATCTTGGTGAATGTTAGTTGCGTAGTGTACTACTTGCTAACTAAAGCATAGCATATTTTATTCTAAAATGTGATAGAATGAAATCCTGTGTAGACCTTAATCAGATGACACCTAATCTGAGTCTGATCTGTGTATGTACTCTTAGTTCTGGCAGTTCCATCTGAGTATTTAGGATAACCATAGCTCCAGCACTTTTCTCAACTGAAAGTTGTCAGTATTTTACTTATTTCTCCACGAAAAATATGTTGTGGGTACTCATTAGAAGTGTCGCACCAAGGCACTTCGAATGAGTACCCATAACATGTTATCATGGAGAAATAAGAAAAATATTATGTGGATACGCCCTCTTATCTGGAGCTGTGGATAATGTTTTGAATTTAAACTTAAATTTTGCTTCTACTAAATGAAGTGCTAGTTAGCTACCTGTAGTATTAACTAACCTAAAAATTTTAGGGACATTATGGTAGTATAACAAGAATGTAAAAAAATTGAGCTTAGTGCTTTGCATGCTTGGTAACATTTCCAGCGGATGAACTTTTGAAATATGTTTAAGCAGGTGAAACATAGGTATCCATTACTGTTTGTCCATTCATCCATACATCCATCCATCCATCCAGCTAGCCATCGAATCCATCCAGCCAGCCAGCCAGCCAGCCAGCCAGCCATCCATCCGTCTGTCTGTGTCTGGCAATGTTTGCAACCATACTAGCATTCAAGTCTGTTTCTCAATAACTCTTACACATATGTTTATCTTATCAGCTTATACTTTCCACGTAACAAGGCCTCTAACAATGTGGCATCATTTTATGACCGTAACCTATTTTCATGATCTGATGACTGCCATTTTTTATGTCAGCCCAAACATTTCTGATAAACTGTAACATTAATAATCATCTATCATGGCATGCGCTTTCTCCCTTACATAGACTCTAATACTGCAGTGTCATTTAATGACCCTGACCTATATTTCATAGTTGAACTTCGTTGTCATCTTTTGCATCAACCCTAGGGATTAGCTCCATACTGGGCCCAGTTGTTCAAAACTAACAATGTTGTTAGTTAACGATTCGTTAAAATTTACATCGAGTGATACGCAAATATGCTGTAATTTTTTGCTGAAAAAATGTGAGTAGCTTTTGCACTGCAAAAGCTACTCACATTTTGTCAGCAAAAATTATCAGAATATGGTATATTGAATCCGCCAAAACAGTTAACGAAATGATCCTTAAGGAGCTCGTTAAGCTAACGGCGCTTTGAACAACTGGGCCCTGATTAAGTGAATGACCTACAATCATCAAACCTGTCTTACACTTCCCCCCAAATAGGGACTCAAACACTGTAATGTCATTTTATGGTCATGATCTACATATCATGGTCCAGTGACTTTGTCATTCTTTATATGAATTTTTATACTACAGACAGGCACAGCTTTCGTGGAATTCTTATTCTTATTTTTCCAGAAAATAATGTTTGACAATACTGCAAATTCTGTTCTAAGGAGACAGTAAGCATTGTATGTCAGACATTATTTTTTGAAGACTGCATAAATGTCAAATCACATTTTCTGATTTACAAAGGAAAATAAAGTCTGTAAATTTGTTGTCTGTTAATTTTACCCAGAGAGTGGTAAAGATAAAATGGCATTGGCTAGATTTGGCATGTGCCAGACTGATCTTGATTTTTTTTTACCTATTTACATAGGTTTACATAAGAGTGGATATCAGGCAAATGTTTTTCTCATTTCTCCACGAAAACATGTGTTATGAGTATTCATTAGAAGCGTCTAGCTGAGGCACATTTAATGAGTTCCCACAATGTATGTTTTCATGGAGAAATAATATTTATATTTTTGGGTTGAAAAAAGCGCCTTATCAAGAGTTATGTGTGTCTGAACAGTCATTCACTTTTTCTTGCGTACTCCTCTTTTTCTGTCTTTCCTCTCCTCTCCTAGCTCTTCCATCACTTTTCTCACTATCTCTGGGAAACGACACAAGATGACCCACAAAGGTTTGGTTTGGTTTGGAGTTTGAAGGCCCAATCAACACTATTAAGTTCTTGTTGAGCCGGTCAGTTCATTTAACTATCCTTATCCTGGGCAGGCTTAGTCCTCTAAGCAGTTAACCAGTACTTGTGCACATTCTTTCACCAGAAACTGACAACTGCCCTTCTTGAATCAGTGGGAGAGAATGACCATAGTAAATATTTCACGATCACTCTCCACGAAAGAACTTTGCCAGATCCGGCGGGGATCAAGCCTGCAACCACCTGATCACAAGTCAGATGTGCATCCAACTGAGTCACCGAGCCTACAAAGGCTGACACTCATTAAAACAATTACACGAACAAATAAAGGCACTGATGCGGTCATTCTCTTCCTTCCACTGATTCAAGACAGGCAGTTGTCAGTTTCTGGTGGAAGAACGTTCGTAAGTACTGGTTAACCGCTTAGAGGACTGAGTCTGCCCAGGAAAAAATGTGGTTAGATAAGCTGACCATGCTCGACATTAGCCCAATGGGTTGACTGGGCTGTAAAACCTTAACAAACAAAGACTCTGATCAGACTATGGGCTCACATGTCCGGTTGTAAATTTTTTTCATGTAATTTCATATCCCTAACGCCTACCTCACCCCAACCCATGCACGCATGCTTTTCTGCTTTGCTTTTATGTAATCAGGGCCCAGTTGTTCAAAGCATTGTTAGCTTAACAAGCTCGTTAAGGGTCATTTCGTTAACTGTTTTAGCGGATTCAATATACAATACAGTCAAACCTGTGTTAGTGGTCACCTCTATTAAGCAGCCAACCTGTATTAAGCAGCCAGAGGAAAGTTGCCCCAAAATTCATATACCTATATATTTGAACTGTATTAAGCAGCCACCTGCCTTTAGCAGCCACATTTTAAGCTTCCCATGGGTGGCTGCTTAAGACAGGTTTGACTGTATTCTGATATTTTTTGCTGAAAAAAATGTGAGTAGCTTTTGCAATGCAAAAGCTACTCACATTTTTTCAGCAAAATTTTTTAGCATATTTGCGTATTACTCGATGTAAATTTTAACGAATCGTTAACTAACGACATCGTTAGCTTTGAACAACTGGGCCCTGTTGTTTTTGATTGTTTAAATGGTTCTTGATACACTTGGTAGGTTTTTGACCATTTTTTAAAAGGGGGACAACTTTTGTTACTTCCTGTTTGCATTCCTGCAAACCAAGGTTTGTCTGAAAAAAGGGTCCACTTTCAGAGTGGACTCCTTTTCAGAAAGGAGGCAAAACAATAATATTACAAAGTTGCCTCCCCTGAAAGTGTTTCCAGTTCTCTTAACCCTTGTCATGCTGAATAAATTAAGATGCCCCTCCCACTTCCAAATTTCAGCCAATCAGATTACTTGATCCAAAGTGTTGATACAAACATACTTAATGACAAACATTGCAGATCCAGATTAGTTGGCGTAGCCCCTATGTGACTCTGTTGCCTGGCTACATTAAAAATCTGATTGATTGATTGAACCAGATCAGTTGATCAGAAGCTAACTGGTCTGGATCTACACTGTTTGCAAAGGCAGGACATATCCGGGTTCAGCAGGACTAGGGTTAATTGTAGTTGAAGATTGTTTGTATGGCTTCTATCTGTATGTAGTATGTTACAAAGCATGCAAGATATATTGTGGCAAATGTAGGATATGCATGCACTCTGTTTTGGTTTTGGCAAAAATTTGTTTCATTTACCTTGTATGTATATTCTTAATGGCAAACAGTGCAGATCTAGATCAGTTGGCTTCTTCAGAAGCCAACTGATCTGGATCTACACTGTTTGCAAAGGCAGGGTATATCTGGGTTCAGCAGGACAAGGGATAAGGTTATTCTAATGTATCCTAGAGTTTTATCTGTTAAATTGCCTTCATGCTATTTAGTTTGATTCATGATGTTAGAGAATGTCCAAACCATGGGATATTTTTAAAACCAAGGTACAATTTCCATGTTAAATTCTACAATTGATGAAAAATTGGTTCTTAATAACAAGTGCTTAACATACATTCTCACTGAGAAATAGGATTTTACTTATTGTATTACAGTCAAACATGTGTTAAGCAAGCACCTAAAAGAAAGTAAAAAAGTGTGCTTGCTTAATATAATTAATTTTATACTTATTTCCCAGTTATGAGACATAGTTTTTAAATACAGGTGATTGCTCAATACAGGTGGCCTTTTAGACTGGTATTGTACTATAAATACTATGAAAGTTGATTCTAAAAGGAATGACCCTTGAGAGCAATGAACATGCTCACAATACTGAAGACCCACAGTTTGAAGTTGACATGAAATATTTGTGTCATGAGTGACTAAATGTTTGTGATACACATTAAAACTTCAATGACTTGAACACCGATGGCTCATATACTGTGGCTGATTCAAACTCATTTTTGAGTCCCAAGGAAATTTTTCCGATAGCTCCAGAAAACAAATATTTAGGGATATTGCAGTATATTTTCTGATTTTATGTTTAACAAATTTCAGGTTGGGTGTAGTCATTAGAATTGAGGTAATTCTAATGAGTATACTCAACACAGCATTATTTTATAGAAGATCGAAAAGACATCCCTAAACTAGATTGCACAGTCGATGGCATGCCACCGCAAAATCCCTGCTAATTTGCTAATGGATGGACAGACTGGCAGACTTGCTCTCACACATCCTTAACCATGAGGGAAAGTCATGTAGCAAGTTTGATTAAACTCAGCACAGTGGCTTTGGAGGAGATAGCTTGACGGACGGACGGACAAACTGATGAGCGGAGGCAATCACAATATCCCCATCGCTGAAGCGTGAAGATAATTATCCCCACTTGCCTCCTGACGTGGCACTATGATTGGCCCTCAGTGGCCCAAACTACCCATGTTTAGAACAAATTTCCACCCAGCAGACAAACAACATCAAAATAACGTCGTATTAACGTCGATGCGACATGATCACGTCGCATCGACGTTGATACGACGTCATTTTAACGTTGTGTGCCCACTGGGCATGGTCCCAAACATGTTTGAGCCATTGAAGTTCATCTGTAGGCCATTAAACCCAACTCAACAAACAATATATATATATTAATTTTGTATTCTAGAGATCTGGACCAAGCTAGTATGGAAGCAGTGGCCGCGTTGTTGGCTGGACTACCATTACAACCCGAGGAGAGTGACAGAGGAGACTTGATGGAGGCCAAGTCACAACTCTTCCTCAAGTAAGTTTCAAGTTAGGCTGCCACAATTGTAAATGTCTATACATATTCAAAATGTGCACATAGCTCTTGATGAGATGCTTTTTTCAATCCAAAAGTATTGATATTTTTTTTATTTCTCCATGGAAACATATGATGTGGGTACTCATTAGAAGCACGGAAGCACTTCTAATGAGTACCTATAACATATGTTTTCGTGGAGAAATAAAAAAAATATTTTCCCAATACGATACCCATGCTTATCTAGACCTGTGATGCAGATTCATAATGCACAATGGCTATGGTATTAACCCTAAATACTCGTATTGACATACATGTACCTGAGTAAACAGGGAAGACTCCATCTGAAACTGCAGTTTGATCAGGGTCTACACACTTTCCTGTTCTGTTAGTACTTTTAGTTCTTCTGCCCAGTTAAAGTGTAGTTAGGTAAACTGACTGTGCTTGACATGACCCCATTGTATTGACTGGGCCATTAAACCTCAACACAGACAAATTGACCATAACTCCGGGAACCTAACTGGATCAGTCCAAATTTTGGAGCAAGTATGGTGAGAAGTTTATATTTTGTACAAATATGTAGGATATATGAGTCCAGATGAGAAGTGTCTTTGTGGCCGTGCAGTTCACACTCCTTACTTTGGAGCCCAAGGTCCAGGGTACAATCCCTGCTAGAGGCAGAGTTCAGCTCATGACTGTATGGTGCTTCCTTACAAGCCTTCCATTATCACCCCTTCATCATCTCGATATGACTCCAATGATATTGAAAGAGATGTAAAACACCAAATCAATGTCTAAATGATCATGATAAAAGGAGGAAATTATTATTTTTGTACCAAAAACGTATTTTATGCATACTTGGCAATTCCAGTGAGTACCCGTATACAGTCGACTCTCCTAATATTGAAGCCCAAGGGACCCTCTGAAATACTTCGAGATATCCTTACCTCGACATATCAGATATGCAGAATTGAGGAAAAAAATAAGTTGAACAACCACATTTAACAAACGAATATGTAATTTGACTCCTGAAAGTTAGAGATGTATTGAAAATATTGTGGAAAAGAGGAGAAATTGCTTCTTTAGGAGCAATTTCTCCTCTTTTCCACAATATTTTGTTACTTGTTGTTAGATTTCCATGTTAAAATAGGGACCAGATTTTCACTTCAAGATAAGCGAAGTCGAGTTAACAAGTTGACCATATGATTTGGTGCAAAATTTAAAAAAAAAAAAAGTCCTACATTGTATAACCTCAGTTATAACTTACCTTGAGTTCTGGGTATGTCTTTGTTTTGCAGATATTTAACTCTGTTCATGAACCTTTTGAACGATTGCTCAGAGGAAGAGCAGGACAAAGCCATGGACCCAAATCGTAAGAGAAGTACATCCAACTTGAGTGCTCTCCGAAACTGTACGGTACAGGCGATGTCTAATCTCCTTAATGCCAATATTGATAGTGGACTCATGCACTCCATAGGTAAAATTATTTATGCCATAGTTCCGTTTTCTTACTTCTTTACTAATATACATGTGGATACTCATTAGAAGAGCCTTGCCAGGGTGTTTCTTATGAGTACAACAACATACATGTTTCAGTGGAGAAATCAGAAGAACACCAATACAGTAACATAGGTCTTGATAGAAGTGGCTATCAGATAAATATTTTTCTTATTTCTCCACGAAAACGTATGTTGTGGGTACTCATTAGAAGTGCCTTACCAAGGCGCTTCTAATGAGTACCCACAACATATGTTTTCGTGGAGAAATAAGAAAAATATAGATACTTTTTGGTTGAAAAAAGCATCTAATCAAGAGCTATGAATACTTGTTTGAAGAACGATAAGTCTATACATGACATAGCTCCAGGTAAATAAATATAAATTAGTCAAATAAATAATCTAGGTTAATAAATATACTGATGTAAATAAATACAAGTAAATAAATGAATAAATATAGAGGATATTTGCTCTTTTGGAGTGAATACCATAAATATTTTCGTTGAGTGTAATAAAAACATCAGTGTTTTTATGAGTGCAAAGCACGAGTGAAAATTTGAATGTTTTCGTTATTTGAGATGAAAGTATTTACAGGAGTTAATGAAAAGAAAAAGCAGACTTTCTTTTTATTTTATTGTTGTCATGCTTTAGCACTTCTGACGTCATGACTGATGTTGCCAAACAAAACAGAAACATTATGACGTCAACTTTGAAGGCTTACCACAAAGAAAGAGAAAAACAAATATTTCGGCAAGTCAAAATAATTTTGACACCAGAATGTTCCCCTTATTTTCTAACTAAGAAAATGTGTAACAAACTTGGTAGTTTAGTTCAGAAACAAAGAAGTTGGTGTTGAAAAATCTGGAGTGGAGGTAACATCGCTATTGAAACAATGAAGAAAACCGAAGTCATCCAAAGCGAGGAGTGAAAATATAAATCGTATCAGTCACTAGTGAAATGATAAGATATTATTTCACTAGTGATTGATACCACTTTCATTTTCACTAGATATACATTGATTTCACTGCTAACAATAAATTACCCTTACATCTACCATGACCTTATACACAACCTATGTCAGTGTCTTCAAAGAGGTGGAAGTTCATTACATGACACATACCCTACCATTCCATTTCTTGTTTTTGAAGATTTTAGAGGGCCTACTGTCAGGCAAGTGCAAAGTTTGACCATTTCAACTTAAAACAAAAAAGTTGTGAGCTGTAGAATATTTGCAAAAATTTATAAAATATATACAGTTTATAAATTGAATCTCAATAGTTCAACACTAATGTTTTGTTACCATGTCTTATTCAAACTCTTTTTCGAGTCCTTATGAAATTTTTCCAAAAAGAAAACATGTATTGAGGCATTTTTTTGTGAAATTTTCATATTTTATCATGAAATTGTATGTTCAGTGTACTCATTAGAATTGCCTCATTGAGGCTATTCTAATGAGTACACTCAACATAACATTTTTGTATAGAAGATCAAAAATACTTCCCTAAATTATCCTCATTTGCTTCCTGACCTGGTGCTATAATTAACCCTCAGTGGCTCGGACTACCTATGTCTGGAACAAATTTCCATGGTCCCAAACATGTTTGAACCATTAAGGTTTGACTGTATAAAGAAAATCAGTAGTAATTTGTATCTGGAAATCTGGAACTAAGTTTCACTGTTCTTTCTTGACAGCTTTGGGATATCACAAAGACCCGCAGACCAGAGCAGCATTCATGGAAGTCCTGACTAAAATCTTACAACAAGGTACTGAGTTCGAGACCCTGGCAGAGACTGCACTCGCCGACAGGTTTGAGAGACTGGTGGAGCTGGTGACTATGATAGGGGATAAAGGAGAGTTACCGATAGCCATGGCACTGGCTACGGTGGTACCCACACAACAAATGGTAGGTATCCTGGGCCCAGTTGTTCAAAACCAACATTGTCGTTAGTTAACGAATCGTTAAAACTTTGATTATTAAATATGGCAAACATGCTAATATTTTTGCTGAAAAATGTGAGTAGCTTTTGCATTTGCAAAAGCTACTCACTTTTTCAGCAAAAATACTTGTGAATCAGAGATTGTACTTATTAGAACAGATAACATTTTGACCACTAACAAGCTCGTTAATCTAACGATTCTTTGAACAACTGGGCCCAGATTATTACTGTACAAAGAATAGTTCTTGGTAACTTGATGAGTTAATTGCTGGCATCAGATTGTTTGTTTGAGTCTCATTTTTGATATCACTTAAAGGCTCCTTATTCCTCAAAAATAGACATTTTTTTATCCAAAAAAGATTTAATAAATTGATATATAGTATTAATAAGACCATAAAATGTGGCACCTGACATCTGGTAAAATTTCAGTTTGTCTCTCGTTTTTGAATTGGATTTTTCATCTTATCTCTGAATTAATGTTGGCAGCATTAATTCAGAGGTAAGATAAAAAAATCATTTCATTTCAAGAACAAGAGACTAACTGAAATTTTAAAGGCTGTCTGGTGCCACATTTTATGATTGTATTAATACTATATGTCAATTTATTAAAACTTTCTTGGATAATAAAATGTCTGGGAATATGGAGTTTTTAACTCCACAGCTGTAAATGGGGATATTAGGAAAAGATAGAAGATATGTCATACATGCTATATTCTGTTTTGTATTTCTCACAAAGGATTATACAGTAAAATACTGTTTAAACTAACTATGGTTTCTATTGGAGAAATAAAGAAAAAAAAATTGGATACACACTCCTTTTATGTAGATCACTTATTGTAAGGTTTATTAATTTTTTATCCACAGTGTACCAGAATTTGTCATTTCTTTTCAGGACGAGCTGGCTCGTGTGTTTGTAAACCTGTTTGATGCAAAACATCTCCTCTATCAGCTTCTCTGGAACATGTTCTCAAAAGAGGTAGGTAAATAGCATGTACCTCCAAATGGAATACAATCTGACTAGACATGACCTTAACTGTGTTGACTGGGCCATAAATTTCCAAATCAAACAAACAAAAAATAAAATACAGTGCAACCTACCTACAACATCCTTTCTGGTGAAAGAATGTGCACAATACTAGTTAACCGATTAGAGGACTAAGCCTGACCAGTAAACATGTGGTTAGGTAAACTGAGCGCCCTCGACATGACCCCATTCGATTGACAGGGCCGTAAAACCACAACACAAACAAACCTACAACAGTCAGCCTTGGGAACAAATAAAACTGCCGAAAACATGCCTATTCAAATATATTGAGAATTTTACCACTAAAAAATGAAAACTTTCAGATGTAAAATTCTGATATTTTTCATATTTCTGCTCAAAACACAGATTGTGGGCACTCATTAGAACTGCCTAGGCCAGGCGGTTCTAACGAGTACCCACAATCTCTGTGAGCAGAAATAAGGAAAATAATGTATACCCCTGTTAACCCCAGTGTTATCATATAAAAGTAGGGTTTAAGGGAGTCAAAATTTTATCGACTTGTTTTTGTGATGTAGAGAGGTTTAATTATATGTACACAGTAAAACAGTACTTTGGGAAAAGTGACCGTTATAGGCAGGTGGCTGTAATGGAGAGGGGACCATTAGTAGAGGTTCCTGTGAGTATGCTGCCAGTCTGTGCACCCACAATCTCAGGGTCTGTGCTGTTTATTGAATTTCTGCTTATTCTACAACCATGTATTTGGAAGTATTTTATGTCATCCAATTTCATGAAAAACCTAACATAATCATAGATATCCAAATCATTAGGGCCCAGTTGTTCAAAGCATTGTTACCTTAACAAGCTTAATGACAAACTTGTTAATTGTTGTAGCTAAGGTATTTTCAGATACATTGATATTTTTGCTGCAAAAATGTGAGTAGCTTTTGCAATTTCAGCAAAAAATATCAGTGTATTTAATTTTAACGTCACGTTAGCTAACAACTTTGTAAAGTTTTGAACAAAAGGGCCCAGGTTTAACGCTTAAGGGCATCAAACTGTATAAAAGATTCATAAATGCTGTATCTTATGCAATTGGCTATATTTACCTACCCATTTCTCATTGAATGCAGGGGTGGGTGTGTGTGTGTGTGGGGGGGGGGGGGTGTTTGGAGGGGGTGGGGGCGAGGGTGAGTGTGGAGAGGATAGTGGTACCTTGTTTTGTGCATGGATGCAAGAATTACTGGTGTGTGGGCTTTACCACATAAATTTAGGTTGAATTGCCTTTGGAAATTTTTATCAGGGTTAATATTAAAAAAAACCCAGCTTATCTTAGGCACTGTAGAGTGATATCAGACGCAGTTGACTCTTATAGGTTCATGCATCATTAAACCTGAAATAATCATCATCAGCTTGTACAAAAGAAATATTCTATTTTTTTATTTTGGCCAGGTTGAGATAGCCGATTGTATGCAGACCTTGTTTCGAGGTAACAGTTTAGCAAGCAAGATAATGGCCTACTGTTTCCGATTTTATGGCCTAGGATATCTCCGAGAGCTTTTGAACCCACTGATCATGGAAATGTTCCAGAAAGAACAGTTCTCCTTTGAGGTGGATCCTGCAAGGTAAGTCCTGTCACTGAGTATTTGAAAAGGGGCTACTCTTAACCCTTAAAGCACAATCACAACTGCAGTAGACGACAATTTTTTATTTATTTTTTTTTTAATTTTTCAAAGAAATGTCATGATATTTCATGTAAATCATCTGCCAAGCAGTGTCCTGTCACCGAGTATTTGAAAAGGGGCTACTCTTAACCCTTAAAGCGCCAGTCACAGCTGCAACAGACGACAATTTTTTTTATTTTCTTTTTTTTTTTTTTTTTTTTTCAAAGAAAACAAGTCTTGATATTTCATGTGAATCGTCTGCCAAGCTTGTTTTCTATGAAAAATAAAAAAAAATATTTCAAAATGTTGTCTACTGCAGTTGTGATTGCTGCGTTAAGAGTTAAAGGGAATCAGGCAGATGACAATTTTTTTTATTTTTATTTTTATTTTTCAAAGAAGACAAGTCTTGATATTTCATGTGAATCGTCTGCTAAGCAGACAATTCACATGAAATATCAAGACTTGTTTTCTTCGAAAAATAAAAAAAAATATTTCAAAATGTCGTCTGCTGCAGTTGTGATTGGCACTTTCAGGGTTAAAGGGAACCAGGCTCCATAGCACAGTCTATTTCAGTTTTCTGGTGAAAGAATAAGCACAGTACTGGTTAATCGCTTAGAGGACTAAGCCTGTCCAGTAAAAGTGTGGTTAGGTAAACTGACCGTGCTCGACATGACCCCATTGGGTTGACTGGGCTGTAAAACCTCAACATAAACAAACATAGCATGGTCAATAGTATGTCTGAGTGCAGATCCAGGGTCGCAAGTTTGCATCCCAGCTTAGTCTTAGAACTTTAATAAAGATTGATCATGAAATCTTTTCTACGTTCATTCTCCCCGCTTTACTTATTCAAGAAGGGTAGTTGTCAGGTGCTGGCAAAAGTATGTGCATAAGTATTGGTTAACCACTTAGAGGACTAAGACCTGCCCAGGAAATGTGTGAGTAGGTTAACTGACCGGCTAGACATGATTGTAACGGTGTTGATTGGGCCATAAAACTCCAGCGCAAAAAGGTATTCTTCAGGTAAGAGTAGTCCCCTTTGGAGTAGTGCAGTTGGTAGAGCGATTGGTTCATGTGTGGGAGGTCATAGGTTTGTACCCCAGATGAGGTTCACCCTGAAGTAATAATTTAACAAGGTGATTCTGTTGATCACCCAATCAGGGCTAGAGAAAATGGTGGTTCTTCGGTCTGAGGCAGGTTTTTGAATGGGTAAAACCTCAACTCAGTCAATCAAAAGTCTGGAGTTATGTCCTATGAAAGTGATATTTTCCTCGTAAGCCTAAATTGAGTCCTCTGCATAATGTACTTAACTATGCCTATATGGACAAATGTTAATTTACGCATATCTCTTGATAAGGCACATTTTTCAACCAAAAAGTATAATAATTTTCTTATTTCTCACTGAAGCGCTTCTAATAAGTACCCACAACATATGTTTTCATAGAGAAATAAGAAAAATATCTGGATACCCGCTGGTATCTAGAGCTATGATACCTTAGACAAACGTTACAAAATACCTTTAAAAAATGCATGTGAAATCAGTGTAAAATATTTGTCTAACCTTTTCTATTAAATTTTTGTTGGTAACTTTGATTTCATGGATGGTCAGCCAGTTCTGCAGAAAAGTCCGTTGCATGACATAGCTCATTTTGTGTATTGTTTGTTGCCAGGTTGGAGAGTGGTGAAGTTATCGAAGAGAATAAGAAAAATCTAATGATCTTTACACAAAAAGTTTTCAATGCCATTGTGGGCTCTGCCCATAAGTAAGTATCCTTTTTCTTACGTTTCTTGTAGCCTAAGCTAACTTTGGGAATATATCCTTAGAAAATATTAAATTTTTGATAAATAGTGAGTGGTAATTTGCCAGGTCTGTATATTTTGATTTAACTTGCATATTCACCAGATAAATTGAACGAGATCAAAACTTAGCAAAAGAATTTCGGCAGGTCCCAGTATGAGAGTATTCAGAAGATAATGTTTTTTTATTCTTGCATGAAAACATAAAAGTGATTCCGGTGACTATCAGTGGATGCATTTGATGCAAAAATAACAAACAATATCTTAAATCATCACCAAAATTATCAGCTTTAGCTGGACCTATCAGTGGGAAGCATTCTAGGCCCAGTAGTTCAAAGCCTCATTAGCTTAACAAGCTCGTTAGTGGTCAAAATGTTAACTGTTCTAGTAAGTACAATATCTAATTCACAGGTATTTTTGCTGAAAAATGGGAGTAGCTTTTGCAAATGCAAAAGCTACTCACATTTTTTCAGCAAAATATTAACATATATGCCATATTTAATGATCAAAGTTTTAACGAATCGTTAACTAACTACATCGTTAGTTTTGAACAACTGGGCCCTTGTGGCCGAGTGGTTAGCACTTCTCACTGTGGATCCCTAGGTCCTGTGTTTGAATCCTGCTGGAGGCAGAATTCAACTCATGACTGTAATGCACTTCATTGCACAGTCTTTCATTTATCACCTTTCCATTGTCCTGATATGATTTAAATAATGATAAAAGGTATGTGAAACACCAAATCATCATCATAATCATGAACCTATTTTTGGTTGTTTGTACACATGCATATGGATATACCCTTCCAGACTGCAAGAATACATTGGTGTTTGGGTGCCATTTTTCTTTGATGAACCCTTTAACCCATTAAAGACTGAATAAACTCTCCCACACTATATATTAGAAGAGTCCATATTTGATTTTAGATATGTCAGGCTAAATGATATAGATATTCCTAAAGAATAATGGTTGAACTATTTGCAAACAGTGGAGACCCTGATCAGATGCCGTATTCTTTGGCATCTGATCTGGGTCTGCACTGAGTGCCAGTTACCTGTTTAGGGGCAGTCTTCAATGGGTTAAGTGTGTGTTTGTCCCCTTGGCCTGCTTCTTACATGAACGAACAGCAGTTCTTTATTCGAGGGGTTGAAAAATGTAATGATATTTTGCTTATTTCTCCACAAAAACCTGTGTTGTAGGTACTCATTAGAAGCGCTTCACTGTAGTGCTTCTAATGAGTACGGTAAATGTCCTAAAATTTTGAGCACTTTATTCAGTCTTTTTTGACTTAATTATTGCTTTTTGTGCAGTTGCTCCTTAAAATACTTAGTGGAATGGCAAACAGTGTAGACCCTGATCAGACTGCTCCTTCAGGAGCAGTCTGATCTGGGTCTACACTGTTTGCATATGCAATTTCGTCATACACTTTGGTGTACAAAGTTTTAGGACATTTACGATACTTGCAATATATTGTTTTCCTCTAGAAACTGGAAAAATATTATATGGCCATATATGATCTACAAACACCCAGACCAGCATTTGCAGCTGTGCAGGATGATCTTTGCCCTCTGTGTTTGAATATTTTGATATGACAAGGCAAATATGCAGGCTGATCTGGCTTTCATTGTGCAGACTCCTGAGGTTTGTCTTTGTTAAACATTTTACACCCGAGCACTCCTACCTTCTATTATCTGCCTTGGCAGATTACGCATAGTTTCTAAGTATATATTCAATCTTTGACAACTGCGTCTGGGAGTCGACTCTTTGGCTCACTGGTTAGAGCATTGGATTTCTAACCAGGAGGACCGGGTTCGATTCCCACGAAAGGCGGGAAATTTTTTCAGCTATGCTTCATTCCTTTGTTGCAACTATCATTTTGTAAGATGAGGGCTTGTCCGAGATTGGACTTTTCTTAGCCGAAAATGGCTTCAAGTTATCATAAATGATGACTTGAAAAGGGGGAGTGTTACGACCGAGCATCAGGGAGTCGACTCTTTGGCTCAGTGGTTAGAGCATTGGATTTTTAACCAGGAGGACCGGGTTTGATTCCCATGAAAGGCGGGAAATTTTTCAGCTATGCTTCATTCCTTTATTACAGTTTTCATGTCGTAAGACATCGTATTATACATTTTGGTAATTTGTCCAAATAGTTGTCGTTTTGTCTTTGTAAAGTGTTCTAATGCATATCTGTTATGCAAACATCTAAACACAATAAGTCATAGATCATACTGTCCTGACATTGACTTCATTGTCATGAGTTTAAGGTCATGGTGGTATACTCCATGGTCCATCGATTTTGCCTTATTTTTTTATCATTCATAGAAAAGGCAGGAATCAGGCAACCAATGCTGTCCTGCAACAGCTCTTGTTGCCTATGGTAGTGTGCTCAGGTTTTGTAGTGAAGTGTTCTACCTGGTCTTGCCTTTTATTGCTGAGTATAAAATGGATATACTTCTAATGAGTACCCACAACTTATGTTTCCATGGGGAAATAAGAAAAATGTCAATGAATGAAAAAGCAGTGCCTTATCAAGAGTTTTGGTGGTGGTCTGTTTCTTACTATCATTGATTATAACTCTCAAAGCTGGACTACCACATCTTGTTTGTTTTCTGAAAACAAAATGAAAAAGGAGGTCGTTTTTTTTGTTTTTTTTTTTCATAATGATAGTAGCAGGGCATTATGATATACCCTCTGGTGTCTGTCCATTCGTCTGCACCTCATTTGGGAATAACTCCTCCTACAGTGTTCGTCGGATCATGTTGAAACTTGGTGGACAGTTTGACCATGAGGTGGTACAGGGCATATTGTTTTGAGGTTATGATAATTAATGATTTTTTTAGACTTGACTTTGTTTCCGCATTTCCCAATAACTCCTCCTACAGTTTTCATTGGATCACATTGAAACTTTGTGGATAGTTAGACCATGATGTGGTACAGTACATTTTGTTTTGAGGTTACAGTACACCAAATTTTGATAGAGTTATTACACTTTTTAAAGATTTTTCAGACTTGACTTTGCAGATAACTCCACCTACACATTACGAAAACACGCCTCTTCAAATACACTGAAAATACACTGAAAATTGTACTACCAAAAAATGGCAATTTTTCAGATAAAAAATTCTGATATTTTTTATATTTCTGCTCAAAACATAGATTGTGGTACTCGTTAGAACCGCCTCGTTGAGGCGGTTCTAACGAGTACCCACAATCTATGTTTTTGAGCAGAAATAAGAAAAATAATGTATACCCCTGTAAACCTCAGTTTTACTATATAAAAGTGGGGTTTGAGGGGGTCAAAATTATATAGTCATGTTTTCGTGATGAGTTATCATCGGATCAGGTTGAAATATGGTGGACAGTTAGACTATGAGGTGATGCAGTGCATAGTGTTTCAAGGTTACCGTACACCAAATTTTGATAGAGTCATATCACTTTAAAGATTGTTCAAGCATGATGTGGCTTCAAGTTCTCATGGTGGCTTACAATTTATTAAGTACCACATTAAACACAGCCATCTTCTCTACATGTTTTGTTACCCTGCAGTGGCAGGATATCAGGCAGTGTCTGTAATGCTTTTATTTGTGGTTTGTAAAACAGGTAGAAACCCTTTTTTTTTCCCTGTACTAAATTATTTGGCTGTAGATAAGCAAAGCTCCAGGTAAGGTGCAAAGCGTCAGATTGGCCAGGCAGTTAGTGCTGCTGTTTCCGTTCATCAGGTCATACTAGAGGCACTTCATTGTACAGAGCATTTCATTATCACTCCATCATTGTCTTGATATGACTTAAATGATGTTGAAATACTATAAAACACCAAATCATCACATCAGCCAGGTAAGGTGCTGAGTCACTGTCACTGTCATAAATGACAGTTTTGCATATTGCTAGGCATTTTATTGAGCATCCACTTTTTATCCCATTATAGACGGAATAAACTCCACCACACAGTATATTGGAAAAGTCCCAATTTCAATTTTAGGTATGTCAGGCTATGTGATTTAGATATTCCTAGAGAAAAGTGGTTGAACTATTTGCAAACAGTGGAGACCCTGATCAGATGCAGTGTTCTGCAGCATCTATCTGGGTCTGCACTGTTTGCCAATTACCCTTTTAGGGGTCTCCAGACTACAATGGATTAAATAATACATGATGTGGTATACCTAGCAAATGATATCTTGATTCAGATTTGTCAACAGCTAACACTTGGTGCTCATAGTAAGGTTTGATGGCCTGTATTAACAGTATATCAAGGCTGTCTAGTGGCAGTTGTGTTGCCCATGAGTTTTTCTTTGTTCTTGAGGTGTGTTCTAATAATTACTAATACATGTTTTTGTATCATATATTTATTATATAGCTATAAATGTTGAATGATTTAAAATGTGCCATAAAATCTGAGGTAAGCATGTGATATCACCTATTTCATAGCTCTTGATAAGATGCTTTTTTCAATCCAAAAGTATTGATATTTTTTCTGATTTCTCCACGAAAACATATGTTTAGGGTTCTCATTAGAAGCACTTTGGCAAGGCAATTCTAATGAGTGCCCACAACATATGTTTTCATAGCAAAATAAGAAAAAACATTTCACTCTTATCTAGATCTATGTACTTGATATTGCATGTTTGATGACGTCTTAGGGCAGTGATGTTATGGCAAAATTTATCATGCATTTGTGCAGGCTCTGAATTATAGTTAATAGAAATCCCTATATTGAGATTGCAAACAACTGAAAATGATGCAAAATATTTATAGCTATATAATAAAAGGGTTATTGCACTGATATTGGTGAATATTGCCCCATTTTGGGATATGTACACTTGTTATAGCTCCAATAAGAGGAATTTCCAGGCACAGTCAAACCTCAATAGCTCGAACAGCGATGGTTCGTTTGCCATGGCTGATTTGACCTTGCTTTTGAGTCCCTACAAAATTCTTCCGATAGCTCTAGAAAACATATATTTAGGGATTTTTTTTTTATTATTTGATCATGAAATTGTATGTTGTGAGGCAATTCTAATGAGTACACACATCATACCATTATTGTATAGAAGATTGAAAAGACTTCTCTAAATTATCACCATTTGCTTCCTGACCTGGCACCATAATTAATCCTTAGTGGCTGAAACTACCCATATCTTGAACAAGTTTCCAAGGTCCTAAAGATATATTGAAATTTGTCTGTATATAGTTTTCTTATTTCTCCATGAAAATATATATTGGGGGTACTCATTAGAAATGCCCAGGCAAAGCGATGTACTTCTATTGAGTAAGTACAAGATACTTTCTCATGGAGAAATCATCAACACTTTTTGGTTGAAAAAAAAAAAAAAAAAAGTGCCTCATCTGGAGCTGTGTATGCCATAACGGTGCTGTGGTGTTTAAGGCTGACCTGAAAAAATTGTTGGTTTGCGAAGCTTCTACCTACCCACCAAATTGGCTAAACTGGAGAAAATATTTTTTTTTTCTTCTTAAAAAGCCTACAACAGACAGATTTACATTCCTACAATCTTTTTATCGTAAACTTTATTTTCAGTTGCAGACAATGTTTTAAAATATTATATCTTTGTGGACAGCTTTTTGGACCATATACTGTCTACAGTAAAAGAAAAATTATATCTGATTAAAAAAAAAAAAAAAAAAATTTCCCCCCCCCCCCCCCCCCCCCACCCCCACCAAAAAAATTGATGGGTAGGAGCACAGCAAACATGGAATATTTTTAAGGATGGCCTAAGCTGCAAATGGGGTAATATGTATGTATTTCAGGTTGATACATCAGGACTCTGTCTGTCTATTTGCTCAGCTTCTTCATTAATTTTTTAAGTACATTTGTAAAAGGTCAAAATACAGAAGTAGGAGGCAACTTAACCCAGGTCCTGCTGAACCCGGATTTGCCCTGTCTTTGCAAACAGTGTAGCTCCAGATCAGTTGGCTTCTATAGAAGCCAACTGATCTGGATCTGCACTGTTTGTCAAAAAGTATGAGAATTTGTATCAACAACCTGGATCAAGTAATCTGATTGGCAGAAAATTAGAAGTGGGCGTGGCTGAAAATTAGAAGTTGATGGGGAGTCTTTAATTTATTCAGCATGACAAGGGTTAAAGAATTTAAACATACGAAAAGTTGAGAAAGGCATAAAGTATAAGGCTGAGCTACATGGGTAGAAGGCAGTTTAGCCTCCTGCCTCCTACTATTGAAAAGGCTGCTTGCAGATTGGCAAAAGGTTCTTGAAACACAAATGGCACCAAAAGGTGTGTGATCGAATTTTAGCAATGTTTCACAACTTACACAAACACCCTCACTGAGCTTCATATTACAGTGGGCAGTGCGTCTGACTGTAGATCCAGGGTCACACGTTCGAATCTTGGCTTGGCCGCATTACAGTTGGCTGACTGCAGATTCAGGGGTCGCAAGTTTGAAACTCAGCTCGGCCACATAACTTTCGCTGAGACTGACCATGAAATTTCACATTCATTCTCCCCCTTCTGCTGATTCAGGGAGGCCAGTTGTCAGTTACTGGCAAAAATACATGCACACTTACTGATTTACAGCTTAGAGGACTTAGCCTGTCTGGAAAGGTGTTAATAGGTTAACTGAACTTAACTTTAATGACCAGGCCATAAAGATTCAGCTTAAGCAAACAAACAAATAAACACACACACACACACAGACAGACACACATGCACAGAGTAAAATTAGTTTAAAAAATCATGGACAAAAGGCATGCAATTTAATCCCAACAATGTCAAGTTCAGATTATCGCATGCACACTTGCATGCAAGCACATGCACGTGCGCACACACACACACACACACACACACACACACACACACACACACACACACACACACACACACACACACACACACACACACACACACACACACAGTTGATTTAAATGTTTTCCTACATGTACAGTAAAATCTCAATGGCTCAAGCATCTTTTGGACCATAGAAATTTATTCGAGACGTAGGTAGTTCGAGCCACTGAGGGTTAATCATGGCACAAGGTCAGGAAGCAAATTCTTATAATTTAGGGAAGTCTTTTTACTCTTCTATACAATAATGGTATGTTGAGTTACTCATTAGAATTACCAGGATGGGGCAATTCTGCTGAGTACAGCTGGCCTCGGTGGCTCAGTTGGATGTGCCGTCCGACTGGAGACAGGAGGTCGAGGGTTCAACCCCCGCCGAGGTCGGCAACATTCTTTTGTGGAGATTGATCATGAAATATTTTCTACGGTCATTCTCTCCCTTCCGCTGATTCAAGAAGGGCAGTTGTCAGTTTCTGGCGAAAGAATGTGCACAATACCGGTTAACCGCTTAGAGGACTAAGCCTGCCCAGTAAACATGTGGTTAGGTAAATTGACCACGCTCGACATGACCCCATTGGGTTGACTGGGCCATAAAACCTCAACACAAACAAATCTGCTGAGTACACACAATATACAATGTCATGATAAAATAAAAAAAAAATCCCTAAATATTTGTTTTCTTGAGCTGTCAGAAGAATTTCGTAGGGACTCAAAAATGAATTTGAACCATCCAAAGTAAATGAGGCATCCGTGTTCAAGTCATTTAGGGGATAACTGCTTTCAAATTTGGCATTTGGGGAGGTAAATCGGCGGTTTTACGGTCGGAAATTTCGTTTTACGGCGACGTGTCAGCGGAGCCGTAAAACGTAATTTGCGACCGTAAAACTGCCGATTTACCTCCCCAAATGACAAATTTGATGCAGTTATCCCCATTCTAATGCATTTATTCATTTTTTCTATTGAAAAAATGTACTATTTGCACAAAACGACAAGTGCTGTGAGCTGCGTAAAACCAAATGCCAGCCAATGAGAAGCGACGTTATGTGATGACGTCGGATTTGCGACAGTATATCGTAGAATATACCGTCGCAAATTTTTGATGTTATCCAATCAGACGTCGCGTTACATACGCGAGTGCATTAGAATGAGGTTTTACTGTATATGAAATTTTTTATTTAACTGTTTGTAAGTTGTACTTCATATTTATCTTAAATATTGGGACACCTTTACTCCTTACTGTACTTGTTCTTACGTTTGATATTTTACTACCTGTTGATGGATCTAAAAAATTACTGGATGTGTGGCAAACAGTGTAGACCCTGATCAGATGCCACATTCTGTGGCATCTGATCAGGGTCTACACTGTTTGCTTAGCCCTGTCTGTCCCAATACTTAGGGTTATTATGGTAATGTGTCTATGTTCTGTTGTTGAATATTAACACAGATTTCCTCCAAAACTACGGGTCATGTGTCATTGTTTATATCAAGTGATTAGCCTACGTTTTCCACCGGACAGTATTTTAGCCACGGGAACTGTGATATTCTTGAGGTTTTTCAACCCAGCCCTAGGTACATGTATAATGCGTTAAACTGGAAATCTCCATAACTCATACCCTGCTCATATTATCAGAGTGAAAAACCGTGAAATTCTTTTCATTGAAAAAACATAAATAATTAAAATTAAAAATGAAAATTTCTTTGAAAAGTCATGGAAATTTCATTAAAAAAAAAATAAAAAAAAAATAGATAAATAAATAAATTAAGATAAGAAAAATAGATCGAAATTTCATTGAAAAAACAATGTCAACGACAAAAAAACAGTCGAATTTCATTGCTTTTACATTCAGAGAACTTGTTAAGAAATATCTGGTGATGTATCGAGGATAACGTTTCTTATTTCTTAATAAAAAGGTATGTTGTGGGTACTCACTGAGGCGCTTCTAATGAGTACCCTTAGCATATGTTTTTATAGAGAACTAGAGAAAATTATCCCAGAATAATCATCAGTTATACCTTTTTAGTAACTCCTCTTTACATTGTTCGGAAATATGTCTTTGGAGTTGTTGCTAAAAAAGCCAGTATTTAGTAAGTAGAAACTTTATCTGTCATAGGCATAAAGGCATGTATGTAACAGCTTTTAAACTTGACTGATTCCAGCAAAGTGGGACCATGATGGAAGCAGCCATTTGGATGCAGTTCTGGTCTGTATGCTGATTCAGTTAATTGACTGAATAGAAACTGTGTTATTCTCTTCAAACTGCAGATGATTTTTATGCATATTTAATTGAAACTAAACAAACTGATCCATTTGTTTAAAGAAAAATGTATTAAGTTGTTTCTGGCTTGCAAAAGTTTTTTCACTCTGGTAGCGGAATCATGTTTGATACAAATAACTAACATACTAATGGCTGTTGTAATTATTGCAACTCTTAGTAAGCTGATGACAAAATCAACAGATACATGTAGAGCCAAATAAAAATCTGTTCAGGCCATGTTTCATTTCCCAAAGTGTCAACATTACCATTTCCACTCCCCCTCTTTCACAGCTGCAAAAATATGTAATGTTGCTGAGCCTGGCTTCATAGCCCAGTCCAGTATTTGACTGCAGATTCAGGGGTTGGAAATTGGAATCCCAGCTTGACCTCATAGCTTTCGTGGAGATTGATCATGAAATCATTTCTTTGGTTTTTCTTCCCGTTCGCTGATTCAAGAAGGGCAGCTCTCAGTTACTAGCAAAAGTATTTGCACAAAATGCTAGTTAGAGGACTAAACCAGCCCCAAAAAATGTGAGTAGATTAACTGACAGTCAACATGACCTTAGAAGTATTGATTGGGCCATAAAACTCCAAATGAAACCAAAATAAAAATCTAGCAGAGGACTTGTTATGGTGGAGTATTTGATGATAATTCTGGGATAATTTTCTCAATTTCTCCATAGAAACATATGTTGTGGGTACTCATTAGAAGCGCCTCGCTGAGGCGCTTCTAATGATTACCCACAACATATGTTTTACGGAGAAATAAAAATTATACCAGAATTATCATCTACTCCTCTTTAACAAGTCTTCTGATTTGTTTAGGTAGAAATGTGGCCTGGGAATCTAATGATTTTTATTAGCCTAACAGATGTCTGATGAGTGACATTTTTCTGGATTTTTCTCGACTGATAGAATTTGACATTTTGTGCTGTTTTTCTCTCTTGGAGCTGTTAAACATGAAATGTCAATCCTTATTTTCAGGAAGAATAACAAACCAATTGACTTAAATATCTGTATTAAAGATTTGTTTGCTCTGAATCTGAGATTAATTGAGATTGGTTTACTTGATGACTCATATGCAAGTCACGGCAGGGTGTGAGATAAACATAATACCAGATAAAGAGAGTATTTGTATGATACTTTTGCACCACACCATAGCTTGTGGGTACTTATTTAGGTTGAGAAATAAGAAAAAATATCAATAATTGAAAAAAAACGAAAACAACAACAACCACAAAAGAAAGAAAAAAAAAAGAAAAAAAGTTTAATATTTGAAAAAAAAAAGAAGACTTATTTGGAGTTATGTAAAAAAAGCTGATGGCTGAGTATTAGTGCATTACTAAAATATGTGTATTCGAATATATTGAAAATTTCACCACCAAAACCTGAAAGTCATCAGTTAAGAAATCTGATATTTTTCATATTTCTGCTCGAAACATAGGTTGTGGGTACTCGTTAGAACTGCCTCATTGAGGCAGTTCTAATGAGTACTCACAATCTATGTTTTTGAGCAGAAAAAAAGAAAAATAATGCATACCCCTGTAAACCCCAGTTGTACTATATAAAAGTGGGGTTTAAGGGCGTCAAACCTATAGAGGTGTGTTTTCGTGATGGTAAGCCTGATCAAACATCACATTCTGTAGCATCTGAAGTGGGTCTACACTTTTTGTCTCCAACTTGTCTGTCTGAATACGCAGGGAAGTATGATAATATTTTTCATGTCATGTTTATCTCACACACTGCAGTTTGTTTATCTACTAACTACGCCTACATCGGACATAGCTTGATTAACACAAAATTATGTTTGAGTAGCAGCTGTAGCACATTACACTAATAAATTTTAACGCTTGGCATGCTGGGTAAAATTTTCAGCAGATGACATTTTGAAATATTTTGCTTATTTTCCCAGAAAATAGGCTTTGACATTGCATGCAAATCGTCTCCTAGACAATTTGCATGAAATGTCAAATCCTATTTTCTGGGAAAAATATAAATAAAAATATAAATATCATCGTTAGTTGTCTGCTGAATTTGCCCATATCGTGCTAAGTGTTAAAAAAAATAATCAAAAGATAAATTTCTAACAAGTCAAGTTCTGGAATTTGTTGAAAATTACAGCAGCCATTAAAATAGCTTTGTTTATTTGCTTTTAGGATTGGCTTTCCCAAAATAATCCCCAATTTGTCAGAGAATGGAAGTAGCCAATTAGCAAGAAGCTTGCATTTATGTATGATTTAGTTTTGTTGGCTATTCAAAGTAGATATATACAGATAGAGGGTATTTTCTGTATGTATGCTTGCATTTTGTTAACATGATTGACCTGTACATATTGGCCAGTCATTGGGATTGTTTCTTGCAGAACAGTATTATCCAATAAAAAGCATGGTTACTTGATGAATCCTGATTGGTTATTTTTTATCCAGTCATAGGCTCTGTTTCTTATTGCAGTTTGATTGGTTATTTTTTTATCCATAGATAGGTTTTATTTCAGATAAAAATTGGCCAATCAAAATTGTACCTGCATATTTTGGGCAGGTGACTGAGGATAATGAGCTGTTTACTTTTATATCTGATTGAATGTTTCTTCAATCTCAACGTACAGGTTCCCAGCTAAACTACGAACTATGTGCCACTGCCTGTTTCAAGTGGTCAATCAAAGATTTCAGCAAAGCACGGGAGAGGCTGTTTGGACAGTGATTGGCACTGTCATTTTCTTACGGTTCATCAACCCTGCCATAGGTATATTCTTAATGGTAGATGTGGTGATGTAGCGTGGTGTAGTGCTAGGTGCTCAGATTGAAGTTAAATGTGGATTGTATTCTCCAGACTGTACTTTTATCTGTTTCTGTTTTATACATTTACCTTATTACTTGTATCAAGTAAATGAAGTTAGACAGATGTTTTTGCCTTATTACTTTTATGGCCGGCATTGGTGGCTAAGTTAGATGCACATCCAAATCAGGAGGTTGCGGATTCGACCCCTGCCGGCTGCTGACCAAAGGTAAAGGTCACAGATCTTAGAAATAATGCATGAATTTTGATGATGCCACTGGCCGGGATATACTTGACCCCACTGCTTACTTGTTCTAGTTACAACAGAATTTTGGTCACCGTGTTATCATCATTTCCATTTTTATGCCCCCAACTTCAAAGAAGTTGGAGGGGCATATTGCTTCTGGGGCATTCGTTCTTCTGTTCGTCATGCTTTTTTGATGCATAGCATAACTTTAGACACGTGCATGCTACTGTTTTGAAATTTCTTATATGGATTCCTCATGAAAAAATAGCTGAAACATTTTTTTTTTCTGGACAGGATTATACACATTTCCTGAGTTATTGCCCTTCGAAAAAAATATGGATGCAATCTTGTCAGCAAAATATCTCAAAAAACTATAGAAGCCAGAGCCTTGAAACTTGATGAATAGGTTGGTAGTGATGAGTAGACAACCTGATTAACTATTGAATAAATTTTGAAAAATACTTAATGAGTTATGGCCCTTTGTAATTTTGGGCATTTTTACCTTGTCAGCAAAATATCTCAAAAGCTTTGGAGCTAGAGCCTTGAAACTTGGTGAATTGATTGGTAATGGTGAGTAGATGACCTGATTAACTGAAAAAATACTTCATAAGTTATGGCCCTTTGTAATTTTGGGCATTTTTACCTTGTCAGCAAAGTATCTCAAAAACTGTTGGAGCTAGAACCTTGAAACTTGGTGTATTAATTGGTAATGTTGAGTAGATGACCTGGATAACTTCAGAATAAATTCTGAAAAACATTTTAAGAGTAATGGCCCTTTGTAAATTTTGGCATTTTTTTCCCTTGTCAGCAAAATATCTCAAAAACTGTTGGAGCTATAGCCTCATACCTTGATGACTAGATTAGTAGTGATGAGATGTCTTGATTAACTTTTGAATAAATTCTGAAAAATATTTTAGGAGTTATGGCCCTTTGTAGATTGGGCCATTTTTACCTTGTATTATCTTTAGAGGCAAGCATATGGTTGGGGGCACAGTGTTTTACAAACACAATTTCTAGTTAAATGTTTAAATAGTAGTTTTAAGAAAAAAAAAATAACCCTCTTAAATTCTTCTGATGTTAATGATTTTTTTCTTTCATTTTTTTTATGCCCCACCTACTAGTTTTTATCATGTGATGTTTTATTGTGTCAGTGTGTAGGCTTGTTTATAAAGTCATTAACCTTTGACATATTAATTATTAAAAAAGAAGACATTTTAATGCTCAACATACTGGGTTAAAGTTTTAGTAGGCAACACTTTGAAACATTTTTTTTCTTCTTCTTTTTTTCCCCATAAAATAGGCTTTGACTTTTCATGCATATTGTCTTCGAATTGAAATTTCCTCCGAAATTTTGAACCCCCTATTGAATAATCCTGGATTGGCCCCTGATTTGTATGAAATGTCAAGCCCTTATTAACAGAAAATCAGACTGAATAATATTAAATGACTTCTGCCATACTGTTTGTAATATTTACATAGCTCTAGATAAGAGAGTAGGGGGTGGGGTATCAGGTGAATATTTTTCTTATGTCTGCACAAAAACATATGTTGTGGGTACTCATTAGAAGCGCCTCGGTGAGGCACTTCTAATGAGTACCCACAACATATGTTTTCAGGGAGAAATAAGAAAAAAAAATCAATACTTTTTGGTTGAAAAACAACAACAACAACAAAAAAAAAAACCCACCTTATCTGGAACTGTGTATTTATATACTTATATACCATGTCTGGAGAATACAATATATTGGAAGTCACCACCTTTTCATTGCATGTTTTATCACCACCATATATTTTGTCTTAAATGTTGTTCTGTTTTCTTACTTTACGGGGTTTAAAAGCAAAATAAAACAAAAATAAAGTTAATCTATATCAGTGCATGATTAAAAAACATTTGCATGATAATTGCATGCCATTCTTTTTGTAAGGTTATAGTAAAAACACCTGCAAGTGTTTTTCCCTCTTAGACCATCCTTAAAAAAATGAGTGCTGTTACCTGACTCAAAATTTTAAGATGGGCAGGTTTTATTTTCAACTTGGAAAAAAAAAGTATTCCTTTCACTTCTTCAGAATAAAGCTAACTTCTACTTTGGATCACGAGGTCCCAGGTTCGAATCCCACTGAATGCGGAAATCAGCTCATGACTGAACCGCATAGCTACAGATAAGAGGGGGTATCCACATAATATTTTTTTATTTCTCGACGAAAACATATGTTGTGGGTACTCATTAGAAGCGCCTCACCGAGGCGCTTCTAATGAGTACCCACAACGTATGTTTTTGTTGAGAAATAAGAAAGATATCAGCATCTTTCGGATGAAAAAAGCGTCTTATCTGTTGCTATGTCAGAACCACACTTCATTGCACAGAGCCTTTCATTGTCACTGTTTCAGCATCTCAATATAACTTAAATGATGTTGAAAGGGATGTAAAGCACCAAGTCATCATCATCATCTGTATATTTGAATTAAGTACTGTAATAACCCTAAATATTTGGACATATAGGCCTTTGCAAACAGTGTAGACCCAGATCAGATGCTGCAAAACAGTACAGTTTGCATCTGATCAGGGTCTACACTGTTTGTCATACATATAGCAATATTTTAGACACATCAAGAAGTAGTAGGATGGACTATTTCAAATTTTAGAAGTATGGTAGAATAAGGTTTCCCAATACTTATAATAATGATATTTGCATGTTCTGTAGTAAGCTTTAACCCTTGTCCTGTTGAATAAATTAAAATGCCATGCCCATTTCTAATTTTCAGCCAATCAGATTACTTGATCCAAATTGTTGATATAATTTCACATACTTAATGGCAAACAGTGCAGATCCAGATCAGTTGGCTTCTTTAGAAGCCAACTGATTAAAGAAGCCAACTGATCTGGATCTACACTGTTTGTAAAGGCAGGACATATCCGGGATCAGCAGGACTAGGGTTAATAAACATACTTGCATGCATACTAAAGGCGATGAACGAAGAACTTGGTAAAAAATGTTTTTGGTTTTGGCCATTTTTGATGGATTGGTTGCATGACAGCAAACAAACAGTTTTTTTTAAGGATGACCTTATCAAAAAGGTAGTGGGGGCTGCTCTTGAAAGAGAGACATTTTCTGAGGGTAGCATTTTTCATAATTTCACAGAAATGTTCCTCTTATGGCTGGTCTACCAAAATTGCTAAAATGATTCAGTTCGGTTGAACAAAATGGCAGCCAGAGCTAAATATAGAAAAACCTTTAAATGACATCTGCTCCACAGCCAGTGGCCCGATTTCAAGGTAATTTCACAGAAATGTTCCTCTAATGGCCCTTTACTAAAATTGCTAAAATAGTTTTGCTTGGCTGAAAAAAAATTGCTGCCAGAGCTAAAAATAGAAAAGACCTTTAAACTATATCTTCCACCTGGCCAGTGGCCTGATTTCAAAATAATTTCACAGAAATGTTCCTCCTATGGTCCTTTACCAAAATTGCTAAAATGGTTCCGCTGGACTCAGCAAAATGGCCACCAGCACTAAATATAGAAAAACCTTAACCCTTGTCCTGCTGAATAAATTAAGAGGCCATGCCCACTTCTAATTTTCAGCCAATCAGATTACTTGATCCAGATAGTTGACATAAATTGACATACTTAATGGCAAACAGTGCAGATCCAGATCAGTTGGCTTCTTCAGAAGCCAACTGATCTGGATCTACACTGTTTGCAAAGGCAGGGTATATCCGGGTTCAGCAGGACAAGGGTTAAAACAACATCGCTTGGGCCAGTAGCCTGATTTTAAAATAATTTTACAGATATGTTCCTCATATGCCCCTTTATCAAAATTGCTAAAATTGTTCCGCTTGGCTGAACAAAATAGTGGCCAAAGCTAAAAATAGAAAAAACCTTTAAACGACATCTCCTTCTTGGCTAGTGGCCCGATTTCAAAATAATTTCACAGAAATGTTCCTCCTATCCCTTTGTACCAAAATCATTAAAATGGTTCCACTCGGCTGAACAGAATGGCCACCAGAGCCTAAAATAGACAAGAGACTTCTTTCCCTGCTGGTGCCTTACATGATCTTCTTACCCTGCTGGTGCTCCACAAATTTCCTACTTTAAAGTTTTGCCACGGCATCCAAACAAAATGGCCACCTTTAAGCGACATCTCGCAAGCCATGACACCATCACTTCCACAGGCTATCTTGAGCTCAGATGGGGGATCCAGGGCCATATGGCCCTCTTGTTGAATTTGTCTTCTTGAAATGAGGTTGAAAAGATGTTTATTTTGTTGTACTTTGTTCTCAAGCCATAAGATTCGTCTGTTGTTTTAGAAATTAACATAGATTGACAAAGTAGTTCCATGTATGTATGTATGCATGTAATAAATATATCTTTCATATATGTGATTGTTAAATACATTTAGCCTTTCCATTGAGCTATTTTATTTGTCAATCTTCTTTTTTGTAGACTGTTTGTTTTCAGCTTTGAAGGCCCAAATATTTGTTCAAAATTTTTTTCTTAGTATGTTGTTGACTCATATACAGTATATGAGAATTCTGTTATTCTTTTAACCCTTAAAGCGCCAAGAAAATCTGCATCTGAAAATGTCGTCTGTTTATGTCGTCTGCTGAATATTCTTGCAGACTTTTCAAACCTATTTTTGCATACAGGCAAACAGTGTGGACCCTGATCAGAATGCTCCTAAAGGAGTCCACACTGTTTGCAAAAATGACTTTCAAAATCACAAGCAGATGACAAAGCAGATGACAATAGTTGTGACTGGCGCTTTAAGGGTTAAAAGGTAGATGTGTGTGCATGTATTATCTTTTATGCATCACTCAGATTTTTTCCCACTTCATATAAAAGACATAAATATGCAAAATTTGTAACTTTTTGTCATGATGGATGAATGTAAGACTTTTAAAAGATTGAAAAGGGAGGTTATCCCTGCAAGCTGGTTAGAGTTAAAGCCCTTATAAATTTTGAAACAAACAGCTTGTTTTTAGCTCACCTCACAATAGTGACAAGGTGAGCTTTTGTGATCACATTTTGTCTGTCGTCCATCGTGTGTCCATCCATGCGTCCTTGCGTCTGTCCGTAAACTGTTTCTTCAAATGACATCTCCTCCTAAACCACTGATTAGATTTTTACCAAACTTCACAGGAATGATCCTCGGTTGGTCGTCTTTCAGAGTTGTTCAGATAGTTCCCGTCCATTGCAAATCTAGGTCACAGGATCTAAAAATAGATTTTTAACTGAAAATTTAAAAAATCTTCTTGTCTGAAACTAGAAGGCCCAGGTCTTTGATATTTGGTATGTAGCTTCATCTAGTGTAACTCTACCAAAGTTGTTCAAATTATAGCCCAGAGCGCAAAAATGGCCCCATGCCGAGGGTCACTTGTTTTACATAGACCCATATTGGGAAAAATTTTAAAAATCTTCTTGTCTGAAAGCAGAAGGCCCAGGCCTTTGATATTTGATACATAGCTTCACCTAAAGGACCTCTGCCAAGAGTGTTCAAATTATAGCGTGGGGCTGACATGTTTTACATAGACTTATACAGGAAAAATTTTAAAAAATCTTGTCTGAAAGTGCAAGAATTGGGGTGGTATTGGTGTGACGAAGGTGTCATGTCTTACAACACTGGGGCATCCAACTGATACTGGCTTACAGTTGGGCAAGGCCTGCTATCCTTGTAGCAGGTAAGGGTAGAGGAGGAATGTTTTTATTTCTTCTGTTCCTTCACTTTCATTCCTGTTCCTCTTTCTTCTCTGTCCCTATCTTTCAGGGGGTGGTCGGGTGGTGCGAAGGTGTTGTGTATCTTACGTCACCGGGGCATCCAACTGATATTGGCTTACAGTTGGGCAAGGCCTGCTAGCCTTGTAGCAGTAAGGGTAGAGGGGGAATGTTTATATTTCTTCTGTTTCTTCACTTTCATTCCTGTTTCTCTTTCTTTCCTATTCCTCTCTTTCATCTCTTCTACTATCTCTTCTATCTCTTTTCTTCCTTTCTCTGGGAGATGACACAAAATGACCCACAAGGGTTGATGTATCGTTAAAACCCAACACAGTCAGTCAGCTCTCTCTTTTATCTCCTCTACTATCTCTTCTATCTCTTTTCTCCCTTTCTCTGAGAGACGACACAAAATGACCCTTAAGGGTTGACATGTCGTCAAACCCCAACATAATCAATCTAGGCTTTGATACTTGGTATGTGGCATTGCCTCGAGGCCCTCCGACAAGAGTGTTCAAATTATGCTCCTGGAGGGAAAAGAGGCCATGCCCAGTGTTTTACATAGAGCAAAAAGCCATTGGCAATGATGGCAAAGAGTAGATGGCCTTTAAGTCAAAGGTCCAGGTCACCGTGACCTTAAGTACCAAAAAGCTTATAATTCTGCAATGCTTATGGTTAGGACCCTCAAACTTAGTAGAGATGTTGGTCCTCACCAGTAGATGATTCTGAGGGCAAAGGTCAAGGTCACCAGGACTTTAGTACTAAAGAGTTGATGACAATGCTTGGGGCTAGGATCATCAGACCTAGGAGGGATGTTGGTCCTCACAAGTAGATGACATTGAGGCAAATGTCATGGCCAAGGTAACCATCACCTTTAGTACTAAAAAGCTTATAATTTGGCAGTGCTTGAGCTAGAACCCTTGAAGCTAGATGGGATGTTGATCTTGACCAGTAGATGACCTTTGCCTGGCAAAGGTCAAGGTCACAGTGACCTCTAGTACAAAACAAGCCCATTAATGCTTGGGGCTAGGACCCTCAAATGTACTACAGATGTTTCTTCTGACCAGAAGATGACCCAGAGGGCAAAGGTCATGGTCAAGGTCACCATGACCTTTAGAACCGTATCCCTGTTAGCAATACTATGTATAATATCATTCAGGTGAGCAATATAGGGCCATCATGGCCCTCTTGTTTTTTTGTTTGTTTGTTTCTGCACAATAACAATTAATTAATTGAAAATTCATGGTTGGATTTTAATCAAATTTATAAGACAGCTTATTAACAAGAAAACACCGCTGAAGTTTGAAAAATGAAATAATTCTTGCATTTTAACAAAATTTGCTGCCTTCAAAAACTGTGTGTGTGTGTGTGTGGGGGGGGGGGGGGGGGGAGGATGGGGGGAGACATTGTTTAGTTTCTACTGGGTAACTTCAGTTTCAATGAACAGATTTGATAAGATTCACAATAATTGAGGTCAAGGTTGCAGTTTTGGAAATTTTGCACTTGGGAAGTTTGTACTGGGACTGATGTTAGGTACGGGAATTTGTGCAGTGTAAGCCCCATCCACTTTAGTGACTTTACAGTCATTGTCATAATCTTCAAAATTCTCATCAATTCTTTTGTTTTGAAAAGTTAAGGGGGGTGGGTGGGTACATTGCTTCTGCTTTGTTCATCCATTCATTAATCCTTAACCCATTGTAGTCTGGAGACCCCTAAAAGGATAATTGGCAAATAGTGCAGACCCAGACCAGATGCCACAGAATGCAGTGTCTGATCATTGTCTCCACTGTTTGTAAATAGTTAGGCCATTTTTCTCTTAATATCTAAATCACATAGCCTGACATACCTAAAATCAAAATTAGAATCTCTCAGTATATAGTGTGGGGGAGTTCATTCAGTCTACAATGGGTTAAGTCATTCTTTTCCTTATGTACAAGGAAGTATTTGAGCTGGGGCTTTGCTATTTGGCAGACATTGGGACAGAGGAGTAGATCACCTGATTGACTTAAAAAAACCCCCAAAAAACAAGAGAGAGTTATGCCCCTTTTGAAGTTTTGCATTTTCAAAGTTATAGTCAGTACAAGCCACATACCCCTTAATGACTTCCAGGTCCTGCAGCATCTGATCTGGGTATGCACTGTTTGTTTAGGCCAGTCTGTCCAACTTAACCTTGGTCTTGCTGATCCCGGATATACCCTGTCTTTGCAAACAGTGTAGATCCAGATCATTTGGCTTCTGAAGAAGCACTGTTTGTCTTTAGGAATGTGTATTTGTATCAACAACCTGGAACAAGTAATCTGACAGGCTGATCTGAGTCTTTGCTGGTCATACAGGTCTCATTTTAAATACGATATTCGACCTCATTACTGCACTGTGTGCTTAGGTTTTTCTAAATTACTGGGAAAACTTGTGGTAATGTGTCTGCCTACTAAGGGTACACTTTAAAGAAATATCAGCAAAGGATTTATTTGATGATGTTCGTGAGATTTGTTTCAGATTTTCTTTATAAAAGCATATGGTGTGGGTACTCATTTGAATTACATTGACATTTTGCATTTCAAGTTGATGCAATTTAAATGGGTACCCACAACATATGCCTTTATAAAAAATAAGTCAGAAAGTACACTGGCTGTAATCTGAAAACTACAAAATTACTTGACTCTGGCTTATAGGGGTAAGTGCGGTAATTACCGGTAGGTTGAATATGGTACATCAGCAGGTAGTAAAGTTTGATTCATAGCTCCGGATAAGACACTTTTTTCAACCAAAGATATTTTTTATGCCCCCGCGCCATTTTAATTGGGTGGGTGTGGGGGGGGTGGCATATAGTATCACCGCTGTCCATACGTATGTCCGTCCTGTCCATATTGTAACAAAAATGGTTTCCGTACTATATTTTTTGAAAAGATTAGTGTATGGGATTCAAATTTTATACATAGATATATAATTATAAAATGTAGGTCAAGCTTGATTAAGGTAAAATCCACCAATTATTATGGGAGTTACGGTCCTTTTTCAATGTTGAAAAATAGTTTCCAATTGACATCTTTTGAAAACATTTGTGTATTGGCTTCATATTTAATACAAAGGTATGTAATCATAAAATATAGGTCAAGTTCGATTTAGGGTAAAATCCACCAATTATTTTGGGAGTTACAGCCTTTTTCAGTGTTGAAAAAAAGTTTCCATTTGATATCTTTTGAAAACATTAGTGTATTGGATTCATATTTAATACACAGTTATATAATCATAAAAAATAGGTCAAATTTGATTTAGGGTAAAATCTGCCAATTAGTATGAGAACTATGGCCCTTTTTCAACTTTATTTTTTGCAAAATGCCTGTGTGCAGGTGAGGATTGCCCCTGGGCGGGGGCATCTATGTCATATTAACACATTTCTAGTCTTATTTCTTCATGAAAACACATTAGAACTGATGAGCACCCACAACATGTTTTCTTGGAGAAATAAAAAAAAAATTACCTAGATACCCTCTTATCTGGAGCCATGTAAACGGTTAACCCTTATCCTGCTGAATAAATTAATTCAGCGACTCCCATTTCTGACTATCCACCAATCAGAATACTTGATATAATATATTCATGCAAGAATTTTAATTTTTTTATACATCTGATCTGGATTTACACTGTTTGCAAAGGTAGAGGTTGTCGTGTTGAGCAGGATAAGGGTTAAGCTTGATTTCAACTTTCGCCTTGTTTTGTTATGCTTCTGATAACACCTGACCAGGGGACTTTTTGGGGATAATTGTTGGATATTTTTTTTTATTTCTCCATAAAAATATATGTTGTGGGTACTCATTAGAAGCACCTCGCTGAGACGCTTCTAATGAGTACCTACAACATATGTTTTTATGGAGAACTGGAGAAAATTATCCCAGAAATATCATCAAATACTCCTCCTTAACAAGTTTTCTGCACCTAACAAATTGCTGCTCTGGTTTAAAGTTTTGTTGCTTTTATATTCCATCAACAGTAATTTTGGTCATTTTTAGAATGATGATATTGTGAAAACCTGATAAAGCTGTATGGAGTAGGCTGTTGTATGATCACAGATTTCCTTTCTGAGTTAGATTAAAAAAAAAACAACAAAAAAAAAAAACCCACAAAAAAATAACAACAGTAGTTTACATGCTTATCTCATATTTTTTTTAATATGAAGATATTGTGTTAGGATTTTAATTTTCCTGATACACTAGGGTTAAAGGCTTTCAAACATATGAAAATGCTGCCTATTCTATAGTTCCCCGGCACATTTTCATATGACATACCATATTTACCCTAAGTATTCGGACACCTCAACTCCTTACCATATATGTTCTAAAATTTGAACCAGTACAATTCACTACCCGATGTTGTGTCTAAAAATTGCTGGATGAGTGGCAAACGGTGTAGACCCAGATGAGACGCCGCGTTCTGCGGCGTCTCATCTGGGTCTATACTGTTTGCTCAGGCCTGTCTGTCCGAATATATATGGTAAATACGGTAACTCAGATATAAATGCAGAATTCAGATGTTATGAAGATTTTAGAAAATATCTTTGGTAATGAGTAGATGCATTTGAACTCGAAAACATTGCATAAGCTGAAACTGTAGTAGATTTTATATTTTGAAACAGAATGGCCATGCAAATGTACATTGCTTGTCTAAATTTTATTCTAGAATATATTTGACAATGACACTTGGTAATTGTAGTCTGATTTACTATTTTTGTAGACATGCATTTCAGGTTTTTGCTAAAGAAAATGATGCTCTTTTCAATAATATATTAACTTCTTATAAACAATAAAAAAATAATATTTTGAATTTACTTTTACATAATTTCCTCAATGGACAGAAAATCACTAATTTATTTTTGGGTGGCATTTTTAAAGTTGTAGTATTTCTTATTGGATGCCATTTTGTTTTTTTCAAATAACATTATGTTGGCCTAACACTGATGATGTCATTCATGGACAGTTATGTAATTCAGTTGCTTTGAAATAGTTTATTAGTAATGAAACGGTACAAAAACAAATACGTGTATAGAAAACAACTATTTTTTTTTTTTTTTTTTTTTTAGCTCACCTGAGCCAAAGGCTCAAGGTGAGGTATTGTGATCACTCACCGTCCGTCGTCGGCGTCGGCGTCAGAGCGTCGTCCGTCTGTCCGTCCGTTCACAATCTATAAACAACATCTCCTCCTAAACCACTGATTGGATTTTGACCAAATTTCACAGGAATGATCCTTGGTTGATCCTCTTTCAAAGTTGTTCAAATGGTTCCGGTCCATTGCATATCTAGGTCACAGGAGCTAAAAATAGATTTTTTAACTAAAAACTCAAAAAATCTTCTCGTCAGAAACCACTGGACCGATTTCAATAAAATTTTGCAGAAATGTTCCTTTGGTGATCCTCTACCAAGATTGTTCAAGCCATTTGGATTCGTCTAAAAACATGGCCGCCAGGGGGCGGGGCTTATTTTCCCTATATATCTATATAGAAAACTTTAAAAATCTTCTTGTCAGAAACCACTGGACCAATTTCAATATAATTTTGCAGAAATGTTCCTTTGGTGATCCTCTACCAAGATTGTTCAAGCCTTTTGGATTCGTCAAAAAACATGGCCGCCAGGGGGCGGGGCTTATTTTCCCTATATATATGTATAGAAAACTTTAAAAATCTTCTTGTCAGAAACCACTAGACTGATTTCAATATAATTTTGCAGAAATGTTTCTTTGGTGATCCTCTACCAAGATTGTTCGAGACATTTGGATTCGTAAAAAACCATGGCCGCCAGGGGGCAGGGCTTATTTTCCCTATATATCTATATAGAAAACTTTAAAAATCTTCTCGTCAGAAACAACTGGACCAGTTTCAATATAATTTTGCAGAAATGTTCCTTTGGTGATCCTTTACCAAGATTGTTCAAGCCTTTTGGATTCGTCAAAAAACATGGCCGCCAGGGGGCGGGGCTTATTTTCCCTATATATCTGTATAGAAAACTTTAAAAATCTTCTCAGAAACCACTGGACCGATTTCAATATAATTTTGCAGAAATGTTTCTTTGGTGATCCTCTACCAAGGTTGTTCAAGACATTTGGATTGGTCAAAAAACATGTCTGCCAGGGGGCGGGGCTTATTTTCCCTATATATCTATATAGAAAACTTTAAAAATCTTCTTGTCAGAAACCACTGGACCGATTTCAATATAATTTTGCAGAAATGTTCCTTTGGTAATCCTCTACCAAGATTGTTCAAGCCATTTGGATTCATCAAAAAACATGGCCGCGGGGATTATTTTCCCTATATATCTATATAGAAATCTTTAAAAATCTTCTTGTCAGATACCACTGGACCGATTTCAATATAATTTTGCAGAAATGTTCCTGTGGTTATCCTGTTACAAGATTGTTCAAGCCATTTGGATTCGTCAAAAAACATGGCCGCCAGGGGGCGGGGCTTATTTTCCCTATATATCTATATAGAAAAGTTTAAAAATCTTCTTGTCCAAAACCACTGGACCGATTTCAATATAATTTTGAAAAAATGTTCCTTTGGTGGTCCTCTAGGAAGATTGTTCAAGCCATTTGGATTCGTCAAAAAACATGGCCGCCAGGGGGGCGCGGCTTATTTTCCCTATATATCTATAAAGAAAAGTTTAAAAATCTTCTTGTCCGAAACCAGTGGACCGATTTCAATATAATTTTGCAAAAATGTTACTTTGGTGATGCTCTACCAAGATTGTTCAAGCCATTTGGATTCGTCAAAAAACATGGCCGCCAGGGGGCAGGGCTTATTTTCCCTATATATCTATATAGAAAACTTTAAAAATCTTCTTGTCCGAAACCACTGGACCGATTTCAATATAATTTTGCAGAAATGTTCCTTTGGTGATCCTGTTGCAAGATTGTTCAAGCCATTTGGATTCGTAAAAAAACATGGCCGCCAGGGGGCGGGGCTTATTTTCCCTATATATCTATATAGAAAACTTTAAAAATCTTCTTGTCCGAAACCACTGGACCGATTTCCATATAATTTTGCATAAATGTTCCTTTGGTGATCCTGTTGCAAGATTGTTCAAGCCATTTGGATTCGTCAAAAAACATGGACGCCAGGGGGCGGGGCTTATTTTCCCTATATAATCTATATAGAAAACTTTAAAAATCTTCTTGTCCAAACCACTGGACCGATTTCAATATAATTTTGCAAAAATGTTCCTTTGGTGATCCTCTACCAAGATTGTTCAAGCCATTTGGATTCGTCAAAAAACATGGCCACCAGAGGGCGGGGCTTATTTTCCCTATATATCTATATAGAAAAGTTTAAAAATCTTCTTGTCCGAAACCACTAGACCGATTTCAATATAATTTTGCAGAAATGTTCCTTTGGTGATCCTGTACCAAGATTGTTCAAGCCATTTGGATTTGTCAAAAAACATGGCCGCCAGGGGGCGGGGCTTATTTTCACTATATATCTGTATAGAAAACTTTAAAAATCTTCTTGTCCGAAACCACTGGACCGATTTCCATATGATTTTGCAGAAATGTTCCTTTGGTTATCCTGTTGCAAGATTGTTCAAGCCATTTGGATTTGTCGAAAAACATGGCCACCAGGGGGGCGGGGCTTATTTTCCTTATATATCTATATAGAAAACTTTAAAAATCTTCTTGTCATAAAGCACTGGACGGATTTCAATATAATTTTACAGTAATGTTTCTTCGATGATCCTCTAGCAAGATTGTTCAAGCCGCCTTGATTAGTTAAAAAACATGTCCGCTAGGGGGCGGGGTTAATTTTTCATATATATCTGTATAGAAAACTTTAAAAATCTTCATGTCATAAACGACTGGACTGATTTCAATATAACTTGGCAGAAATGTTTCCTTAGTGACCCTCTATCAAGATTGTTCAAGCCGTCATGATTTGTCAAAAAACATGGCCTCTAGAGGGTGCGGGGCTTATTTTCCATATATATCTATATAGAAAACTTGAAAAAATCTTGTTGTCAGAAACCACAGGACTGATTTCAATATAACTTCACAGAAATGTTTCCTTGGTGACCCTTTACCAAGATTGTTCAAACCGTTATGATTTGTCAAAAAACATGGCCACTAGGGGGTGGGGCTTATTTTCCTATATATCTATAAAGAAAATTTTAATAGTCTTTTCAGAAACCACTTGACCGATTTCAATGTAACATTGCAGGAATGTTTCTTATGTTACCCTCTATCAAGATTGTTCAGACCGTCATGATTCGTCAAAAAACATGGCCGCCAGGAGTCGGGGCTTATTTTCCTTATATATCTATAGAAAACTTTAAAACTCTTCTTGTCAGAAACCACTGAACTGATTTCATTATAACTTTGCAGAAATGTTTCCTTGGTGACCCTCTACTAATATTGTTCAAGTAATCATGATTCGTCAAAAAACATGGCTTCCGGGGGCAGGGCTTATTTACCCTATATATCTATATATAAAACTTTAAAAATCTTCTTTTCAGAAACCAATGGACCGATTTCAATACAACTTGGCAGGAATGTTTCTTTGGTGACCCTCTACAAAGATTGTTCAAGCTGTCATGATTCATCAAAAAACATAGCCGCTAGGGGGCAGGGCTTATTTTCCCTATATATCTATATAGAAAACTTTAAAAATCTTCTCGTAAGAAACAGTTGGACCGAGTTCAATGTAACTTGGCAGGAATGTTGCTTTGGTGACCTTCTACCAAGATTGTTCAAGCCTTCATGATATGTCAAAAACCATGGCCCCCAGCGGGGCGGGGCTTATTTTTCGTCTATATCTGCATAGAAAATTTTAAAATTCTTATTGTCACATACCCCATGACCGATTTCAATATTACTTGTCTGGAATGTTGCTTTGATGAACCTCTATCAAGATTGTACAAGCAGTCATGATTCGTCAAAAAACATGGCTGCCATGGGGTGGGGCTTATTTTCCCTATATATCTAAATAGAAAACTTTAAAAATCTTCTTGTCAGAAACCACTGAACAGATTTCAATATAACTTGGCAGGAATGTTCCTTTGGTGACCCTCTACCAAGTTCAAGCTTTCATGATTCGTCAAAAAACATGGCCGTTAGGGCATAGGGCTTTATAGCTATATAAAACTTTTTAAACCACTGGACCAATTTCAATATAACTTGGCAGAAATGTTCCTTAGGTGACCCTCTTTTAAGATTCAGTTCAAGTCGTCAAGATTCGTAAAAAAACATGGCCGGGGGTGTGGTGGAGGGGGGTGGGGGTGGTTAGTGCTATAAAGTTTATATAAAAATCCTAGAGCAGTGAACTTGGCTGAAACTTCAACAGTAAATATGCAAATCTGTTTGGTCAGGTGAGCGATATAGGACCATCATGGTCCACTTGTTTAATTTTAGATATAGCTCCTAGTTTCTGTGAATTATGACTGAATCAAGCTAAAGTGTCAGAGCTGGACCCCATAACGAAAACACACCTATTCAAATATATAGAAAATTTCACCTCCAAAAACGGAATATTTTCAGATAAAAAACCTGATATTTTTCATATTTCTGCTCAAAACATAGATTGTGGGAACTCGTTAGAACCGCCTTAGCATAAATAAGAAAAATAATTTACACCCCTGTAGACCCCAGTTTTACTATATAAAAGTGGGGTTTAAGGGGGTCAAAATTATATAGGTATGTTTTTGTGATGATTTGTAATGTTTATGTGCTGTATTTCTAGAATACAATCTAGCATTCAAATTTTACAAAGCTGGACTATAATATGGTTTGAACAGTTTTAGGCTGAAATTGAAGCTGAGATAAAAGAAAGCAAACCTGTATATTAGATATACCATATTCGGTCTAATTACCACACTGTGCACTTTAGGTTTTTCAAAATTACTGGGAAAACTTGTGGTAAAATATGTATCCACCTATATTAGGGTACATTTTAAAGAAAAGGATCAGTGAGGGGACTTATCAGATGATGCTTATGCGATGTTTTTGTGTTTTTTTTTTGTTTTTTTTTCTGATTTTCTTTATAAAAGCATATGTAGTGGGTACTCATTTGAATTGCATTGACAAGTCGATGCACTTCAAATGGGTACCCACAACATATGCCTTTATAAAGAAGTACACAAAAAATACACTGGCTGTAATCTGAAGACTATGGAATTGCTTGACTGTTCGCTTATAGGGGTACGTATGGTAATTAGGTCGAATATGGTAAATGTTGAATTAGGTTGTCTGGATGCGCCTCTTATATAGAGGTATTGTTTTGTAAGGAAGCATTACTTTCAATAAAATTCATTACAAAAACACGCCTTTTCAAATATATTGAAAATTTTACAACCAAAAAAGGAAAATTTTCAGATAAAAAAATCTGATATTTTTCACATTTCTGCTCAAAACATAGATTGTGGGTACTCATTAGAACTGCCTCTTTGAGGCAGTTCTAATGAGTACCCACAATCTATGTTTTTTAGCAAAATAACAAAAATGATGTATACCCCTGTAAACCCCAGTTTTACTATATAAAAGTGGTGTTTAAGGGGGTCAAAATTATATGGGCCTGTTTTCGTGATGGTATCCAAATAATGTTTTTCTGATTTCTCCATAAAAGCATATGCTGTGGGTACTTGTTTGAATTGCTTCAGGGTCAATTCAGATGACTAGCACAACATATGGTATTCGACCTTATTTCTGCACATACCCCTATCAGCCCACAGTCAAGCAGTTTTGTAGTCTTCAAATTATAGCTTGTGTTATTTTATTTACATTCTTTAAAAAATATATGTTGTGAATACGCAATTGAATTGCCTTGACTGGTCCGTCGAGTACCCACAACATGCTTTTTTAAATAAAATCGGGAAAAAAATATTGTATAAGTATCATCTAAATAATATCCCTATCATGAAGTTCTCTACAAATTTTTTTCTAAAGTGTGCCCTTTATCAGGTGGATATTTAACAACAAGTTTTTGCAGTAATTTTGAAAAAATCAAAGTGCACAAAAGAGTAACTAGGTTGAGTATGGTAGGTCATTATGAAGAAATAAGAAATAGTTTTTGGTTAAAAATCTAACCTACATCACGAAAACATACCTTTTTAATTTTGACCCCCTTAAACCCCACTTTTTATATAGTAAAACTGGATTTACAGATGTATACATTATTTTTCTTATTTCTGCTCAAAAACATAGCTTGTGGGTACTCGTTAGAACTGCCTCAGCGAGGCAGTTTTAATGAATACCTACAATCTATATTTTGAGCAGAAATATGAAAAATATCAGAATTTTTATCTGAAAAGAATTCACTGTTTGGTGGTGAAATTTTCAATATATTTGAATAGGCATGTTTTCATAATACACTTCAACCTCTTTATAACGTGGTTCATTATAACACGGTTTTGGCTGTAATACGGTTCAAAGATGGATCCCAAAACTGTATAGATTATATTGAAAAATGACCATAAATGGTCATTTTTCAATATAATCTATACATTTTTGGTTTGGATTTAACACAGTTGTTTAACTAACATGGTTTATGCTGTGGACCCCAACAATAGTGTTATAAAGAGTTTGTGGTGTACAGAATTAAATTATTGCATAAAAAACAGTGTCGCACGTTATTAACAGACGTTCATTAACCGGCGAAAAGCCGTTTATTAACAAGGTAATTCACATGCTATTAATGCACAGCTACGCAACTTTGAATATGATCGTACCAGGGCCACAGATTTGCTGCCGTTACAAGATGTGTACTGCCCGGCCCTAAAATGAGCATAGTCAGTGGAAATTACATTCACGAGACATCAATGAAAATGCGAAACAAAATAGTGCAAGAAATAACGCGAAATTTAGCAAATGTTTATAGGTTTTATGCAATAATAGCGATCGAACATGGTTTTTCAATGCATTAACATTTGCCAGGTCCCTTGGGAGGTGTTGAAAACTGCGGCCTTCGGCCTCGGTTTTCAACACTTTCCATGGGACCTGGCAAATGTTAATGCATGAAAAAACGCCTTTAATCCCTATATTGTTACTAAAACTGGTCAATGTAAATTTCAGTATCTCCATATGAGTCTGGTATAATTGACCTCGAACCGGCACCAAAGATAAAGCGTGGTCTCACCCTTCAGTGTAAGATCATGCAAAACATCGCCAACCATTTGCTGTTTACCAAAGAAAACCATATGAGAGCTTTTAATGATATATTGAAAACCAACTTCGAGGCCGGAAGAAGGTAAGTTCTGCTTAGATTAATTGTTATGATCTTTATATCCCCAACTTTGAAGAAGTTGAAGGAGGCATTGTTTTTGCTTTGTTGGTCTGTCCATCTGTGTGTTTGTTCATCCCAGTTTTTGGTAGGATTCCGAAGTGATGAAAGGTGTATGCCAGGATGTTGAATTTTCATACATGGGTTCCTTAGGGAAATTAGCAGAAACTCAACTAGTGAGTTTCTGTTATAGACAACTGCATATATAGAAGGAATATTATGATACTGTCTTGCAAGTAAATCATGGCAGGTTGCAGACTCTAGGTACACAAATATAGATAGATCAGTATGATCTACATGAGGGTATCAAAAGGTGTAGATGTATTCAGAGACTACATGTACAATATAGGTAGAATGTATTATTAGGTTAATTGTTGTTCAGTTTAACTATGTATGAGAAAGTGAATTCACCAAAGCTCCCACTGGCCAAAGTATTTATTGCTTTGGAATCATCCTAATGTATGTTTTGTATTGTGTAAGTATAAATTTTTGGAAGTAAAATTAAAAATTTGTAATTAAGTTACAATTTTATGAAGAAATTATACTTACATGATATCTACCCTCCTGCCTACCCCGCTGTTCTGTTTGGTGACATACTGTTGGTCGCCAGATAGAAATGAAGTAGATTGTCAGTTATGGAGCATCTCAATTGAAGGATCATAATTGTAGATGCATTTTAAACTTTGCGGGGTATGAAATTGTCATGAAGGGAAATAACATCCTAATGTATATTTCATATCATGTAAGTATAAATTTTGGAAATAAAATTAGAATGTCGTCTGCTGCAGTGTTGCTCAGAACTGTAAGGGTTATCTTTTTGTCTGCAGGTTTTTCACGGAGATAGCTTCCGATGTGGACATTCCAGATACGGGCAATCACAGCCTGTCGTTTATCAATGATGCCAATGTTCTGGCTCTACACAGATTGCTGTGGAACAACCAGGAAAAGATTGGAGACTATTTATCAAGCAGCAGGTACGTAGTATAGGAATGAATTTCATTTTTGTGGATTTTATCAATGTGTAAATGCTGGCTAATCATTCATAAACATTGATAAAATCCACAAAATAAAATTCATTTTTTATAATTCCAAATAAGTCAATTTACTAGGGAAATATGGAGGAAATAGCCCATTTTTTTAGAAATTTGCGTGAAGGAAATCGTTTCAGAGTTCCTGATCAGTTGATTTATTTGAAGTAAAAATGCTGTTTTCTAATTGCTCTTGACCAGTCAAATTGCGCTAAATAATTATTTGCCTGTCGAGTTCAATTAGTGACCAATGAACTGAGACTGGAAAAAGTGATCTTTTATTAACTTGACTTAATAAAATGTCCTAAAATTTCACACACCAAAGTTTCTGACAAAATGGCATATGCAAACAGTGCAGATCCCGACCAGTCTGCTTAGGAGCAGTCTGGTCGGGGTCTACACTGTTTGCCATTCCATGAAGTATTTTAAGAAGTGCCTTAGTGAGGTGCTTCAAATAGGTACCCACAACATATGTTTTTGTGGAGAAATAAAAAAAAAATATGAGTACTTTTCGGTTGAAAAAGTGCCTTGTCTGCAGGTATAATTACTGTAATAACCCTACGTATTGGGACAGATAGGTCTTTGCAAACAGTGTAGACCCAGATCAGATGCAGCAGAATGCAGCATCTGATCAGGGTCTACACTGTTTGCTATACATACAGCAATATTTTAGACACATCAACAGGTTATAGAATGGACTGTTTCAAATTATAGGACAAGTTTTGTAAGTAGATAAGGTGTTCCAATACTTAGGGTATATCCGATAGTGTAAAATGAGCTTGCTAACACTATGTTTATCAACTGCTTTTCATTTATGTACACTCAGAGGTTTCACTAACTTTTCTGGTGCCCAGTGCTTCAAGGCAAAGTAGGTAGGTGGCTCTGTTACCTGTATGTTCTGTTTACCCGGAGTATTCAGACAATCAACTCCTTACCATACTAGTCCTAAATTTTGAAGAAGTCCATTCTACCACCTCTTAATATGTCTAAGATATTGCTGTATGTATGGCAAGCTGAGCAGAAACATGCACAGTGGAAAGCCAGAGCTAAGGCATCACCAACAGAGCTTTCTTCCTCAGACCTCTCTTGTTCTATCTGCAACAGGCAGTTTAGAGCTAAGATTGGTCTCATCAGCCATCTTAGAACACACAAATAATAACACATCACACAGTTGATTAGGATTGGTCATTGTCAGTAATGACAGACGAACAAGAATGTATGGCAAACAGAGTAGACCCTGATCAGATGCTGCAAAATGTGTCATCTGATCTGGGTTTACACTGTTTGCAAAGTCCTTTCTGTCTTAATAGTGTTATTATGGTAAAACCTGTTGGAATTTATCAAAAGTAGCAGGGGCAAAATTGCCTCAGTAGAAGGGGAAAATCCCTGTCTCCAGCTTCTTAATGAAACCCCTGACACTGGTGTATAAGTATGATGTATTTTTAAATTTTCTATAACAGAGATCATAAAGCTGTTGGTAGACGACCATTTGACAAGATGGCCACTCTCCTGGCATACTTGGGACCTCCAGAACACAGACCACTGGACTCACAGTGAGTTGTTCCATTATTTTGTATGGATGAATTAAATGTATTTACCTTTGTTTTATGAGGTTTGAGTTAACATTTTTCGCATTACTGAAGCCAGAGTTTTCAAGGGCTGCTTGTATGTAGATAAAAAATAGCTTAAGTCATTCCAATCTGAAATCCAAGATGGCTGCCGTGGCTGGCATCTTGAAAATCTGTTTTTAAATTCTACTGAACCAGAAGGCCAGTTGACTGAAAACTTGGCAGGAAATATCAGATTGACTTGTAGAGCAAAAATAGCTAAAGCCAGCAAAAATGGCTAAAGCCATTCCAATCGGAAATCCAGGATGGCACCACAGCCACCATCTTGAAAATATATTTTGAACTTCTTCTCCTGAACAGAACAGCCAATTTACTAAAAATTTGGTAGGAAGTATCGGGGTGACCTGTAGATAAAAAATAGCTAAAAAAGTTCTGATTCAAAATCCAGGATGGCCACCGCCACTACCATCTTGAAAATATATTTGAACTTCTTCTCCTGAACGGAATGGCCAGTTGACTCAAAACTTATTAGGAAGTATAGGAGCATATCAGAGCAACTTGTAGATAAAAACACACTGAAATTGTTTTGATCAGAAATCCAGGATGGCTGCCATTTTTAAAATCTATTTTGAATTTATTATCCTGAACAAAAATTAACTTGCAGATCAAAAATAGCTAAAAGTGTTAAGATAGAAAATCCAAGATGGCTGCCAGAGCCACCATCTTGAAAATCTATGTTGATCTTCTTCTTCACCCAAAGGCAAATCGACTTGAAACTTGATCGGAAGTATCAGGGTGACTTAAAGATCAAAAATAGCTAAAATTGTTCTTGGCAGAATCCAAGATGGCATTTGGGCAAGTTGTTACAGGTGAGGGATCTTTGGCCTTTAGTTTTTTTCCACCACTGAAAACAGAAATTTGATCTTATGATGTATCATAAACACATTTCCAATGATAAATTTAGTTCAGGTTTAGTTAAAACAATGCAATGAAATTAACCTGAAAAAGTGCCTATTTTTATTTTTATTTTTGTTGTTGGTTTATTATTTTTCAGGGAAAATAAGGGTTGACATTTCATGCAAATTGTCTGCTTGGCAGACTATTCACATGTAATGTCAACCTTATTTTTTTCTCTTAAAAACAATGATAAAAAAATCAAAATTTTTCATCTGCTGCAGTTGTGGTTGGCTTTTTAAGGCTTAATTGTCTCAACTCTTGCCTTGTAGGTGGAGTAGTATGGATATGACAAGCACCAAGTTCGAGGAGATCATGTCGAAACACAACATGCATGAGAAAGATGAGTTCAAGTCTCTCAAGAATCTCCACATATTCTACCAAGCGGGAACCAGTCGTGCTGGGAATCCTGTCTTCTATTACATAGCTCGCAGATACAAGTAAGTACCTTTCCATTTTTTTCTTATTATTTTTTTTTTCTTTTTTTTTTTTTTTTTTTTTTTCAAATATAAGAGTGAGAGGGGGACATACTCTCACTTTGGTCATGATCAAGTAAGAATTCTTTTAAGCCTGTAGAAATTAAGTGAGTAATAGCTTTGAATTGTGAATTTTTTTTTGGGGGGGTGGGGGGTTGGGGGGGGGGTGGGGGGGGATGGGGTGCAGGGGGGTGCTGTTGGGGAAAAAAGCAATAAAAGCAAGCTTTCAACTTGCCAAAACTACAACTTAAATTCTAAGCTAGTATGTAGTAAACCATATATTTAATTTATAATACAACTTTTAGGTGGGACAGCAATCCAAACTGTTGGCCCTGGAAAAAAAAAAAAAAAGAAAAAAAAAAAAAAAGAAAACCTGTACACAAACAAGATAATGTCAAAGTTGTACTTAACCTGCATAAGATCTAACATCTGTGTGCAAAATGTATTAGCCTTGCATACTTTAGCCAGATTGTAAATATTTTTTTGTCTGAATACCCCATTATTAGAAAAATATATATTTTTTTTCTCCAGACAGAATAGTATGGAGCTTGATCCTGTTTTTCATGGATATAACTTGTGAACATTTACTTGTACCTGCAAAAGATGCTGTTCATATGCATTTTTAAGGGGAAAAGAAACAAATACAAGCAAAAAAAAAAAAAATTCTAAATACTCTACTGATCTGAAGTTCTGATCATGCAATGGAAATGATTCTGTGTTTACCCTGTATATTTGTGCAGTGTTAAATCCATAGCTCTTGAGTAGATGCTTTTTTCAATCCAAAAGTATTGATATTTTTCTTATTTCTGCATGAAAACATATGTTGTTGGTACTCATAAGAAGCGTATCACCAATGCACTTCTAATGAGTACCCACAACATATGTTTTCATGGAGAAATAAGAAAATTGTTTACCTGATAACCACTCTTATCTAGACCTATGATTAATCCTTACCATACTTGTCTGCGTTTGCACTGTTCAGTCCTATTTCTAAATACTTTGGGTAAATCTGGTATAATTAATGAATAATTGTCAGTATTTTTATATCTACAAGAAAACAGCATACAGTGAAATCTGTCAATTAATATACATCCCTTTGTTAAAAGGAAAGAATACTTTTTCAGGGAAGACAAGTGTCAAATTTGTTTTTTCCTCCTTTCTGGAAAGGGGTCTACTCTAAAAGGAAAGAATTTGCTCCCAAGGGGAGCAAATTCTTTTCTTTTAGAGTAGACCCCTTTTAAGAAAGGGCTTAGTATGCAGCGCAACAAACAGGAAATCACAAAAATTTTCTTCCGTATAAAAGTGGCAGAAAATCAACCAAGCATATCCAGTACGGTAGATTTCCCTTTAGTTCGAACAGGTAAAAAATAAATATTGATCCGGGTGTTCGAATTATACGAAAATCAGTTTCAGAAAAAAAAAAACACTGTTCGAACTATTTTAAATTGCCGAAAATCTCCGATAAAAACTGAACGAGCATGATAAAAAAAATCAATAACTAACCATCAGTCCCTGTGTGATGTGTCGACGATTTGAGCTATTTTCCCACTTGATTGAACTAGAACATAACTCGCGGTATTTAGCGATAATTGCTCATGGTTGTGCGAATTCCCTAACAATGGACCATTTTCAATAACAAAAACATTCTATGTCACTTTCTTCTTATCCTCAGAAAACAGTAGCCTGGTCATAATCATAAACAATTGACGTCACTCTAAACTTTCTTCAATTATAGAGTAACATTATCATTTTGATGCGGATAATTGTCTTTATTTGTAATAAGTCATCCGTATACTATGCATTTCAACATTCCTTAGACTTTGGTGCGGACGTGACACACGACAGTTGTCTAAGGCGATCATCAAAAACCGTCTATAAAAACATCAAACTAATCGCTTGCATAACGGAAAGCGGTCATTGAAGAAAGGTACCTTACCAACTAAAACAAAACAAACAAACAAAAAAAAAAAAAAAAAAAAAACTATGATAGGGCAGCAGTTGTCGCATCCGCTTATTCCGATCAGGACCAACAGCGTAAACAGGACTTAGAAATGTTTTTATGCGCAGCCAGATTTAGGCCATCGTTTCTTGCCTAAGAAGTAACCATTTTGCGTTCACGAGTCTACCGGAAAATCCCAGTGTTCTGACTAGTAAAAAGCGCACCTTATTGCAAATGCGAAAATTGCTGATCCAGACAAGTCGGCGCGGTCCGATAAAGGTCTAGTTTATTTATAGTGCATACTTACAAGGACAGGTGTTCTTTATGCAAGATGTTAGCAGTTTTATCATTTTGAAAAGCCTGCGCAGCCGATCGGGTTGTGAGTAATTCTTGTAAGGTCCCTTTTTCTTTTGCGTAACACCATATTTTTGCTCACGGGTAATCTCTGTGAAACATACTTATTGACCTTGTTAACCTTTACCGATTTAGCAGACAACGAACTGATAACATTTTTCTTATATTTTTTTTTTCAGTGTACATAATTTGACATTTCAAGCAATTCGTCTCCCGAGGAGACTATTTGCAAGAACAGTCGGCTGCTATTTTCTAGGACAACAATAGAAAACTGTCATCAGTTTGTCGTTTGCTAAATTTGCCCATAGCATGGTAAGAACTAACATGCTTAAAATAGCACCTGCAGTCAGCTGGAGAAACCGTGTTAACACAGATTAACCCCTTAAAGCGCCATTCACAACTGCAGCAAAAAAAAATAAAAAAACTTTTTTAATTTATTTCTATTTATTTATTTATTTATTTTCAGAGAATAAAGTCTTGACATTTCAGGTAAATCATCTCCTAAGCAGATGCTTCATATGAAATTTCAAGACTTATTTTCTCTGAAAAATAAAATAATAATAAACAACAAAAAAAAATTGCTTGGCGCTTTATGAGTTAATATACAATCTAGTGCTGCCATCTGTACAGTTTTAATTAATCCAAATAGCGCCAATCACAACTGCAGCAAAAAAAAAAAAAAACTTAACTTATATTTATTTTTTTTTTTTTTCGGAGATTTTAAGCCTTGACATTTCAGGTGAATCGTCTGCAGCAGATGACATTTTGAGTTTTTCTTATATTTTAGATAAACAAGTTGACATTTCATGTGAAATGTCCGCCCAGCAGATGCTTCACATGAAGTGTCAAGAAAAATAATAATAAAGAATAAAAAATTCAAAATGTTGTCTGCTACAAATTTTGCTTGGCGCTTTAAAGATTATTTTCCATTCTACCGCATGCCTTCTGTACAGTTAAACTAAGTCTTAGAGTGCCAATCACAACTGCAGCAGAAAAAATTCTATTTATTTTTTTTATTTATTTGTTTATTTTACTTTTTTCAGACAATAAAGTCTTGACATTTCATGTGAATCATCTGCGAACGAAATGTCATCACTCATTTCTCTTATTTCACTTTTTTTTTTAAAATAAATAAAAAAAAATCAAAACGTCGTCTGCTAAAATTTTTGCTTAGCGCTTCAAGGGTTAGTTTAAACTGGCTGTCAATCAGCTATAACTGTAAAGGCCCTCGTGTCATGTATGAATGAAATCTGAGCCGAAAACGCTTTGATGTTAACATAGGTTGTGAAGACATTAACCTTTAAAGTGCCAAGCAAAATTTGTGGTGTTTATTTTTTCTGTTTTTAGAGAAAACAAGTCTTGTCATATCATGTGAATTGTCTACCAATATTGTCTACCAAGTAGACAATTCACATGAAATGTCAGGGCTTAATTTCTCTGACAAATAAGAAAAAGTAAAAAATGTTGTTTGCTACAGTTGTGACTGGCGGTTTAAGGGTTAACGGAGATACAGATAAGTTGCTGAATTAGAAATGCAAGAGCGTGTAAAGGGTATTACTTCATTTAACCCTTAATGCGCCAATCACAACTGCAGCAGAAAACAGTTTTACTTTTAAGTTTTTCAGAGAACTAAGCCTTGAGATTTCTTGTGAATCATCAGTCAAGCAGATGCTTCACATGAAATGTCAAAACTTTTTTCTCTGATAAAAAAATAATAATGGCTAAAAAATCAAAATTTTGTCAGCTACAAATTTTGCTTGGTTCTTAAAGGGTTAAGCGATAATTATAAAGCGCTAATACACCAATGCTAAAACACTGATTGCCGGCTTTTCAGTGCATTTTGGTCTCCCGCTCTTCTCTGCGGGTCTTTTCCTTTCAGCGGAAAGAAATTTATTTACTCTAAAACGAATTGGGCTTCTTGGGTGTAAAAGAAGAACTAAGGCCATCCTTAAACTTTTGTAAGTTTGCTGTGCTCTGACCGACCCGCAAAAATCGCCGCGACTCATTTTTTTTTTTTTTTCCCCGCAGTTTCCGATTTATTTTTTTCCTCGGGGATCAACCTGGTTCTGTCCATTGCGGTTACTGTATTAATCCACCTATAAGACTGATTTTTCCACAAAAAAAAAAAAAAAAAAAAAAAAAAAAATGCCCCCAAAAACCAGACCCGTCTATATTATCAAGATCTTCGGCCATATCGGTATTTTCGGCAAGTCCGGTGGTGCCACGTGGTCACGGAAAGTACCGATCATCGAAGCCGGGTTTACCTTCGTCCACTGACAGAAATTTACTAATCCAGACTAATTAAAATCACATTATGTTCCAAAATGTTATCCATCCCCGAGGAACACTAAAACCAATTCGTTTTTTCCTTACAATGAACACGGGAAATAATTGCACAGACTTTTCGGATTGGTCCATTAGGTAAAACGGGTAAGGAAATTAGATGTAAAAAAAAAAAAAAAAAAAAAAGACTGAACTCTTAGCACTCTGGGCAAAATAACTTAAGAAATATTTTTTCTGATGCATATATGTCCCAAAAACAGGTTTGACATTTCATGCAAGTTACCTCCAATGAAGACATTTTGCATGAAATGTCAAATTCAGTTTTCTTGGAAAAATGTGATCAATTTGTCGTCTGCTGAATTGGCCCACAGAGCTGTAAAGGTTAATCATATACATTTCAATGACACATTCACCAACTAGCCACATGACTGACGGGCGAACAAAGCTATTGCCATCAAAGGAATCGGCCACTTTTATAATCCCTTTGATGTTACTAGAAATTTGAACTGTGATAAGCAGACCTTATTTTGTTCATACAAAGTAATCGCAACCAGATCGGCTGCGCAGGCTACTCAGAATAATAAAACCGCTAATATTATACATAAAGAATGTCAGGCCTTGTAAGTATGCACAATAAATAAAACTGCGCATATGAGCACATTAATCTGGATCTTCCTTTTTCATATTTGCACAATAAATAAAACTGCGCATATGAGCACATTAATCTGGATCTTCCTTTTTCATATTTGCGATAAGGTACTTTTTTTGACTTGTCGGAACAGAAATATTGTAAGCCTGTCAGTAGGACGCTGCATGGGATTCATGCAGAGGTAGACTCGTGATCCGCAAAATAGTAACTTACTTTTTGGGCAAGATACAATGACCTGGACCAGCCTGCGCATTGACTGTTTGAAACGACGCTCTGTTTCTAGGCCCTGCAAACTCTGTCAAGCTAACAGAGTAGGTCCTGATCGGAATAAGCCGATGTGGCACCCTGCCCTATTTTTGGCTTTTTTTTTTTTTTTTTTTTTTTTTTTTTTACAATCCGTAAGATACCTTTTTTGGTTTCAGTATTTAATGACCATCTGCAGAATAGCAACGAGGAAAATTGTACCTTATAACCATTGCAAAATACCCAGATGAGTCTGCGCTTTAAAAAAAATGAATTCTGATTTGTTTTTAGGCTCTTCAGAATCAGCTTTACAAATTACATAAATTTTCAACTGCCTGCGAGAATGCGTTGACCCGAGTGCTTCGGTCACTATTTTGATCAGTCACATAAGCGGCGAGGTACTTTTGTTGGTGACTGCTTTCTTTGTTAAATTAAGTTGTTTTTTTGTGTAACAATTCATGTGTATCATTTTTTTTTCATCGGATTGCACACGGAAATTCGAGGTACGTAATGTTCATCAATGAACTATACATATACAGTTTGTGAATCGCACTTCACGTGTTCGAACTATTTAAAAATGAGTTTGACAAAAATACGTGACTGTTCGGACTAAAAGAGCAATTTTCGGGAGACGATTTCAAAACAGTAAGGGGTGTTCGAATTATTCGTGTGTTCGAACTAATAGGAAATCTACTGTACTCCTAATAGACCATTTGTCTGTGGATCTTTAAATCAGGGTTGACTCAAAAGTATTAGTTTTATAAAAAGATCAAGTTCTTATAATGAAGGCTTGATTCCATTCCAGAGTTGGGGAGATCAACGGGGACTTACTGATCTACCATGTGTTGCTGACACTGAAACCATATTACAACAAACCATTTGAACTCGTCATAGACTTCACTCACACGTGTGCTGAGAACAGATTCAGGGTAAGCCTCTTGTCTTGTATTGTAGCTCTAGGATGTGTCAGCGTGGCTGATTGGTTAGTGCTTCTGGTCTCGGATCAAGAGGTCTTGGGTTTGAGTCATGCTAGAGGCGGAATTCAGCTTATGACAGTATAGTACTTCACTGCACAGATCCTTTCATCATCTGTTTGATATGATTTAAAGTTGAAAGAGATGTTAAATACCAAATCATCTTCATAACTAGGATCAGCATAAATATTTCTCTTATTTCTCCACAAAAATATATATTGTGGGTACTCTCAACATATGTTTTCTCAGAGAATTAAGAGAAATATCAGTGTCTAAGCCTTGTGATTCCATTAAATATGCACAAGATGTATGTATGGGCAAAATAACAAATATCATTAGAGGACTTGTTAAGGAGGAGTATTTCGTGATAATTTTGGGACGATTTTCTCCAGTTCTTCACAAAAACATATGTTGTGGGTACTGATTAGAAGTGCCACTAATACTCATTAGAAGTGCCTCAGTATCTCAGCTAAGATACTCATTAGAAGTACCTCAGTCTGTCAAACTAATACCACAGTGTACATTTTTATGCAGAAAAAAGAAAATTTATCTCGGAATTATCACCATATACAGTCAATTCTCGTTATCTTGGCTTCACTTATCTCGAATAACTCTGTTATCGAAGGTTGTGAACACATTTAACCTATAAAGTGCCAAGACAATTTATTTTTTTCTATTTTCAGAGAAAATAAGTCTAGACATTTCATGTGAATCATCTGCTTGGCAGATGTTTCATGTGAAATTCTCTGGCAAATAAAAAAAAAAAAAAAAAGTCCAAAGTGTTGTCTGCTGCAGTTGTGATTGGTGGTTTAAGGGTTAACTGACCGTATTTTGTCATCTGCTGAAAAAGTATGCCCCAGAGTGTAAAGCGGAACTTCCATTTAGTATCCAGTCCAGTGCATGCCTTCTGTACAGGTAATTGCATCAGGGATAATTATAAAGTGCTAATACACTGATGCTTATACACTGATTCCCGGCTTTTCAGTACATTCTGGTCTCCCGCTCTTCTCTGCGGGTCTTTCTGTTTCAACAGACAGAAAGGACGAATTTATTTATTTACTCTGAAAAGAATTGGACTTCTTTGGTGTAAAAGAAGAACTGATTAACTTTCTTCATTAAATAAAGTTATTTATGTGTAACAGTTCATGTGTAACAATTTTTTTTCATCGGATTGCTCACTGAACTCCGATAGTATAGAAGTGAGTGGGGTGTGCAGACCGAGTTTAAATCTGACCGCTATAACGCACAATCACTTACAACGCGTTCAGCTGCCTTGGACCCTACTGACCGCATTGTAATGGCTTTGCAGTGTATTGAGAACTGTATATTTTTCACACAAGAACCTAAAATCATGTCCATAAAAATGATAAAATAGTCTGCAATTTCACCAGTTTGCACAATGACCCTCCTAATCACCTGTATTTATTGAATCTTTATGCATATATATTCTGTATTTTCAGACTGACTTCTTATCCAAATGGTTTGTCGTGATGCCGGAAGTGGTTTATCAAAACATAACTGCCTCATATATTTACAACTGTAATTCCTGGGTTAGGGAATACACCAAATTCCATGATAGAATACTCACGCCATTAAAGGTAAAATTCAGTTAGTAAACTCAAACCTCTTTATAAAACTGTTCATCATAAGATGGTTTTGGATATAAGATGGTTTAAAGGTGGACAGAAATGTTCCTCTTATGCCCCTTTTGCAAAATTGTGAAAAATGGTTCTGCTTGGCTGAACAGAATAGCAACTAAAGCGAAAAAATTTTAAACAACATCTCCTCATAGGCCATTGTTCCAATTTCAAAATAATTTAGCAGAAATGTTCCTCTTATACTCCTGTACAAAAATTGCTGAAATGGTTTCACTTTGCTGAAGAAGATGGCCACCAGAGCTAAAAATAGAAAAATCTTTAAACGACAGCTTCTCCTAGACAAGCTGAACCATTGTAGCAATTTTGGTAAAGGGACATAAGAGGAATATTCTGTGAAATTATTTTGAAATCGGGTTATTGGCCCAGGAGGAAATATCGTTTAAAGATTTTTCTATTGATTTAACCCGTTTATACCTAGATGACTCTTCTACCATAACTATTTTGTTCAGTCCATTTCCAGTAGAAAGAGTTTCAAGTTAATTTTCATTATTGCCATGTTTATAGAAATTCATGTACTTAATACAAACAGTGTAGACCCTGATCAGATGTCACATTCTGTGGCATCTGGTCTGGGTCTACACTGTTTGCTATTGTCCTTTTTATGGGACACTAGGCATAAATGGGTTAAGCAATCAGCTGTATTTAAAGGCCAGTATTTCAGGTCCCATAAAAAGAAAAAAAAGTGATGTAATAAAGTAAGTGTTTTACCTGTATCAAGCAAGCACCTGTCTTAAGCAACCACTTGTTGGTTTTCCCTTAGATGCTTGCTTAATACAGGCTTGACTGTATTATCCAGATTGTTTTGCTTTCCTTACACAGGGCAACAGAAAGTTGATATTCATAGACCATCCTGCCAAGCTGAATGATTTCATCGATGTGGATCAACAGAAATTGCCCGGCTCCACTGTTTCATTAGAGGAGGATCTCAAAATCTCAAACAATGCACTCAAACTCTCCCACAAAGATACCAAAGTCACAATAAAGGTATATATACAATATTTTTATGCCCCAACTTCAAAGAATTTGGTGCGGCATATTGCTTTTGGGTGATTTGTACATTTGTTTGTCACGTTTTTCTTGTCAGCAAAATATCGCGATAACTATTTGAGCTGGGGCCTTGAAACTTGGTGAGCTGAGGAGTAGATTACTCGATTAACTTTTGAACAAAATCGGATTAATTTTTATAGAGTTATTTCCCTTTTAACTTTTTGTAGGGACGAGCACTTGGTTGGGGGCATAGTATCTTACAAACAAGTTTCCATATACAGTACTTGGAAAGACAGGCCTGTGCAAACAGTGTAGACCCAGATCAGACGCCACAGAATGTGGCATCTGATAAGGATCTACTCTGTTTGCCATTTATCAAACATTACATAATCCAGGTTGTTGATACAAATATTCCCATCGCGATATGACTGAAAGATTGTTGAAAGCGACGTTAAGCCCAAATCAAACAAAAGTAATACAAATATTCAAATACTTAATGCCAAACAGTGTAGATTCCGATCAGTTGGCTTCTTCAGAAGCCAACTGATCTGGATCTATATTGTTTGCAAAGGCGTGACATATCCGGGTTCAGCAGGACCATGGTTAAGAAGGTCAAGGTGTCCGAATACTTAGTGTAAATACAGAGGCTAGCTTTTTACTGTGTATCGTGATGAATCAGCAGATTAATCCTGATTCTGAATGAATGCTGCGTGTCTATTTATGGTTGTAAAAAATGATTTAGTAAATAGTTATCTTTGGTAGACACAATAAAGGTAATGCTGATTCTACCTTTTTACTGTATAAAGTTGTGAATCAGGAGATTGCCCACTATTCAAAATAAATAGTGTATTTCTATTTTTGGTTGAGTTCAAAGCTAAAAAATAATTCTAGAAAATAGTGTGTTTAGTAGATACCTGCTGAAATGGAGTGGAGCCTACCGGAAATGCCCTAAAATTTCGAACCTTTTAGTCCATACTTTTTCGGCTTAAATTTTGCTTTTTATGCATTCGTTTCTTAAACTGCTCAATGGACTGGCAAACAGTGTAGACCCTGATCAGGCTGCTCCTTCAGGAGCAGTCTGATCTGAGTCTCCACTGTTTGCATATGAAATTTTGTCAGAAACTTTGGTGTTCGAAATTTTAGGACTTTTATGGTAACTTATCACCAGAAAATCATAGAATATCCAAAATTGAAAGTTTGTTAACCATTAATAATCTCAAAGCAAAACATGCGTATGTCAAATTACTGATACTTTTCTTATTTTTCCCAAAAAGTAAGATTCAGCATCTCATTTCAGGAGACAATTTTCAGGAAAAACCAAGTCATATATTCTGAGAACCATAAGGAAAATAACCCAAAATGTTTTCTCGTGCTGGGAGACAATTTGTAAGGAACATTAAGCCCTATTTTCTGGGTAAAATAAGGGAAATGTGTCCAAATATCTGATGTTATAGGTCCAGCAGCTCAAGGTTGAAATGTATATTGACTGGAATACATGATGAAGTTGCCTGCAAAATAGCAAACAATATAGCAGACACAGGTTAGTTGTTACGAGCAAAATTTTATACTTTGTATTTCTAATTCTTGACAGGTTGGACCAAATGCCATCCAGATTACATCAGCAGAAAAGAGTAAAGTTCTAGGACATCAGGTTTTGTTGAATGATGTGTACTATGCCTCAGAGATTGAAGAGGTATGTCAGTCAGTGTTAACCCTTTCACCCCTGAGTTTCTGATATCTTCCATCCTTAAATTTGGACAAACCCACTATTGCAAACAGGGATGCCAGTCAAAAATCAAAAACAGAATGGCAAACAGTGTAGACCCTGATGAGACGGCTCATTATGACGTAACTTGAAGGCACACCATTTTTAGAGGTGTGTGTGTGTGTGTGTGTGTGTGTGTGTGTGTGCGTGCATGCGTGCGCATATACGTGCAACTATCATTTCAGGTGTGCGAGGTAGATGACAGTCATTTCAGGTTAATAATTTCCAATGATACGTTGTCATTCAATGCGCTTGTTAAGATGCTTTTTTCAATTCAGAAATATTGATATTTTCCTTAATTTTCCACAAAAAAAAACAAAAAACAATAGATATTGTGGGTACTCATTCAAAGCACCTTATTGAGGTGCTTCTAATGAGTACCCACAATATATGTTTTCATGGAGAAATAAGAAAAAAAAAAAAAAAAATACTCGATACCCACTCTTATCTAGACCTATGGTCATTTATCCATTATGATCGTGATAATTTGTTGGTAATTATTCCATTGTTGTTTCAGGTGTGTTTGGTGGATGACAATCAGTTTACGTTAACAATTTCCAATGAGACGGGTCCCCTGTCGTTTATCCATAATGACTGTGATAATATTGTCCATGACATAATACACATCCGGACTAGATGGGAACTCTCACAGCCGGTAAGAATTTATAATCCAAATAAAGTTACACCTCTAGAAGGGTGAGAAAGTTTATCGAAATGTCGGGGGAGCCGAGTGGTTTGTGCTCTTGACCAGAGCACAAGGTCCTGTGTTCCAGTCATGCTAGAGGTGGAGGTTAGGTCATATTGGCCTTGATGGTTCAGATGCTCATCTGACTGGTGATCAGGAGGTTGTGGGTTTGATCCCGCTGGGCCATCAATATTCTTTGAGATTGATCATGAGATATTTTCTATGGTCGTTCTCTCCTTTCGGCTGATTCAAGAAGGGCAGTTGTCAGTTTCTCATGAAAGAATGTGCACAATACTGGTTAACCGCTTAGAGGACTAAGCCTGCTGATTAAAAACTGACCGTGCTTGACATGGGTTGACTGGGCCATAAAACCTGAATTCAATCAAACCAAGATAAGAGGGATATCCAGATGTATATTTTGTCACACTCGCTTCTGATGGTTCCAATTTTTTTGTCCGTTCACCAGCATTGTGTGAATCTAAACAATTTGGTCCATTTCTGATTAACTATTAGACCTATAGTTGTCAGTTCTGGTGTGCATTTCCTCCATATATGCTGAGTGGAATCTTCTACCTTAACTCTTTGGAAAGGTCCATTTCCTATATAAGGGGTGTCTGGTTAGTTTTATCATTGTCATGTTCTGTAGAAATTTCTGAATTTAATGCAAATATTGAAGACCCTGATCAGACACATTCTAAGCCTACCCAGTTAACGTATGATAAAAGTACTGGCCGTGCTGGACATGACCCCATTGGGTTGACTTGGCCGTAAAACCTCAACACAAACAAAAACCTGTAACTAGGCCAATACAAAATCACTTGATTAATGACATAGTATTGTTATATTTTCAGGATACTGTGACTGTTCACACTAAGATTAGACCAAAGGATGTTCCCGGCACACTGCTTAATGTCGTATGTATATTTATCACTGTATTATCAACTTTCCCTAAAGTGCTAATCAAAACTTCAGAAGACAACATTTTGATTTTTGTTGTTTTATTTTTCAGTAAAACATAAGGCAGACAATTTACATGAAATGAAAAGTCTTATTTTATCTGAAATATAATAAGTAAAAAAAAATGTTGTCTTCTACAATCAGAATATTTGAGTTCACTTAATAGCTTGGTTTTGGAAAGAAAGAAAATAGTTTGCTGCAAATTTTTACATATTAGGGGTGACAAATCTGTCAAAATTGTTTGAGCCTTTCTTCTGAAAAGGAGTCTACTTTAATTAACCCTTTCTTTTTTTTTTTTTTTTTTTTTCTTTGTTTTCTTTTTTTTTTTTGCTGAACCGGGATATACACCTCCTTTGCAAAATTTGAAATGGGCGTGGCATCTTGATTTATTCAGCAGGACAGGGTTAAAAGGATATGCCTTTTTATCTAGAGAGCCATTTTAAGAAATGAATTTTGAATTTTAACGGTTATGTTTAATTCATTTTTTTTACAGTATACAGATAACTGTATAAAGTCATCTTTTGTCACTTCAGGCACTGCTGAATTTGGGTAGTTCAGATCCAAGTTTACGATCAGCTGCCTACAACCTCCTGTGTGCCCTTACCCAGACATTTGACCTCAAGATAGAAGGACAATTGCTGGAGACCACAGGTTAGTACGATTACATTTGAACTGTGTTGGCAAAAGAGCTGAAGTGTCCTGGTGGCTGAGTGGTTGGAATTAACAACTTAAGATCGTGGGGTGTCGGGTTGGAATCTTATTGGAAGTAGTATTCATCTCATGGCTGTATGGTGCTTTATTGGAGTGATCCTGTCATTATCATTCTTTCATAATTTTGATATGGCTTAAATAATGTTGAAAGAGGTGTAAAACACTAAGTCATCATTATCATAATCACCATCATAATCATCAAAAGAGCAGGAAGATACAGATTGGATGCACCGCATTATAGCTCTTTATATGATGCCCTTTGACCATTCTTACAATAAATGTCCTAAAATTTCGTACACCATAGTGTCTGACAAAGTGGCATATGCAAACTGTGCAGACCCAGAAGGAGCAGTCTGATCTGGGTCTACACTGTTTGCCATTCCACAAAGCATTTTAAGAAACAGCTGCATAAAAAGCAAAATTTAGCCCCAAAAAGTATGGAATAAAGTGTTAGAAATTTTAGCACATTTACAGTACTTCACAAAACTGATTGTATTTACCCTAAGTATTGGGACAGACAGACCTGAGCAAACAGTGTAAATCAGATCAGATACCGCAGTATGGGATGTCTGATAAGGGTCTACACTGTCACTCATTAAGCAAATTTAAGGCAAATAAGCAATGAGTACATGTATAATGGACTTATTTAAAGTGCATAAATAGGAAAAGTTTGGTAAGGAGTTACAGTATCCGAGCCGGCCTTGGTGGCTCAGTTGGATGCGCCGTCCGGCAGGTTCAACCCGCCGCTGAGTTCGGCAACATTCTTTCGTGGAGATTGATCATGAAATATTTTCTACAGTCATTCTCTCCCTGCCGCTGATTCAAGAAGGGCAGTTGTCAGTTTCTGGTGAAAGAATGTGCACAATACTGGTTAACTGCTCAGAGATTATAGCCTGCCCAGTAAATGTGTGGTTAGGTAAACTGACCGGGCTGGATATGACCCCATTGGGTTGACTGGGCCGTAAAACCACAAGACAAACACAAACAAACAGTATCCGAATATTAAGTTAATATTGTATGTTGTGGGAACTCATTAGAATGAGTTTGATAAGGCAATATTAACGCTTTGCATGCCGGGTAAAATTTTCAGCACATGACATTTTGAAACATTTTTTTTATTTTTCCTAGAAAATAGGATCCGACACTTTATGCAGATTGTCTCCTTAAAGTGTCAGAGCCTATTTTCTAGGAAAAATAAGAAAATATCACCAATTTGTTGTCTGCCGAATCTGCCCATAGTTTGGTGTTAATGAGTGCCCACAGAGTAATTTCGGTTTTGGTTTTTGTGGAGTAGTGGAAAAAAAAGAAAAAGATTTCTCTACCTGCTCATGTACTGCCATGACATCCCATACATTAATGCAGTCTGAGATGAGGCCATAGCTGAAGTACTTGTATACTTATAGCCATAAATATCATATAGTTGGTCAGCTGTTACTTCCGATTTTACCCAGCGGGCACATGACATAAATATAACGTCGCCTCAACGTCGATGCAACGTCATGACGTTGCATTGACGTTGAGGCGACGTTATATTTACGCCATGTGCCTGCCGGGTACTATTCGGAGCTGTAGATAGGTTTTTGTTGTTGTTGTTGTTATTGTTTTTCTCAAACCTTAAAAATTGGTTTAAAAAAAAAAAAAAAAAATGTTTTTTCTGATATCTCCAAAACTGTTGTGGGCACATATAAGAAGTGCCTTGGAGAGGACTTCTAATGGGTACTTGTAACATATATTCTTGTAAAGAAATAAGAAATATCAATACTTACTTGAGTTGAACAAGTACCTTAAGTAGAGCTCTGACTTGTAGAGTTTCAAAAAGTAGTTTTACAGCTTTAGCCGACCAAATACTCCTTACTAGAGCTCAGTTTTACTTTAAATGGAAAGGTGCCTTCTATTTCAGGGTTGTGTATACCTGCTAACAATACCATCTTTATCAAGTCAATCAGCGAGACTCTGGCTGCTAATGAACCCCACCTTACACTAGAGTTTCTCGAGGAGTGTATACAAGGTTTCGGCAACTCCAATATAGAGCTGAAACACTTGTGTCTAGAGTACATCACTCCCTGGTTACCCAACCTTACCAGGTAATTTTGAGTTACTTTTATTATCTTAAATATCTGGGCCCAGTTGTTCAAAACTTAACGAAACTTTTAGCTAACATGACATTAAAATTTCTATCTCAAAATATGGCAAATAGATTGATATTTTTTGCTGAAGAAATGTGAGTAGCTTTTGCATTGCAAAGTGTATTTGACAATGCCTTAGCTACAACACTTAACGAGTTTGTCATTAACAAGCTTGTTAAGCTAACAATGCTTAGAACAGCTGGGCCCTACAGTTCTAAAGGGGAATGGATACACTTTCAGGGGAGGCAACTACACTAGAATTAATTTTGCCTCCCTTCTGAAAAGAGATCTACTCTAAAAGGTAAGACTTTGCTCCCCTTGGGAGCAAATCCTTCCCTTTTAGAGTAGACCCCTTTTCAGAAGGGGCTTGGTGTGCAGGAAAGCAAACAGGCAGTCACAAAAGATGTAGCCCATGTATAATGGAGGAAAAAGTCCTTACAATAATTATCTTAACCCTTGCCATGCTGAATAAATTAGATGCCTATTTCTAATTTTCAGTCAATCAGATTACTTGATCCAGGTTGTTGATAGAGATTAATTTCACATACTTAATGTCAGACAGTGTAGAAGCCAACTGATCTGGATCTACACTGTTTGCAAAGGCAGAGGATATCAGGGTTTAGCAGGACCAGGGTTAAAGGGAAAGGCAGTGTTTACAAAGAATGTATCTGAGATGAAAGGTTTTGTATGAGTTCATTCATAAATGTATTGTAATTGTATATGTATTATCAATGATCTTGACAAACAATGCATTTTGATGCAGATTTGCTCAAAATCTGGGCCCAGTTGTTCAAAGCTAACGACGTCGTTAGTTAACGATTCGTTAAAATTTACATCAAGTGATACGCAAATATTCTGAAATTTTTTGCTGAAAAAATGTGAGTAGCTTTTGCAGTGCAAAAGCTACTCACATTTTTTCAGCAAAAAATATCAGAATATTGTGTATTGGATCAGCTAAAACAGTTAATGAAATGACCCTTAACGACGTCGTTAAGCTAACGACGCTTTGAACAACCGGGCCCAGATAAATATTATGAAAGTTAGCCCTAGTCTTGCTGAACCCGGATATAACCTGCCTCTGCAAGCAGTGTAGATCCAGATCAAACTGATCAATCAGTATGTGAATTTATATCAACAATCTGGATTAAGTAATCTGATTGGCTAACAATTAGAAGTGGATGTGGCATCTTAATTTATTCAGCATGACAAAGATTGATGATATTTAAAGATTTCAAAAGTGTTGTCAATGGCATCACAGGAGATACAGTTTATGTCGTACACAAATTTACTGGTCATACAAATTTCAAGTCTTTGTTTCAGACTTTAACAAACCCAAAATTTTGTGTAAAAGATTTTATAAGAAATAAAAATGTCTGTGTTAATTGTAACATACAGTATATGATGATGATTTTAATATTTCAGGTTTTGTCGGCATACAGATGAGAACAAAAGACAGAAGGTGGCTCTGATCCTGGATAAACTCATCACCATGACGATAGAGGAGGTAGAAATGTATCCCTCTATTCAGGCAAAAATCTGGGGAAATATTGGTCAGGTATGCAAACAGTATTGAATTTATCCTGTGTGTTGGGACAAGCCTAAGTAAACAGTGAAAACACATGTCATATGCCACAGAATGCAGAGTTTGATCAGAGCCTATAATATGGGCCCGGTTGTTCAAAGCGTCGTTAGCTTAACGAGCTCGTTAAGGGTCATTTCTTTAACTGTTTTAGCAAATTCAATATACAATATTATGATATTTTTTGCTGAAAAAAATGTGAGTAGCTTTTGCACTGCAAAAGCTACTCACATTTTTTCAGTAAAAAATTTCGGCATATTTGCATATCACTCGATGTAAATTTTAACGAATCATTAACTAACGACATCGTTAGCTTTGAACAACTGGGCCCTGTTTGCTGCTTATCCAGCAGTTTTTGGATGGGTTTTTTCATGGAAAAGTTCCGTCCTTTAAAAAAGCGATGTCCGGGCAGGCTGGCGTCTGGTTAACCACTTAGAGGACTAAGCCTGCCCAGTAAAGTGTGGTTAGGTAAACTGACCATGCTCAACATGACCCCACTGGGTTGACTGGGCCATAAAACCTCAACACAAACAAACATCTTTATCATCATCATCAAAAGAGCAGGACGATACAGAATGGAGGCACCATAGCTCTTGACATGACTCTCTTTGACCATTCTTACGATAAATGTCCTAAAATCTTGTACACCAAAGTGTCTGACAAAGTGGCTTATGCAAATAGTGCAGACCAAGGTCAGACTGCTTCTGAAGGAGCAGTCTGATCTGGGTCTACTTTGTTTGTCATTCCACTAAGTATTTTAAGAAACAACTACATAAAAAAGAAAAAAAAAAGAAAGGCCAAAAATGAATGGAATTAAGTGTTCAAAAGTTTAGGACATTAACCATAGTCTTTTGTTCTGGACATTTACCATAAATGTATAGACAGTAGAACTTTATAGCCTGCATGTTTGAACAATATTTCCTGATACTAATTCAGTATTGCCTGTGTTATTTTAGGTAGCTGATCTGTTAGACATGGTTCTTGACAGTTTTATTAAGAGAAGTGTGACAGGTGGTCTTGGGTCCATACAGGCAGAAATCATGGCCGACACTGCGGTAGCCTTGACATCTGCTAATGTACAACTAGTCTCGAGGAAAGTTATCGGACGACTTTGTCGGGTAAGAAAACATAATATCAGAATATACTAATTACAGACCAAATACATGTAATAATTCCTCACAAAGGTCTAAGTCCAGGTAAAGTGGTTCATAGTAAGATTTTTTTTTTGTCAAGAAAACAACATGAAAAACATTTAGTATTAATGGTGGTGTAAAATTAAGACAATATTCCTGGCAATGCAGGCTCAATAGTTTCCACGTATTTTCCCCATGAATATCTACTATTTAAAAGCCAGCCTCAGGGGTTCAGTTGGATGCAGGTCTGACTGTTGATAGGTCACAGATTCGATTCCTGCCGGGTCTGGCAATATTCTTTTGTGGAGATTGATCATGAAATATTTTCTGAGTTAAGTGTACATTTAGTTAGGCCAAATATGGTTGACCAATTTGACTGGCAGGAAAAGCCTGTATGACTTCGCTGAGGTATCTGTCCACATACACCACAACTTTTTTTTTTATATAACACTTTTGCTGGGATCCAAGCAAAAACGGTGTTAGCTAAGCAATCCTGTTGTATCTAAACCAAAAATGTAAAGATTATATAGAAAAATGGCCTTAGGTAGTCATTTATTTATATACAGAAAAGTTTTACACTACAACCTCATTATAACATGGTTTGTTATAACACAGTTTTGGATATAACACAGTTCAAAGATGGATCCCAAAAATGTATAGATTATATTGAAAAATGACCATAATTTTTGTTTGGATATAACACGGTTGTTTAACTAACATGGTTTATGCTATGAACCCCAACAATAGTGTTATAAAGGGGTTGTGGTATATATACAAAAATATATAGATTATATAGAAAAATAATCATAAATGGTAATTTTTCCATATAATCTATATGTTTTTGTTTGGATACCACACATTTGAGGGCCATCTTTAAACCGTCTTATATCCAAATACTTAACTGAGGACATGTATATCTTGAAGTTATATAATTGTTAAAAGAAAAAACAGTTTTAAGTGAAACATTACAGAACATTTAACAAAAAGTACCACAAAGAAAGTACAATGAACAATGAAAATAAATAATATTTTAAGATAAGTTTATTGTTTATTACAGTTGATAGACAAGACATGTACTTCACCGACGCCTACTTTAGAACAGCATCTGATGTGGGATGATATTGCTATATTAGCCAGATATTTACTCATGTTGTCTTTCAATAATTCATTAGATGGTAAGAAATTTCTCAGATGTACTGTTTTGACACAAATGACCCACAGGAGTTAATAAATTGTTAAACCAGACCTCATCATTATCAGTTACACAGGTTTAGACGTGTATAGTCCATGCCAAGTCTTCAGTATATACCAAATGCACAGATTTAGATAAACATATACATCCTAATTCTGATATCAATCTCTGTATTTTGCATAAACAGTCTCTGGATTTGGTAAAAACTACACAGTCAAACCTGTATTAAGGGAAATGGATACAGATCTAGGGGAAATAATTTTCAGAATTGTTCCCCCACTCACCCCCCACCCCTACCCCTTCTGATAAGAGGTCTACCCTAAAAAGGAAGAATTTGCTCCCCTGTGGGAGCAAATTCTTTCCTTTTAGAGTAGACCTCTTTAGAAGGGGTTGGGTGTGTAGGAAAGCAAACCGAGTAGTCACAGAAAGTTGTTTTCTCTTTAAAAATGGTGGAACATGTATCAAGTGTATTCAGGCCCCTTAAAGAACCTCTCAAGAGATCACCCATTGTTAAGAGGCCTTTCATAAACAGACATAGTTAATTAAAATATGATCATTCTTACTTGAATTAACAGGCCATCTGCCTTAAAAATATAAACTTGCTGGCTTTGCAATAATAAGAAATTAATTTTCTATTTTTGTGGATTTTATCAATGTGTGAACGCCAGAGATCACTCATAACCTTAACATAAAGCCCTTTGGGCCGTTTGTGAGTGATTGACCACTGTTGATTAATTCGCAAAAAGAAAGTTCATATAATAACTGCATGTAAATGTATCTCTTTCCAGTTGCAATTGATTTGCCTTCCTATAATAATTTTATGTACATGTATCTCTTTCCAGTTGCAAGTCATTTGCCATTCCTGTTCCATATTGTCACATTGTTGGTTTGTACGGGTCCACTATCACTGCGTGCTTCAACACACGGTCTAGTCATTAACATCATCCATTCCTTATGTACGTGTTCACAGCTACAGTTTGGAGGTAAGCCACTTTCTCTACACTCATTGTTCTGCATTCTGCATAGCAACTGATAAGGTGCCTTTTTCATCTGAAAGCTGCTGATATTTATTTACACCACAACCTCTTTATAACACTATTGTTGGGGTCCATAACATAAATCGTGTTAGTTAAACAACCGTGTTATATCCAAACAAAAATGTATAGATTATATTGTAAAATGACCATTTATGGTCATTTTTCAATATAATCTATACATTTTTGGGATCCATCTTTGAATGGTATTATATCCAAAACCATGTTGTAACAAACCATGTTATAAAGAGGTTGTAGTGTAATTCTTCACAAAAACATGTTGTGTGTGTTCAGTAGAAGGGCCTCACTGAGGCATTTCTGATGAGTAACCACAAGTTATTTTTGTGGAGAAATATTGATAGTTTAATATTTCTCCACAAAAAATATGTTGTGGGTAGTCATTAGAAGCACTTTGCCGAGACTTCAAGTGAGTACCCATGACATATGTTCTCGTGGAGAAATAAGAAAAAAATATTATGTGGCTACCCCTCTTATCTGGAGCTATGTTTTTGTCTGGATCTCTTATGATGCTGTATTAAGCAGGCAGGTTACATTGATGTTTTTATGCCCCCACATTGGATGATGCCCGGCGCATATTGTTTTTCGGTTTTCCATATGTGCGTACGTGCGTACAGTCTTCTGTACGAATGTATGTATGTATGTACATAAGTACATGATCCTGTTAGACTCAGGTTAAGGCATTTGTACCAGGTAGAATTTTGCAGTTTTACAGTCACTGTCAGGTACCCCACACTGGGGGCATCCGTGTACTGTGGACACATTTCTAGTTGATTTAAGGATACAGTTTTAGGAAAGGCAACTCTGTCAAGTCTGATACTCAGTGCTTTTGTTTGTTTAAGTTGAGGTTTAACGCCCCAGTCAACCCAATGGGGTCATGTTGAGCGTGGTCAATTTACCTAACCACACTTTTACTAGACAGGCTTAGTCCTGTAATCGATTAACCAGTATTGTGCACATTCTTTCAACAGAAACTGACACCTGCCCTTCTTGAATCAGCATAAGGGAGAGAATGACCGTAGAAGATAGTTTATGATCAATCTCCATGAAAAAATATTGCCGTCAGACCCGCAACCTCCTGATACACAGTGCTGTTGGTACAATGAGTATTTTACCCCCTGCTTTAAAGCTTAATACTTAAATGCCCATTTGCAATGCTTAAAGCACCAAGCATAAGTGTTGCATATAAATTTCTAATTTTTCAGAGAAAATAAAGCTTGGCATTTCGTGTGAATTGTCTGCTTTGCAATGCCAGCTTTATTTTGTCTTAAGCAGATAATTAATATGAAATGTTAAGCTTAATGTATACCCCCTGTAGACCCCAGTTTTTCTATATAAAAGGGGGTTTAAGGGGGTCAACATTACATAGGCATGTTTTTGTGATGCCTGGTTAGAGATTTACTGGATCTTTAGGTCAGACTCTCTCAAGACTCAGATCCTTGCACTGTCTTCCCTGTCCATTTACAGAAGTATTGGATATGAAGAATATTGATAAATAGCCGAACCCTTGAATAGGCTGATGCTAGAGACATCCTTTCTGATATCAGGGCTTAAAGGCTCCATATTTCTCAAAAATAGATATTTTTATCCAAGAAAGGTTTAATAAAATTGATACATGGTATTAATACAATTATAAAATGTGGCATCTGACAGCCTGTAAAATTTCAGTTAGTCACTCATTTTTTAAGTGGATCAAAAATGAAATGAATTTTATCGTATCTCTGAATTAATATTAGCAACATTAATTCAGAGATAGGATAAAAATTCATTTCATTTTTGATCCAGTTCAAGGAACGAGAGACTAACTGAAATTTTACTGGCTGTCAGATGCCATTTTATGATTGTATGAATACCATATATCAATTTATTAAACCTGTTTAAGGAATATGGAGCCTTTAATTATTCATTGACTGTAAAGAAGGCACTAATACAATAAAGCATTCAGAATAAAGTACTCTGTCTTTTTACCATATTATTATCTTTTGGACACCTTTAGTCCTTTACACCCTTACATCTAAGGAGCAGTTTGATCTGGATCTTCATTGTTTTCTGTCCAAATATCTAGTGTAATTACAATACATAATGTTATTTCAGAGAGTACCCTCAAAGTTCTCAAAATGAGCTTAGCTGAATTCTCTCTGCCAAAATTCTACCAGTTATTTGGGATCAGCAAAGTAAAGTCGGCGGCAGTCAGTGCTTTTCGGACCAGTTTCCGCCCAGGAGATCGCTCTTTCTCGATGTCACCACCAGAGCATGAAAAGATGCCATTGTCGTCACTGGAAACAATAGTTGATGCTTTACTGGAAATCATGGAGGTATTTTACCTTAATTGCTTTGGTTATTTGTTCTCTACCTCCAGCAAAATGTAATGGTAATACCATATTCAACCTAATTACAGCACATATTGCTATAAGCGCACAGTCAAGCAATTCAGTAGTCTTCAGATTACAGCTAGTGTACTTTTATTCTACTTCTTTATAAAGGCATATATTGTTGGAACCCATTTGAATTGCATCAAGGCGCAAAGTGTGGTAATTAGGTTGAATATGGTAGTAGGATTCTGTAAGTCCATTATTCCACGGTTTAATAGTTCCATTACACTTCATGTCTAGGCAGTAACTCATTCACCATCTGGAATATTTTCATAAAACTTCACACTAAGCTTGATGAGACAGTGTGTTGTGATGGAGAAAGACAACTCTTGCCCTTTTGAGTTATCTGCCTTTGTCAGAATATTGATAGAGGAATTTGGCCACTCTGTGGGAATCTCTTGTTGCAAATTGGTAATGACAGGGCAAGCCATGTAGATCCGATCAGACACCATATTCTGTGTTATCATTGGTTTGGTTTGGTTAGGGTCTACAATCTTTGAAAAGCTTTCTTTTTGAGACACTAGCATGAGGGGTTAAGGAATTAGATAAACTTCAGTATTCGTGTACAATACACACACAGTAGAAAGAGGGATGAAAGGAAAAGTATTAAAGGGAAAGGTAACATTTGTCAAGAAAGTATCTGGTATGAAAGACCTTGACAGACTATGCATCTGGATGCAAATTCGATAAAAATCAAATGACAAATAAGGAAGTAATCGAGGCTTAAAGATTCCAAAATTACTTCCATTGGTGCAGCCATTTTGAATACTAATGAGGCTTTAAGACATCAAAAAGCCTTAACCCTTGTCCTGCTGAACCCGGATATGCCCTACCTTTGCAAACAGTGTAGATCCAGATCAGTTGGCTTCTGAGGAAGCCAACTGATCTTGATCTGCACTTTTTGCCTATCAGATGTGAATTTATATCAGCAATCTGGATCAAGTAATTTGATTGGCTGAAAATTTGAAGTGTGCATGGCAACTTAATTTATTCAGCATGACAAGGGTTAATTAAATATGCAAAACCTAAAAAGATAGTACTTGTAGCAATATTTTACCTTTTATATTTATCTTCTGCTTTAGACAAAAATTGATTTTGTTTGAAAGACAATTTTGATTTTATTTCAGATTTTGTGATGCTTGGAACCTCATTAAATATTCAAAATGGCAATACCATTAAAATAGTTTTGAAATCATTAAACACCATTAACTTTCTAAGTTGTTATCTGATTTTGATCAAATTTGCATCAGGATGCATGCTTTGCCAAACTCACATTTCAGTTTATTTTTTTATCAACCTTGCTGTTCTCTTCAAACTTTCAAGGAAGAAAATGAACATAAGGAAATTGAAAATATACCCTGAGTAAGATTTAATACCATAAGGAAGGTTTAATTTTCACACTAAAGAAGGATTATCCATTTTGAGTGGCAACAATGATGTCAATGTACATAAACCTGTTCAAGCCTCATTAGACTCCTATGATTTAGAAAGTCAACTCAGTAGTAAAGCTGTTCTTATGTGACCCCAAACTAATATATAGCAAAATATCAATTTCATTTTCTTGAAACTTTGTTCAAAATACATTTTACATAGCCCCAGGTAAAAGTGGTTTAATGGAAATATTTCTGATTTGAGCCAGGGCACGACAAAACCTACAATACAGCCTGTGTAGGCAGCAAAGACTCCTATCAGCCTGTACATCCACCCAGTATGGCAAGAGTTCTCGTTTATCCCTGGAGGCTGTAGAAGGCATGTGATCAGCGAAGACTGATCAGACTCTGTGTTTGAGCAGGCTGATCTGAGTCTTCGCTGGTCGCACAAGTCTTACTGTAGGTTTTGTCATGTGCTAACTCATTTCTCAAAATAAAGACATGCTAGTACTGATCAAAGGTGCCATAATGAACACACACTTATGTTTTCTTGGAGAAATGAGAAAAAAAAAATCAGATCTTTTTTTCTTTTTTCTCTCTTTTTTTTAAATACAGTCGACTCTAATTATATCGAATTCCAAGGGACTCTCTGAAATACTTCGAGATATCCGTACTTCGACATATCATATTTGCAGAATTGAGGAAGAAATAATTTGATTAACCATATTTAATAAATATATATGAATTGGACTCTTGAAGTTAGAGATATATTGAAAATATTGTGGAAAAGAGGAGGAGCAATTTCTCCTCTTTTCCACAATATTTTTTGTTACTTGTTGTTAGATTGTCATGTTTAAACAGGGACCACATTTTCACTTTGAGATAAGCGGTTATTCGAGATAAGCGAGGTCGACATAATGAGTGTCTGCTGTATACCTATATCAAGATTATAATACATGTACGTTGCAGGCTTGTATGAAAGATATCCGCAACTGCGACTGGTTACAACAGTGGACAGATCTGGCAAGAAGGTAATATTTTAACCCATTGTATACTGAATAGACTCTCCCACACTATTTATTGGGAGAGTCCAATTTCAATTTTAGGTACGTTCGGCTATGAGATTTACATATTCCTAGAGAAAAATGGCTAAACTATTTGCAAACAGTGGAGACCCTGATCAGACGTCCCGTTCTGCAGCGTCTGATCTGGGTCTGCGCTTTTTGCCAACTACACTTTTACGGGTCTTCCGACTACAATGGGTTAAAATTTTGTGCACTGAGAAATATATTTTGATGTGACTGTGCTGTATGTGTTATATGGGTATGAAGGTTTTGGACAGTAACTGTCTGCTGCATTCCTTTTCTCCTACTTTACTTACAAAAACCCAAGGCAGCAACCATTTCAACCTTGAAGTGCCTCAACAAGGTCTGATGAATACCCACAATACAGGGTTTCATAGAGAAAACAAACCTATATAATGTTGACCCCTTAAACCCCACTTTTATATAGTAAAATTGGGGATAACAGGGGTATACATTAATTTTCTTATTTCTGCTCAAAAACATAGATTTCTTATTTCTGCTCAAAAACATAGATTGTGGGTACTCTGCGAGGCAGTTCTAACAAGTACCCACAATCTATGTTTTGAGTGCATTTGAAAAGAATCAGAACTTTTATCTGAAAACTTCCAGTTTTTGGTGGTAAAATTTTCAATATATTTGAATAGGAATGTTATCGTAATGTTATACCCTGCCTAACAGTAATGGTGGAGTATTATGGTATCACGTTGGTCGTCCCTTGGACTGTCTATCCATCTGTCATACGCCTGTTTGTCCAGTTATCCATTTTTTTGTTTCTGGATGATAACTTGAGAAAATGTCAATGGATTTTCATCAAACTTGGTATGTGCATTGATATTGTGGAGATCTGGTTTGGGATTGCTAATTGGCAAATTTCTTCGATTTTTGATGGAGTTATCTGCCCGAGACATGTCCATATTTTCGTTTCAGGACGATAACTTGAGTAAATATCAATGGATTTTCACCAAACTTGATATATGCATTGATATTGTGGAGACCTGGACTGGGACTGCTAATGGGCAAATTTTGTCAATTTTTGACAGAGATCTGCCCGAGACACATTCGTCTCTGTTTCCGGATGAAAACTTGAGTAAATGTCAATGGACTTTCACCAAACTTGGGATATGCATTGATATTGTGGAGATCAGGTTTGGGATTACTGATGGGCAAATTCTTCAATTTTTGACAGAGTTATTTGCCCTCAACATGATAATGGCTGGGTATTATCATTTTTATGTTTTCTTAAGTTGAAAGAAAGGGTCTTATTTGGAACTCTATAACTGTTAACTCGTGCATTTACAAGGTAAGTTGTGTATATACAGTAAGTTTTTCCACGGAAAAGTGCAAAAATATCTACTTATTTTTGCTTTTTTTTTTTCCCCCACTGCAGAGCAACAAATTACACAGAGCCTTGTTTATTTCAGGTTTGCATTCCAATATAACCCAGCTCTTCAGCCACGGGCCATCATTGTATTTGGTTGTATCAGTAAGTCAGCCACAGACTCTGAGGTCAAACAGATGCTAAAGATACTCATCAAAGCATTAGAGTCGTTTCAAGATCTGGTGCTCATAGAATCTATTGTGATGTGTTTAACAAGACTGCAGCCAATGTTGAGAGCGGTTAGTATATTGCTTTTTATACAGTGAGCCATTTCTTTGAATGAAGAAGTATTGTTTAAACTAGACAAAATAAATAAATTTATACTAGTGGAAATAAAAACGCAAGTTCGCAGCCCCAAGTGGGCACATCAGGGTTCAAATTTAACTTTTTTGACAGCTTGCTAAAATTAGCAAGTGGCATTATTTTTTACTTGCTAAACCTTTCAGCCAACTTTCTTTTTCACACTTATAAACACTGTTAAATGTGGCAGGTTTTGATATTACATGCAAATTGTCTCCTATGGAGACAATTTGCATGTAATATCAAAACCTGTTTTCTGAGAAATATAGGAGACAATTTGCATGTAATGTCAAAACCTGTTTTCTGGGAAAAATAAGAAAAATATCATCATTGCTTTTGGAAAAGGAATTGCAAAACTTCAGCAACAATGCCTCAGGTTCTGCCAATTAAAGCCTTTCCAACTTGCTAGAATTAGCAAGTGATGGAAATTGCAGCTTGTTTTTTGAGGAAATTAACCAGCATTTAGCAAGTTAGCAAGTGCTAAAATTGATCCCTGCACATATGCTGTTGATCAGATTTCAGAAATAGTGTAGGCTATTAAAATGTCACTGCGGACATGCTAACTGGAATAGAATAAAAGTTTTCATTAAAAATCAGTCAAAATTGTTCAAAGCACACATATGTTAAAACAGTTTGACCAAAATCATTATTAACCCTTGTCATGCTGAATAAATTAAGATGCCACTTCCACTTCTAATTTTCAGCCAATCAGGTTACTTGATCAAGATTGTTGCTATAAATTTGCATACTTGATGGCAAACAGTGCAGATCCAGATCAGTTGGCTTCTTCAGAAGCCAACTGATCTGGATCTACACTGTTTGCAAAACAGGGTATATCCGGGTTCAGCAGGACAAGGGTTAAAATATTTCTGTTATTTTACTCCAAAAGAAAACTTGCTTTTTTTCATTTCCGCTAGTATATAAAAAAAAGGTGAGATGGGTTAGGGATGGGGGTGGGGAATGGATTAATGTTGTGTATCATCACTAGTGATATAGCCCATACTGGAAAATCTGATGCAGAGTTACCTTTACAATGACAAAAAATAACTTGAGAAATATTATGACTAAATTTAAATATTCATTGTGAAAGCGCAAATACATGTATGTATTCATAAATTGAGAAAAACAGTTAACAGGATACTCCTTTTAACTGGGATGAAATTAAATAAAAGGTTGTAAGTTCTGATATTTCCTAGCATGATAATTGATTCATATTATTTTTTCCAGGATTCTCCCATCCACAAGTTCCTGTTCTGGGTGGCTATATCAGTGTTACAACTGGATGAGGTGTCCCTGTACTCGGCCGGTCTGTCCTTGCTGGAACAAAATCTTCACACTCTAGACAATACAGGATTGCTGGAGAATGATGTATGTTCTAGACCACGTGTATATGACCCAGCACGACAAAACCTACAATAAGACCGGCAGACCAACAAAGACTCCGATTAGCCTGTACATCCACCCAGTATGGCAAGGGTTTTTTCTTATCCCTCCTTGGATAGCCTGGAGCCTGTAGAAGGCTATGCGATCAGCGAAGACTCTGATCAGACTGCGTGGATGCGCAGGCTGATTTGAGTTTTCGCTGGTCACACAGGTCTTATTGTAGGTTTTGTCTTGCGCTGGCTCATATATCCAATAACCCTTCACCCCAACGTTTCTGAAGAAGAATTTTCCATCTTTGAATAAGGACACATCTATTGCTGTGAATAGGAGTCCGAGTCAAAGATAATGAACAGGGCCCAATTGTACAAAGCGACGTTAGCTTAACGAGCTCGTTAAGGGTCATTTCGTTAACTGTTTTAGCGGATTCATTATACAACATTCTGGTATTTTTTGCTGAAAAAATGTGAGTAGCTTTTGCACTGCAAAAGCTACTCACATTTTTTCAGCAAAAAATTTCAGCATTTTTGCGTATCACTCGATGTAAATTTTAACGAATTGTTAACTAATGACATCGTTAGCTTTGAACAACTGGGCACAGAATAGCAAATGGTATGTATCATGCTGCAGCCAGACTCCATAGCGTAGTTGGTACCACATCTGACTGCAGGTCCCCGGATTGCAAAGTTCAAGTCCCAGCTTGCCGGCCTCGGTGGCTCAGTTTGATGCGCCGTCCGACTGAAGACCGGGAGGTCGCAGGTTCAGCCGCCGAGGTCTGCAACATTCTTTCGTGGAGATTGATCGTGAAATATTTTCTACGGTCATTCTCTCCGTTCTGCTGATTCAAGAAGGGCAATTGTCAGTTTCTGGCGAAAGAATGTGCACAATACTGGTTAACTGCTTTGAGGACTAAACCTGCCCAGTAAATGTGTGGTTAGGTAAACTGACCATGCTCAACATGACCTCATTGGGTTGACTGGGCCATAAAACCTCAACACAAACAAACAAACAAAGTCCCAGCTTGGTCACATTACTTTCAAACCACTGGCGGCTCATCTATGCCTGCCTTTAAGAGAAGCCATCCCTCCCACCCACTGTGTGGAGTGATGCAAATATTTCCATGTTAAATTAATTCCTTTGAAAGTATATCCATTCCCCTTACCACTAACTGCAAAATCTGTCCTTAAAGATTTACATAGCCACTAGTCATATCATTACGCTAAATATTCAGACCTACAGTCTTAGTACAAACTGCAGGACCAGATCAGACTGCTCAGTCATACAGCCAACATTTTCTGTTCAAATATAGTGAACCTTCGTTGCAATGATTCTGACATATTTCCAAAACAAATGTTTCTTGACGTATCAAATACAATGTTCTTGCATAATTTCTGATTAACTCCCACCCCTTGAGCGAAGGTTTTGTATCTGTCAGATTAGCATTGTAATGAAATCAGTCGTTGTATTGAATGTCAGTATAAAGAGGGTTGACTGTAGTAATAGAGAAATTAAGACGAATTGATGCGCTTTAAAGGGAAAACTGTCGAAATTGTTTTGCTGCCCTTCTGAAAAGGGGTCTACTCTAAAAGGAAAGAATTTGCTCCCGATGGGAGCAAATTCTTTCCTTTCAGATTGGACCCCTTTTCAGAAATGTTATGGTGTGCGGAAAAGCAAATGGGAAATCACAAAGGTTGTCTTATTGGTTAAACATGTTGTTAAATCTGCCAGGTATATCCAGGTCCTGTAAGATGGCTAACTATATAACATAATTATGGTATTGAATTTAAAAAAAAAAAAAAAAAAAGTTCAGATACCGTAAATGTCCTAAAATTTCAAACACTTTATTCCATACATTTTTGCCCTATTTTTTGCTTTTTTTGCAGTTGTTTCTTTAAATACTTAATGGAATGGCAAACAGTGTAGACCCTGATCAGACAATTCCTTCAGGAGCAGTCTGATCTGGGTCTGACTGTTTGCATATGCCATTTTGTCAGCCACTTTGGTGTACAAAATTTTAGGACATTTACCATGACATAATTGTGGTATTGCATTAAAAAAAACAAAACAAAACACACACACTAAAAAAAGGAACAAAACAACCCCCCTAAAAAAAAAAGAAAAGTTCAGATACCTGAGAATTTTATTTTGTAAAATTTGTTCTCTTGTAGTCTTTGGAGTGTATTATGATGGAGACGAGAGATCCTCTACAATGGCATTTCAAACAGCTTGACCATGCTATGGGACTAAGTTTCAAGGCCAACTTCAACTTTGCCCTTGTTGGGCATCTTCTTAAAGGTAATTAACCGCCAGTATGTTCTTTTTATACCCCTGGCATGCATAGTATGCCAAGGGGGGGTTATATAGTTTTTGTCTTTTTTACGTGTTTGTGTCTGTCTGTCTAAATTTTTTTTCATCAACCATTTCTCAGGAACTGCTACTCCTAGGATCTTGAAATTTGGTACAAATGTATGACTCGTATTATGGGGAAGAGAACCAGCCTGCTTCTGCTTACTCTCCCTTTTATTTGTCCATTTTTCTTTCTCTCTAATCAAACTTTTGGACATCTGCATCAAAGTTTTAAAAGATTATGTTTTCTAGGTTTGTTGATGAATTGGCACCAGCCGGGTATATGACAAATTGGTCACTTTGTCTAGATAAATTTTAATGGTGGAAATGAATTTAGCCAATTACAGAGGAGTGGCAGTTTTTGTTGTGACTGCTTTAGCAAGCAGGAGCAACATAGGGATCACTTTCTGGCATTGGCCTCAGCGTCAACTATGTCAACCCTTGTCCTGCTGAATAAATTAAGATGCCACGCCCTTTTAAAATTTTCAGCCAATCAGATTACTTGATCCAGATTGATGATATAAATTCATATACTGAATGGCAAACAGTGCAGATCCAGATCAGTTGGCTTCTTAGAAGCCAACTGATCTGGATCTACACTCTTTGCAAATGCAGGATATATCCGGGTTCTGCAGGACAAGGGTTAAGTCTACCTTTTACTCCATTTTTCTAACACCAAGACTTTAGGCTAATGAAACTTCATACACACATCCGCCATGATGCAACCTGCCCACTGCCATTGACTGTTACTGACCTTGACCTACTATTCATGCTTGGCTGAACAATGTTTAGTCTTTGCGTTTAGTTCTATAGAAGCCATGACATAGCCGTCAGTGTATTTCTTGTTGGTTCTTTGTCTTTTCAAGAAAATATGGCTGGATACAGAAAACAGAGCTAGAACATTTCATGCAAATTATGTCCTCGGGAGACAATTTTCTCTTGTGTCAACACCTATTTCCTGAAAGAAAAAAGAAAATGTATTGGTGTCTGATCAATTGCCTCAGGCTTTTTGTCCCAGTACTTAGAGTTAATGTAGTATTCAAGCAGGATACCAGGCCCTAAGGTAATAAAACTTTTTTCATGCTCAACTCATCTGAGCATAAAATTTGTCCTGTTTATAAATCTCAAATTACTAACAATTGCAAATTCTTTCTTGCTAAACATAGCTGAGCATGAAAATTTCTCTGCTTATAAATATGAAAATGCCAACTATTTAATATTTAACTTTAATATTTCAGTATTTATATTTCAGGATTCCGCCATCCCAATCAAACTACAGTATCACGGACAATCCGCATCTTGAATCATCTGCTAACTATTACAGCAAAACCTCTGAACAGGTTGGTTGCCTTTTCTTCTTTGGAAAATCTTTGACTGAAAAATATTCAGGTAGACTGAATAGGCTTGCAGCCAGAAAAGCTGCCCAAGGATAAGTGAAGTTTCTTATTTTCAAAACCTTTTTGGTTGAAATCTTGAGCTACGTACGTTTCATTTTGACTCTAATATTAAAGTTCAGATATATTATGAATGTACTATAATAAATAATCACATGTTCAAGCATATTTTCTGCCTTTTGCATGCAAAACATTAACTCTTTCACTGCCACATAATAATAGGCTTTTGCAAACAGCATAGATCCAGATGAGACAGCTATGAGCCGTCTCATCTGGATCTACGCTGTTTGACATTCAGTCTGTCAACTTTATGTATAAACTTCTTTTCAAGTGATAGTTTGTTAAAAAAGAAAAGTTTTCAGATAAAAATTCTGATATTTTTCATATTTCTGCTCAAAACATAGATTGTGGGTACTCGTTACAACTGCCTCACTGAGGAGGTTCTAACGAGTACTCACAATCAATGTTTCTGAGCAGAAATAAGAAAAATAATGTATACCCCTGTAAACCCCAGATTTACTATATAAAAGTGGGGTTTAAGGGGGTCAAAATTATATAGGCATGTTTTCGTGATGAAAGACCGTGTTAGCTAAACAACCGTGTTGTATCCCAACAAAAATGTATAGATTATATAGAAAAATAGCCATAAATGGTCATTTTTCTATAGAATCTATACATTTTTGTTTGGATACAACACTTTTGGGGTCGACCTTTAAACCATCTTATATCCGAAACTGTCTTATAATGAATCGTCTTATAAAGAGGTTCCTGTATATTTTGTGAGGAAAACAATCTCTGCGGGGAGTTTAAAGTTTAAATGTCTTGTTTTCTTACAGGGATAAGTTTGAAGTAAATCCACAAACAGTGCCATATCTTGCTGGTAAGTATTGCTGTAACTTGGCCTTCGGTTGAGACATGCTGTATGAAATTGAAGTTATGTCTTCCCTTTCACCCACCCGACCCACCACCTACTGGTGTCCACTGTGTATCTCCTAAACCCCTTGAATTGGTGTTCCTATAGCTTCATTCACACAATTGTTCACCATAATGTTCTGATGTACATACTCTACAAATAGATGATGTTGATAAGAAGCATGCTGGTGGCCGAGTGGTTAGTGCTCTTGACTTGGATCACAAGATCCTGTGTTCAAATCCTGATAGAGGCAGAATTCAACTCGTGACTGTACCGCACTTCATTGCATAGAGCCTTTCATTATCACCCTTCCATCATACAGATATGACTTTAACCTTTACCACTCTCTGGGCATTTTCAGCAGACATCAAATTGATGATATTTTTCTTATTTTTCCCCCAAAACAGGATTTGACATTTCATGCAAATTGTCTCCTTAGGAGACAATTTGCATGAAATATCATATCCTATTTTCTGGGAAAAATATTTCAAAATGTCGTCTGCTGAAAATTTTACCCAGAGTGCTAAGCATTAAGAATGATGAAAGGGACATAAAACTCCAAGCCATTATGACCATGTTAGTTCAAGAGAAAGGCCAGAAATGAAGGTCAAATTTTGTGGCCTGAATTTGATGGCAGCTTCATATCTTCTAAAGGCCTCGATAGAATGTCATGAAGTGTTGGTAAATTGCTCATCTTCTTGAGTTGATATGCAAAAATTACAGTTCAACCATGTCAGTTCAGTGTCAAGGTCAGAATTCAAGGTCAGATGTTAGTAGCGTGAATTTGTGTCCACTATATACCTCTTAAATCCTTTGAAGGATTTTCATTTAATTTGACAATGTTCACCATATAGTCTTTACGTGCAGAACATACAAAAAAAAAAAAAAAAAAAAAAAAAAACGTGAGAACAAGGTTAAGAAAAATTCATGGCAGTCTTTTGAGGCCCTTCTGAATGCCTTGATGGATTTTCAAGAAAGTGAAACATGGTGATTGTTTGTGTTCTTGAGTTGATCTGTGTTTCATGTTTTACTAAGTAAGTTTATCACTATCTGAAATTTGGACCACAGCAACATTTGGGGAAGGATACCTGTAACCTGCATCAGTGTTTGACCTTGATCTTTACCTATATTTCATAGTTCACTGAAATTGGATAGTTTTTTCATGAACAATAAGAGATAAAGTCTTGATGTTTGAACCACAATTGCATGTGGGGAAGTGCTGTGGGAACCACAATTTGTCCAGTATTTCAACAGAAACCGACTAAATTCAGTGAACCATGAAATAAATGTCAACAATCAAATACTGTATCAAGGTGAAGCATTATAATATGTAGGATATTATATTAAATAGTTAACCTTGAATATCCTGGGCCCTGAATTAGTTTGGTTACAGTTACCTTTGAATTACAAGCGTAGCTACAGATAAGAGGGGGTATCCACATAATATTTTACTTATTTCTCCATGAAAACATGTATTGTGGGTATTCATTAGAAGTGCCTCGCAGAGGCTCTTCTAATGAGTACCCACAACATAGGCTTTTGTGGAGAAATAAGAAAGGTATCAGCATTTTTCTGATGAAAAAAGTGCCTTATCTGTTCCTATGTTACAAGGCTACAGTTGTTATGCAACTGAGATAGACTTCTTCACGTTATCATCCATACCTACACTGTGAATATGCAGTCAGTTTGTGTCCAAATCTCGTTCCATGCTCTTTTTTTCTTTTGACTCATACTTTGTTTTTTTCAGCTCTTGTCTCAGTGTCAGAGGAAGTAAGGAGCAGATGCCATCTTAAACACCGTACTAGTCAATATATGATGACAGACTCACCATCCAGTGATAGTCTCAGTGCTGAAATCTCACAGCCAGTCACTAATCCAGGTAGGCATTCTTCAATTTTTGGACAGATTTTTTGGAAAAAAAAATTCGTCCTTTAAAATAGGGATGTCCGGGCGGGCCTCTGGCGGGCTTCGGGCGGGCATCGGGCATTGTCCGAGGTTTATCTTTTGGTTAACCGTTTTTCAAAGTTATATGTCACCTTTATTCTACAGTGGATTGCTTCCATATTTGGTAGAAATGAATAGGAGGACCAGTAGATGTGGCACATGCAAGAGAGACAACTCTCACTTTCTTTGTTATGTATTTATATCCCATGTTGTCTGAGGTTTATCTTCTGGTTAACCTTTTTTGAAAAACCTGTCCATGTCCATAATGCTGTTAGGCATTTTTCTTGTTTAAACACTAAAACAGTAGAACAAGCTTATTAAGGGCAGTAGATATACTTTTAGAGGAGGTAACTCAGTCATATTTGCTTTGTTCCCTTTCTGAAAGGGGTTTACTTAAAAAGTAAATAATTTGCTTCACCATGCATGCACGTCCAATTGGTGATCAGGCGGTCATGGGTTGGATCCCGGGTGGGTCCGGCAACATTCTTTAGTGGAGATTGATCATGAAATCTTTTCTACTGTCGTTCTCTCCTGTCTGCTGATTCAAGAAGGACAGTTTTCAGTTTCTGGCAAAAGAATGTGCACAAGTACTGCTTAACGGCTTAGAGGGCTAGGCCTGCCCATTACAAGTGTGGTTAGGTAAACGGACCACGCTTGACTTGACCCTAATGGGTTGACTGGGCCGTAAAACCTCAACTCAGACAAACAAAATTAATCATATGTACAGTACTATATTTGTTTAACTCCTTACCATACTTGTCCCGAAATTTCAACAAGTCCATTTTACTACAGACAACCCTCTTTATACTGACACTCAATACGACGACAAAATTTGTTATAATGACAATTTGACTCCCAAATCCTTCACTTAAGTGGTAATAATTAGTCACAAACGATGTAAGAATATTGTATTTAATACTTTTAAGAAATACACTTCAACCTTATTATAACACTGTTTGTTATAACATGGTTTTGGATATAACACAGTTTAAAGATGGATTCCAAAAATGTATAGATTATATTGAAAAATGACCATAAATGGTCATTTTTCAATATAATCTATACATTTTTGTTTGGAAATAACACAGTTGTTTAACTAACACGATTTACGCTATAGATCCCAACAATAGTATTATAAAGAGGTTGTGGTGTATATGTTTTGGATAATTGTTAGAATCACCTTAGCGAGGCGATTCTAACAAATATCCAAAACATATGTTCTATGAGGAAATAAGAACAAATCAAGACCTTTCTAACATTTCAATCTGCTCATTAAGTTTTCTGTACAACAGCAAATTCATTTTAATGGCAACGTCTTAAGGAAACAAATGCATTGTAACGAGGGTTCACAGTACCTGTTAATGTTTAGGACCAGTATCTTAAGGAGTTAAGCTTAAAGCGCCAATCACAACTGCAGCAGTTGACACTTCGAAATATATTTTTTCATTTTTCAGAGAAAATAAGGCTTGACATTTCATCCGACAATTCACATGAAATGACATGCCTTAAAAAAGACAAAATCAGTCATAGAATGTTGACTGATACAAATTTACTTAGCACTTTCTCCTAGACAATGAAGTCTGATCTGGGTCTACATTGTTTGCTCAGGACCGTCGGTCCCATTACTTACGATAAATAAGGTTTGTTATACTTCAGGAGGACTGCCATCTTTGCCGGCATCTGCCACAGGAACATCGGTAAATGGTATCACTTGTAGTGGGGTATCACAGACCCACAGCTCTGGCTCAGTGTCCACTATGTCGACAGCATCAACAGCCAGTATCACTGCAACTCCTCCACCAACCCCGGCCTCACCGGCCATGCCTGTGACTCCGGTGACCCCCGTACCACCACCACCAACGCCTTCTACTCCGGCTACGCCATCAGTGACCACCACTCCGCAGTCGCCACCATCAACAGCGCCACCTATCAGACAGAAGTCATGTGATTCTCTTGACCAGCAGGCAATGGCTGCAGCGAAGAAAGCGGCATCGTCACACCAGATACAGGGCCAGGCTGCTGCTGTTGTGGTAAGCTATTTCTTTACTTCTGAAGATGATCTTTACCTCTGTAGTGCAGATTGATATCAAGAGTCGTGATGAAGCAGGTGTTCAGAAGTTAATTTATCTTACACCAAATGTACCTATCATGTTGCACAAACAACCAAAAAAAATTGGTAATTGGATACTTCTCAGAGGGAGATAGTATCTGCCACCATTCACAAAGGGCTGCTCTTAAACTTTACCACTCTCTAGGCTAATTCAGCAGACAGCAAATTGGTGTTATTTTTCTTATTTTTACCAGAAAGCAGGATATGACATTTCATGCAGATTGCATGAAATGCCAAATCCTGTTTCCTGGGAAAAATAAGAAAGATATTTCAGAGTGTCATCTGCTGAAAATTTTACCCAGAGCACTAAGCATTTAAGGAAAGAATTTGAATCAGTTTCCCCACCCCACACTCCGTACAATTTCTGCTTGAAGTGCTTTATCTTTAAAGTTTATATCCATGCATCTTAACCCTTATCCTGCTGAATAAATTAAGATGCCACGCCTACTTCCAATTTTCAGCCAGTCAGATTACTTGATCCAGTTTGTTGATACAAATTCACATACTTAATGGCAAACAGTGCAGATCCAGATCAGTTGGCTTCTTCAGAAGCCAACTGATCTGGATCTACACTGTTTGTAAAGACAGGGTATATCTGGGTGCAGCAGGACAAGGGTTAAAGCTCATCATGTTGTGTAAAAATTTCAGCAGACAGTCTTTTGAAATATTTCCGGGAAGCAATTTATATAAAAGCAAAGCTCATTTCTGGGGAAAATGTAAGAAAAATATGATCAGTTTGTTATCTGCTGAAATAGTTGATAAAGTGATAAAGTTTAAATAATAAAGAAATATATGTTATGTTTTGAGAAAGCTATAAATTAAGAAATCTGAGAAATATGAAGTGTAACAAGTTTAAAAGTAGACTGCCAGGCTTCATAGCACAGTTTGTAGCAGGTCAGCCAGCAGATCCAGTGGTGGCAAGTTCAAAGCCCAGTCTGGCCACATAACTTCCGTGAAGACTGATAATGAATTCACTTCTGTGGACGTTATCCCCTCCCGCTGATTCAAGAAGGGCAGTTATCAGTTACTGGTAAAAGTATGTGCACAACTACTGATTAACCACTTTGAGGACTAAACCTGCAAAAAGTTCGAGTAGGATAGTCACCGGCTTGACATGACCTTAACAGTGTTGACTGGGCAGTAAAATTCCAACTCAGATAACTCAAAGTACAGTCACACCTCAATAGCTGGAACACTGATGGCTCGTTTACCATGGCTAATTCAAACTCGTTTTTCAGTCCCTACAAAATTCTTCTGATAGCTCAAGAAAATTATTTAAGGAAATTTTCTTATTTTATCGTGAAATTGTTTGTTGTGTGTTCTCATTAGATTCACCTCATTGAGGTGATTCTAATGAGTTCACTCAACATGCAATTATTATATAGATGACCTGGCGCCATGAGTAACCCTCAGTGGCTCAAACTACCCTTGTCTCGAATAAATTTCCATGGTCCCAAAGATGTTCAAGCCATTGAGAGTTTACTGTGTGTCTCTTTTGTTTTACAGCAAAGTAATAGCCCAAAGGTCTGGAGAAGTCTAGATAGTGAGCCTAATAACCCACAAGCTGTGGTGCCTGCGAGACCGCCATTCTGTAAGATACGAAGTAGTTCGATGCCAGCACCGGGCACCAAGAAGATGGAAGGCAGCAAGTCAATGGCACAGAGTCGGAGTGGGAGAGGATCTGTCTCTAATGAAAATAATGTGTTACTGGACCCGGAGGTGTTAACAGATTATCCAACCCAAGTTCTAGTCTTAACAGTATTAGTAAGTACCTGAATTTACTTACAGTACATGTCCCTAAAATTTTGAACACCAAAGTTTTTGACAAAATGGCACGTGCAAACAGTGCAGGTCCCTAAAATTTTGAACACCAAAGTTTTTGACAAAATGGCATGTGCAAACAGTGCAGACCCAGATCAGACTGCTCCTGAAGGAGCAGTCTGATCAGGGTCTACTCTGTTTGCCATGCATGCCACCAGATATTTTATGAAACAACTACATAAAAAGCAAACTTTAGTCCAAAAAAGTATGGACTAAAGTGTTCGAACTTTTAGGATATTTTCCTTAATTTGCCATACCATATTTACCAAAAATATTTGTGCTCCTGAACTGCTTACCATATTTGTGCCCCAAGCGTACATAGTATGCTAAGGGGGTATATAGTTTTTGTCGGGACTGCTTTAGCGAGCAGGAGCGAGAGATCACTTTCTGGCATTGACATTGGCGTTAGCAATGTTAAGTCTGTTTGTTTAGCTCCTTTTCTCAAACACCAAGGCTTCTAGGCTAATGACATTTCATACACACATTGGCCATGATGCACCCTACCCACTGCCATCAGCCGTTACTGATCTTGGCCTGCTTTTCATACTTGGCTGAACAATGTTTAGTCTGTGCTTTTAGCAGTCACGACAGCTCTTTGGGGAATTTCTTGTTCTTTTCTGTGTGTATGTGTGTCTGTGTGACTGTTTGTAAACATTTCTCATCAAACATTTTCTGGAACTACTACACCTAGGATCTTCAGATTTGGTACAAATATCGAGTATGACTCATTTGCATTACGAAAACACGCCTATTCAAATATAATGAAACTTTTACAACCCCAAAAAAAAATTTTCAGATAAAGAATTCTGATATTTTTCAAATTTCTGCTCAAAAACATAGATTGTGGGTACTCATTAGAACCGCCTCGGCGAGGCGGTTCTAACGAGTACCCACAATCTATGTTTTTGAGCAGAAATAAGAAAAATAATGTATACCCCTGTAAACCCCAGTTTTGCTGCATAAAAGTGGGATTTAAGGGGGTCAAAATTATATAGGCATGTTTTCGTGATGTATTGCAGGAAAGAGAACTGGCCTACTCCTGCATATTCTTTCATTCAAAATTTTAGACATCTGCATCAAAGTTTTTGTCTCAAAGGTTTTCAGAGGTTATATTATGAAGACAGGTTGATGGACTGGCACGACCCAGGGTTGTATGTGTCCTAAAATTTAATTTTCTTCATCTTGCAACCAGAGGAAATGTTAAGGAAGAGTTTTTGGTAATTCTGGGATAATTTTTCTTATTCTCCATAAAAACATATGTTGTGGGTACTCAGAAGTGACTCACTGAAGCGCTTCTAATGAGTACCCACAACATATGTTTTTATGGAGAACTGGAGAAAATTATCCCATAATTATCACTAAATACTCCTCTTTAACAATTCCTCTGTTGCAACTTGTTGATAAGCCTAAAAACAGCTTCAGGAATAGCAAAAAGTATAGACCCTTAGAAAAAGTTATCAGACATGGCATTCTGCTGCCTGATCTGGGTCTACACTGTTTGCTCAGGCTTATCTGTCCCAATACTTTAGGTAAATACGAATGGTGCCGGTTTTGGTGGCTCTGTTGGATGCGCCATCCGACTGGAGACCAGGAGGTCGCGGGTTCAACCCCCGCCGAGGTCGGCAACATTCTTTCGTGGAGATTGATCATGAAATATTTTCTACGGTCATTCTCTCCCTTCCGCTAATTCAAGAAGGGCAATTGTCTGTTTCTGGCGAAAGAATGTGCACAATACTGGTTAACCGCTTAGTGGACTAAGCCTGCCCAGTAAACGTGTGGTTAGGTAAACTGACCGCGCTCGACATGACCCCATTGGGTTGACTGGGCCATAAAACCTCAACACAAACAAATACAAATGGCACACTAAGGCCTCTGTTTTGTCACATGGCACAGTCACTTGGTTTAGCTCTAGAAAAAGCACTTTTTTTGTTTGTTTTTTTTGAGGAAACAAGAAAATACTTATCACAATTCCCTTCTTATCTAGAGCTGTGCTTGTGAGGGCAGAATTATCCAGCAGGACAGTAAACTTGGTCTCATATCCATAGCTCCAGATAAGAATTCTTAAAAGAGATAATTGAGGGATAATTATTCTTATTTCTCAGTAAAAACATCTGTTGTTGGTACTCATTAGAATTGCCTCCTTGAGGCAATTCTAATGAGTACCAACAACATATGGTTCTTCTGAGAAATGTTGAAAATTATCCCTCAATTATCCCTTTTAGGCCCCCGTAGCCTAGTGGATAAGAGAGTTGACTCTTGATCCATTAGGTTTCTCACTGCTGTGGTTCGAGCCTGGCTCGGGTCGTATGTGGGAAAGCCAAGTTCTGCTTACGGATGGTCAGGTGGTTTTTCTCCGGGTTCTCCGGTTTTCGCCCACCTTCGATGAATGATCAGCTCGATATAAGTGAAATATTCTTGAAAGGGCCGTAAAACCCAAATCAAGAAAAAACCTCTGGAGCTATGATAATCAGATGCTAAGTATTATTTATTATAAGACTCTTTAAGACGACTGACCCGTCGTTTTTTCTGTGGAAGGTTTGAAAACAGAATAGAATAGCACATTAACTATAGGTTAAGTATTGCTTGTTAAAATATGTTTTATTTTTAAAATCTTCATTTATGTATTTATTTATCTGTATCATCTGGGGGACTGTCAGAGTGGTTAGTGCTCCAATTTTGGGTCGCGAGGTTCTGGGTTTGAATCCAAATCGAGGGTTTATCACAAGACTGTAGTAAGTCTAACATATTTTTGAAACCCTTGTTTAGGGGCAACTTTGACCGCTTTGTAAACAATGGAAATTTAGGTGCCATTGCTCATACGAGCAATGGCACCTAAATTTCCATTGTTTACAGAAAGAAATGTTGTAATCATCATAACGCCTTCATGGTGAGGAGGTTAAGTATTGGGGAAAAACAACCATCTGACTTGCTACAGTCTTGCGATCAACCCTCAAAGTGGAGGAGGAATTCAGCACATGACTGTATGGTACTTTATTGCACAGAGCCTTTCAATATCACCCTTCCATTGACTTAAATAATGTTGAAAGGGACGTAAAAAATGTGACTAAATCATTGTCATCATTTATTTATTTATCTCTTCAGACTTCATTTTCACCAAACTGATGTGATTCTAATGAGTACCCACAGCAGATTGTATTTTAATTTATTTTTCATTTATTTAGTTATTATTTTTGTTTAGAGAAATAGGAAACAGTTTTATTAGGCTACCCCTATTATCTGGAAGTGTAACTATGTGTATAATACATTCCAGGCCACACTGGTGAGAAACACGACGGATGAGAATGAGGCTCGAATACTCTACGAGTATCTGGCTGAGGCTTCAGTAGTATTTCCTAAAGTGTTCCCAGTTATGTAAGTAGACATTACGAAAACATGCCTATTCAAATATATAGAAAATTTCGCCTCCAAAAACTGAAAATTTTCAGATAAAAAGCTCTGATATTTTTCATATTCCTGCTTAAAACATAGATTGTGTGTACTCATTAGAACCGCCTTGGCGAGACAGTTCTAACGAGTACCCACATTCTATGTTTTTGAGCAGAAATAAAAAAAAATAATGTATACCCCTGTAAACCCCAGTTTTACTATATAAAAGTGGGGTTTAAGGGGGTCAGTATTATATAGGCATGTTTTCGGATGAACTATTTGTCATTATTGTCTATAACATACAAGTTGATGGTTCAAATTCCTTCAGGAATATGTCCATGCACCTAACATGGACTTAAATATTGCAATATGATTTTAAGAAACATGAACTATATTTCACAGCCTAATAGCTTTACTTTATAATATTAGCAGCTGATACTGTAAAGTGAATGCAGGTGACTCCAAGGGAGATCACTCTGACTGAAAGTATATGCCTCCCTTCTCTAAATGAGGCTGCACTAAAGTTAAGACTTTTCTCCCTCTGTTACTATTCCCTTCAAGGAGTAATCATTCCCCTTTATAATTATTATAATTCCCTAAAAAATAAGGTTTGGCATTTCATGCATTTTGTCTCCTTAGGAGACTAAGCACTGAATGTCAAACCCAGTACTCTGAGGAAAAATAAGACAATGACACCCACTTTTCTGCTGCCAATTTGTAATCTGATCAAATATAAGTGAAGATACCCTGGAAATGAAACTTAACGGAACTTCATACATGTATAGATTTCCCATCATGTTTTACAAGGGAGACAACTTTTGTGATTTCCTGTTTGCCTGCTAGAGACTTAAGTGTCACACATTTTGTCTGCTTTAGACTTAAGTTGCACACTTTTCGTCTGCTCAAGACTTAAGTTGCACAGGTTTTGTCTGCTTTAGACTTAAGTTGCACAGGTTTTGTCTGCTAGAGACTTAAGTTGCACACTTTATGTCTGCTATAGACTTAAGTTGCACACTTATTGTCTACTAGAGACTTAAGTGGCACACTTTTTGTCTGCTAGAGACTTAAGTTGCACACTTTTTGTCTGCTATAGACTTAAGTTGCACACTTCTTGTCTGCTATAGACTTAAGTTGCACACTTTTTGTCTGCTAGAGACTTAAGTTGCACACTTATTGTCTACTAGAGACTTAAGTGGCACACTTTTTGTCTGCTAGAGACTTAAGTTGCACACTTTTTGTTTGCTAGAGACTAAGTGGCACACTTTTTGTCAGCTAGAGACTAAATTGCACACTTCTGTTCATATTTACAGCCACAGCTTGATGGATGCTAAGATCAACAATGTCTTGAACTTGTGTCATGATCAGGCCATCCTGAACGCAGTACAGTGCATCATACAGAACATGATAGCCTGTGAGGATGCCTCACAACAGCAGCTCTCCTACCTCCAGAGTAAGTCACATGACCTTGTCATATGATCTTGTCACATGATTGATCTGTTTTGTGTTGTAGAAACTGATTGGATAGAATAGTTATTGATCTGGGCCCAGTTGTTGAGAACTAACGATGTCGTTAGTTAACATATTGTTAAAACTTTGATCATTAAATATGGCATATATGCTAATATTTTTGTTGAAAAAATGTGAGTAGCTTTTGCATTTTTTCAGCAAAAATAACTGAATTAGATATTGTACTTACCAGAACAGTTAATATTTTGACCACTAAGAAGCTCATTAAGCTAACGATGCTTTGAACAACTGGGCCCAGGTATTCAGAGTTTCAGATAAACAGATTTTTTTTTTTTTTTATTTAACATTTTTAGTATTAACCCTTAAAGCACCATGCAGAACTGAAGAGACATTCTCTAATATTTGTTTGTTATGTTTCATTTCTTTTAGATAAAATAAGGTTTGGCATGTCCTGTGAATCATCTGGCTAGAAGATGATTCACATTTAATATCAAGCCTCACGTTCTCTGAAAATTGTATAAAAATATTTCAGAGCTTAGTTGTTCAAAACTAACGATGTTGTTAGTAAATGTATCACTAAATTTTTTATCATTAAATATGGCACATACGCTAATATTTTTGCAAAAGCTCATATTTTTTTCAGCAAAAATACCTGTGAATTAGATAATGTACTTACTAGAGCAGTTAACATTTTGACCACTAATGAGCTTGTTAAGATAAACGATGCTTTGAACAACTGGTCCCAGAATGTCATCTGCTGCTGTTGTGATTAACACTGTAAAAGTTAAAACATCCCCTCTTGAAATTATTCTGTCAAAGAACATGGTTTCATGCAGAAATGAGAAAAATGTTGAACCTTCTGCTTCCAGGACAGGGGTGGACCCTGGATTTTTAATCAAAGGTTTAATTTTACATTAGTGGATGGGTGGGGAGGGGTTAAGTTGAGTATTTATCGGGAAACTATTCATGGTTCACCTGACTTTGATTAGAGTTCTCTTTGAAAATCGAATAATATAGACTTTGAAAATGAACTGATTTAAACTTAAGAGGGGGTTTAACTGGGTCATCTGAACCCTTCTGAATCCACATCTTCAGGAGAACACTTCAACAGTTTAGCTGCGACCTTCCTCTTCGGTGCATTATTTCCCATCTCAAGAAGATCCCTGTACTGCATAGCTCTTGATAAGGTGTGCAAACAGATGTAGGTAGGGACTTGGATGGAATGGGTGGGTGGTGGGGTGGGGACACCATTTCCGCATGTTTTCAAAATATTAGCCACAGTGTGAGGTAATGTATCATGTGATGTGCAATGCAATAAAAGGGCCCTTTTGTAATTTGTGGACAACGCAGGCCCTGATCAGCCTGCGCTTATGCGCAGGCTGATCTGGGCCTTCGTTGTCCACTTACAGAATTGTTCGCTGACAGATTCAGTGGATACTATAGTATATGTCGAAGAACAGAAAATGCCCAGATTAGACTGCACAGATGCACACACTGATCTCGACCTGCGTTGTCTGCAAATTGCACAAGGGCCTTTTCATGTGTTGCCCATCGTATGATGTATGCTCAACCAAGACTGAAATCAGCATCAGTCCCAATACTTAGGGTAAATTTCAAACCTTATTTTCTGAAAAAAAAAAAAAAAAAATGGAAAATGGAAAGATATTTCCAAATGTTTTTTTGAAAATTTCATCGAAAGATGGCTCTTAAATAGTATTATACTATGCCATTGTAAGGCCTTACAGTTCGTCAAAAATTTGAACAAGGCTATTTGACATCCAGCTAATGGGTTTTAAATGAACTGACTAAATGGTAAACAGTGAAGACCTTACCAAACTGCTCCTTTAAGTTTAGGAGCATCTCATTGTGGTCTAAACTGACTGCTCAGTGAGACGCTTCTAATGAGTTCCCACAGCATACTGTATTTACATTAAGTATTCAACCTAATTACCGCACATACTCCTATAAGCGCACAGTCAAGCAAGTCCGTTGTCTTCAGATTACAGCCAGTGTAGTTTTTGTCTACTTCTTTATAAAGGCATATGTTGTGGGTACCCATTTGAATTGCATCGACTTGTCGATGCAATTCAGATGAGTACCCACAATACATGCTTTTATAAAGAAAATCAGGAAAAAAAAAGAAAACACAATAACATCGCATAAGCTTCATTTGATAAGTCTTTCACTGGTCTTTGTTTAAGTGTACCCTTAGTATAGGTGGATACATATTTTACCACAAATTACCCAGTAATTTTGAAAAAACCTAAGCGCACGGTGCGGTAACTAGGTCAAATATGGTAAGTATTCGGACACCTCAACACCTTACTAAATTTGAACAAGTACAATTTATTATCTGATGTTGTGCCTAAAAATTGCTGGATGAGTGGCAAACATTGTTGACTCTGATGAGATGCCATGTTCTGTGGCGTCTCATCTGAATCTATACTGTTTGCTCAGGCCTGTCTGTCCAAATATATACGGTAAATACGATACATGTATATTTTTGTGGAGAAACTAGAAAAATATTTTCCTGGTATTCTCTTATTTAGAGGTATGTAATACCTCATTGATATTATAGAACATTACCTTAGTTACAGTGCGTTAGAACCCTGTGATAGAATTGTATTTTTCATGATAGTGTGTTGTGTTTACCAGCCCCACTGGATGTTATGTGTGTTACTAACCTTTAGACTTGTCTTTCTGTATCTGCCTTAAGTATTGGGACAACTTAGCTTTTTAAGCATGTCCAACTTGTGATCAGAAGGTTGCGGGTTCGACCTCCACCCAGTCGGCAGCATTTTTTCGTAGAGATTGATAGTGAAATATTTTCTAGGATCATTCTCTCCCTTCCGCTGGTCCAAAAAGGGCTGTTGTTAATTTCTGGCAAAAGATTGTGCACTGTACTGGTTAACATCTTAGAGGACTAAGCCTACCCTGCAAAAGTGTGGCTAGGTAAACAAACCATGCTCACCATGACCCCAATTGATTGACTGTTCTGTTCAACCTTAACACAAACAAACTAAAGGTCAGGGCCCGGTTGTTCAAAGCGTCGTTAGCTTAACGAACTCGTTAAGGGTCATTTCGTTAACTGTTTTAGCAGATTCAATACACAATATTCTGATATTTTTTGCTGAAAAAATGTGAGTAGCTTTTGCACTGCAAAAGCTACTCACATTTTTTCAGCAGAAAATTTCAGCATATTTGCGTATCACTTGATGTAAATTTTAACGAATCGTTAACTAACGACATCGTTAGCTTTGAACAACTGGGCCCAGGTGTACACATATTAAGTCTCCCTATGTTTTAGTCAGACTAACTAAATTTTGGCTCAAAGAACAAAGTTTTATGTGCCCTCTGTCTAAAAAAAACTTAAGAAATCTCCTTCTTTACTTAATGAAAGAAATGTGGACTATTTCACTGATATTTACTCGTAAGGGATTGAGCCAGCTTTATTATTTAATTTTCTTTTAAACCTTAAACCATCAACCCTTGAAGTACCAATTACCGCTGCAGCAAATAACATTTTGAATTTTTTTTTTTTTTTTTTCTAATTTTTCAGAGATAATATAAGACTTGACAATTAATGTAAATCACCTATCAAGTCTTATTTTCTCTGAAAAATAATAATAATAAAATATAGAAAGTGGTCTGCTACGAAATTTTGCTTGGCACTCTGAGGGATAATAAATGACATCTCAAAAATATAGAAAGTGGTCTGCTACGAAATTTTGCTTGGCGCTCTAAGGGATAGTAAATGACATCTCAAAATATTTCAAGTATTTTTTTTCCTGAAAATAAGGCTTAACCCTTGTCATGCTGAATAAATTAAGATGCCACACCCACTACTAATTTTCAGCCAATCAGATAATTTGATCTGGATTATTGCTATAAATTTACATACTTAATGGCAAACAGTGCAGATCCAGATCAGTTGGCTTCTTCAGAAGCCAACTGATCTGGATCTACACTGTTTGCAAAGACAGGGTATATCCGGGTTCAGCAGGACAAGGGTTAATATTTTACATATATTGTTTGAAAAGGTACCATCTGTCAGAGAACTTGTTTAGGAGGAGTTAATGATAATTCTGGGATAATTTTCTCAATTTCGCCATTAAAACTTACATTGTGGGTATTCATTAGAAGTGCCTCACCAAGGCCCTTCTTATGAGTACCCACATTATATATTTTGATGGAGAAATAAGAAAAATAGTCCTAGAAATATCATCAAACACTCCTTCTGTGGTATTTTTGCGGAGTTAATAAGACAAGTATCAGCTATTTGTCGATTTGTCTGCATTTCCCTCATCGTAATAAGGGTTTATTGTTTGAGCTTGGCATTTGAAAACTTGCCTTAGACACGACTATAGATACGAGAGTTCACCACAGAAATATGTTTCTTATTACGCTGTGGATAAGCATTAGAAGTGCCTCATCAATGTACTCCTTAAGACTTGCCTTAGACACGACTATAGATACGAGAGTTCACCACAGAAATATTTTTCTTATTACGCTGTGGATAAGCATTAGAAGTGCCTCATCAATGTACTCCTTAAGGAGTACCCACAACACATTTTCATTGTTCTTATTTCACGATGAAATCTGGCGTTGGTGGCTCAGTTGGATGAACGTCCACATGGTAATCAACCGGGTTGGCAACATTCTTTTGTTGACATTCTGAAACACTTTCTATGGTCATTCTTACCCTTCTGCTGTTTCAAGACGGGCAGTTGTCAGTTTCTGGTGAAAGAATGTGCACAATACTGGTTAACCACTTAGAGGACTAAGCCTGCCCAGTAAAAGTGTGGTTAGGTAAACTTACCCTGCTCCACATGACCCCAATGTGTTGACTGGGCTATAAAACTTCAATGCAATCAAACAAATTCGCTATGAAAACATCTGCTATGCATATTCATTAGAAGTGCCTGAGAAAAGTGCTTCTAATGAGTACCCACAACACATTTTCATTGAGAAATAAGAAAATGTAAATAATTTTTGACTAAAAAAAAAAAGTGGGTTAACATAGCAGCTGAGGACTCATATCATATTGCCTTGATCGTCTCTCTTGGGGATCTTCAGCACATTCATTCTACCAAAATATATATTGATATTGTTTTTAATTTGCTCACAAAAACATATGATTTGGTACTCATTAGATGTGCTTCGCCGAGGCACTTCTAATGAGTACCCAAAAGTCTATGTTTTTATGGACAAATGAAAAACAAAATTGGACACTCTGCTCAGCCTTTTCATTAAATTTAAAAGTAGGCAGCAAACATCCCAAAGTAGAAGCCATTTAGAATTAAGCCTTGTCCTGCTGAATAAATTAAGATGCCACACCCATTTCTAATTTTCAGCCAATCAGATTATTTGATCCAGATTGTTGATAGACATTCCCATACTCAATGGCAAACAGTGCAGATCCAGATCAGTTGGCTTCTTCAGAAGCCAACTGATCTGGATCTACACTGTTTGCAAAGGCAGGATATATCCAGGTTCAGCAGGACTAGGGTTAATAAAAGATGATAAATCTAACAGGACTAAAAGGTAGAAGGTTGTCTTGGAAGAGAAGGAAGCAATGTAGTTTCCTGCCTCCTACTAATGAGAAGGCTGTCTGCTTACCTGAAGCTATGCGTACATTTATGCGGGATTTCATCTGCCTATGCTCAAGCACAATATCTGCATGTGTGGCTTTGATTTGCTTTCTTTAGTATCTGGGTGTTGTGTTCTTCATTTTCCTGTGATCTTTCTCCATATACCATAAATGAAACATAACGGGAACTTCTCCATGTCTTCAATTAGAGCCCACTATAGTACTGGGACAGACAGGCCTGAGCAACAGTATAGGCCCAGATCAGATGCCGGAGATTGCGGCATCTGATCTGGGTCTACACTGTTTGCCATTCATTGAGTAGGTTTTCAGATACATCAACAGGTAATAAAATGGACTTCAGAGGAATTGTTGAGGTGGATTAATTTGATGATAATTCTGAGATAATTATGTCTTTCCCCTTTTGGGTTGGGAGACATATTATTTTTTCCTTGGGTGTCTGTCTGTCTGTCACACCTGTGTCCGCTCTATTACTTGAAAACCATTCAAGCTATCTTCACGAAATTTCATATAAATATCAATCAACATTAGACGACATGCAGAGCGCAAGAACAATTACTCTTGCATTTATACTTTTATAGTTATTCCCCTTAGACTCCGCTCTATAACTTGAAAACGTTTAAGCTATCTTCACGAAACTTCATATAAATATCAATGAACATTAGACGACGTGCAGAACGCAAGAACCATAATGCTTGCATTTATACTTTTGAGTTATTTCCCTTGGACTGTCACAAAATCGTGTCTGCTGTATAACTTGAAAACTGTTCAGGCCATCTTCACGAAACTTCATAATAAATATCAATCAACATTAGACGATGTGCAGAGCACAAGAACCATGACTCTTGCATTTATACTTTTTGAGTTATTACCCTCGGAACTTTGTCCATCACAAAATCGTGTCCACTGTGTAACTTGAAACCTGTTCAATATATCTTCAAGAAACTTCATGTAAATATCATTCAACATTAGACGACGTGCAGAACGCAAGAACCATAACTCTTGCATTTATACTTTTTGAATTATTTCCCTTGGAACTTTGTCCCTCATTAAAAAATGTGTCCATTCTATAACTTGAAAACCGTTCAAAATATCTTCATGAAATTTTATATGAATATCAGTCAACATTAGGCGACATGCCCAACCGCAAGAACCATAACTCTTGCATTTATACTTTCTGAGTTATTTCCCTTGGAATCTCATTAGTTAATATAAATGTTCGCTGAATGTACAATACAAAAAGGTGGAGGCATCTATGTTTTTGTAGAAAAACACATTCTAGTTTTCTCTAGTTCTCCATAAAAGCATATGTTGTGGGTACTCATTAGAAGTGCCAAGATGAGGCGCTTCTAATGAGTACCCACAACATGTGTTTTTAGAGAGAAATAAGAAAAATTATCCTAGAATTATCACAAAATACTCCTTAACAATTCCTATGGATTTGATCAAATTTTAAGATCAGTATGGAAAGGAGTTACCATATCTGAATACTTAGAGTAAATACAGTTATTCCTGAATACTTTGTATATTTGTCTATAAATCAATCAAAATAGAACAAAATTCATTAAATTTCTACTGTGAAAAATGCAGGAGACACTCACTGTAGGAGGAAAAAAGTCTGTAAAGCAACATCTGGCCAAGAGCCATGACCAGAGATCAAACATAGGGCCCTGGGATTACGAAGCACTCTCGCAGCCACTATCCTAAAAGGTCCATACCTTTTATCCTAGTGGCTGTGTGCTTGCTTTATAATTCAGGGGTCTTGAGTTTAATTTCCAGCGGGTACATAACCGGATGTTTCTTTACAGATTTTTTTCTCCTGATGTTACTCAGTAAAACCTCAGTGACTCGAACATCGATGGCTCATTTACCATGGCTAAATCTAACATGTTTTTGAGACCCTAGGAAATTCTCTTGATAGGCCAAGAAAGCAAATATTTATAGGTTATTTTAGGGAAATTTTCTTATTTTATCATAAAATGTATGTTGTATGTACTCATTAGAATTGTCTCATTGAGTTGATTCAAATGAGTACACTCAGCATACCATTATTACACAGAAGAGTAAAAACACATCCCTAAACTATATCCATTTGCCTCCTGACCAGATGTTATGATTAACCCTCAGTGGCTCAAACTGCCCATATCTAGAATAAATTTACATGGTCCCAAGGATGTTCAAGTTATTGAGGTTCCACTTAACCCTTGTCCTGCTGAACCCGAATATACCCTGCTTTTGCAAACAGTGTAGATCCAGATCAGTTGGCTTCTTCAGAAGCCAACTGATCTGGATCTGCACTGTTTGGCATTCAGTATATGAATTTATGTCATCCATCTGGATAAAGTCACATGATTGGCTGAAAATTAGAAGTGGGCGTGGCATCTTAATTTATTCAGCAGGACAAAGGTTAATATATGAAGTTTAGGAAACTTGCACTTTGTTTTACATGGAGATGTTCCCATAATGAGTAAGAGTTTGTTGGTGTTTATATATTTTTTTTTTATTTTCATTTTTTCTCTCAGTTAACATTGTACATTGTATTATGTTCAGTATTGTACATTTAAGTTACAGTAAACGGTACTCTGTATTTTTCTGTATAGCGACCCCTGTTAGTGACCCTCTAGAAGAATATGGGGACCCGATCCTTAAAGAGCTCTTCAGACTCTGTTCCCAGTGATCCCTAGGCTGGGGTAAGATTTCCTTATTCTTGTCTATGGGAGCTAATAGGGTCCCTATAGGCCCTGAGATGTTTGAATACCCAAGAAATGCATTTTAGTAACATATTTACCCTAAGTATTTGGACAGACAGGCCTGGGCAAACAGTGTAGACCCACATCAGATGCCTTTGGACAGACAGGCCTAAGCAAACAGTGTAGACCCAGATCAGATCTGATCAGGGCAGGGCTTGAGAAACTGAAAATTGCCAATCATTTGTCATTTTTGGTGGCATTTACGGAGTTTGCTGAGTCATTTTTGGCCACATTTATGCCGAGCGGAGATTTTATTATTTTCTGTAACCATTGTAAAATAATTTTGTTGTTGCAATTTCCAAATATAGAATGCTTATTTATTATTACCTTAACAAACCACATACCAACATTACTTTCACTTGTTAAACTTACCTGCACATAAGTATCACGATTATAAACAGCAATGTAGCTCAACATATTATCAGACCTGCCCATTGTGATAATGATCAGTCACTCAAAGGGGCTGGTATTATGTGTTGATTAAATGTTTGTTTTAAATAAGCTGCAAATAAGGTGTAAACTTTAAAGTCGAATATTAGAAAACATGAAACGCTATGAACCAAATTTTTTATGTCCTCATCATGAAAACATGCCTATATAATTTTTACCCCCTTAAATCCCACTTTTATACAGTAAAACTGGGGTTTACAGGGGTAAACATTATTTCTGCTCAAAAACATAGATTGTGAGTACTCGTTAGAAACCCCTCGCCGAAGTGGTTCTAACAAGTACCCACAATTTATGTTTTGAGCAGAAATATGAAAAATATCCAAGTTTTTTATCGGAAAATTTTCAGTTTTTGGAGATGGAATTTTCTGTATATTTGAATGGGCATGTTTTCGTAATGCTGAAGTGAAATTCAGCTCTCCAAAATCGGTTTTTTGATCTAAGAGCTGGCATTTTCTCGAGCCCAGGATCAAGGTCTACACTGTTTGCCACCCATCCAGCAGCATTTTATACACTTCAACAGGTAGTAAAATGGACTTGTTGAAATTTTAGGACAGGTATGATAAGGAATTAACTGGTACTGCTGAATCCGGATATGCCATGCCTTTGCAGACAGTGTAGATCCAAATCAGTTGGCTTCTTCAGAAGCCAACGGATCTTGCTCTGCACTGTTTATCATTAAGTATGTGAATTTGTATCAACAACCTGGATCAAGTAATGTGATTGGCGGCAAATTAGAAGTGGGTGTGGCATCTTAATTTATTCAGCATGGCAGGTTAGGGTGTCCAAATACTGAGGGTAAAAATGGTATCATATTCATAGCATGACCAGTGCTTCAGATCAGCAGAGTATTTAGATTATTTTATTTTCTTTCACATTGCTTCCCCTTGAAAAATTTTCTTTTATTAACCTATTGTAGACTGAATGAACGTCCCCACCCTGTATATTGGAAGATTCTAATTTTGATTTTACATATATCAGGCTATGTGATTTATATATTCTTAGAGAAAAACAATTGAACTATTTGCAAACAGTGGAGACTGATCAGATGCCACGTTCTGCGTCATCTGATCTGGGTTTGCACTGTTTGCCAATTACCCTTTTAGGGGTCTCCATACTACAATGGGTTAATACATGTATTGCTAAAATCTCAATGATCACAGTTGTATATGTATTACAGCATAGCTCTTGATAAGTCACTCTTCTTTTCAACGAAAATATATTCAAATTTTCCTCTTAACACCATGAAAAAACAGGTATTCTGGGTTCGCACCTGAATCCCATTTTGGCAGTTTTTACCTCCCCCCCCCCCCCCCCCCCCCCCCAAAAAAAAAAACAACAAAAAAACCAAAAAAAAAAACCTTGTTCAGGATTCTTAAAAACTAGGGGAAAGGGTCCTGAATGATGCATAGAGAATCAAATCTAAAATTAACTTTATTTATCTATGGCTTTGTATTTTAATCTATTCATGGTCTAAAGGCCAGGAATTATCAATATTTGGGCTATAGTTAACCCATAAAGCACAACACTAGTTGAAGAGACAACAGTCTAAAACTGATTTTATTTTCAGAGAAAATAAGACTTGACATTTCATGTGAATAGTCTGCTACAATTCACATGAAATGTCAAGCCTTATTTTCTCTGAAAAAAGTACTTGAAAGTGTCATCTGCTGCAGTTGAAATTAGGGCTTAAAGGACCCTCTTTAAAACAATAAACCCTTAAATCTTATTAAAGGACCCCAAAAACTCCACATAATGGTGTCCTTGGGACCCTCCCTTTAAAACCCTGAGGGAAAACCCTGGGTATTTTGGGTACTTGTTAGAGTGCCTTATGGTGGGGGCTTCTAATGAGTATTGAAGATTTTCATCGAGAAGTAAGAACATATTTATCTGGATGCTCCCCCTTCCACCACCAACCCCTCCCATATTGTCCAGAAATATGGACGATATATATAATTCTGATAATTCTGTTTGATAATTGTCACTTGGAAGGCTGTCAATACACCACAACCTCTTTATAACACTATTGTTGGGGTCCATAGCATAAAACGTGTTAGATAAATAACTGTGTTATATCCAAACAAAAATGTATAGATTATATTGAGAAATGACCATTTATGGTCATTTTTCAATATAATCTATACATTTTTGGGATCCATCTTTGAACCGTGTTATATCCAAAACCGTGTTATAATGAACTGTCTTATAAAGAGGTTGTAGTGTACTTTTATCTCCAATATAACAACTTATTGGAAACAAAGATATTGTTTACATTTCCTGATTTAGCTAAGTTTCATTTCTCTCTATATATATTTTTTCTGTCATTCTTTCCAAAATAGGTAAAAAGAGCAGCATGTTATATTACCTGTTGTATTTTGATGACTGGCTTTTGGTGCATACCATTCAGCAGGATACTGCAATACAGTTGATATTACCTTGGTTGTTTTTTTCTCTGTGACCATAAAAGTGTGAAAAAAAGTGTCCCTGAGAAGATTACAATAAAATATTATAACAGTATTCCAGTGAAAATTGGAACATAAACAGACAAAACAAAATGAAGTTGCAAAATATTTTCTTTCTATTTATTTTGCATGCTTGTTTAATAACGAGCTTAAGCAACCTGCGAAGCAGGTCCCCACCTACACAGCAGATGGGGAAGCTTAAGCTCATACTATAGGTATCGTGAGTCTCTCACATACTAAGCAGAAGAATTCACATGCAGCAGCTGCCTGGTTTCCCAAATCTACAGCGGAGTGTATCGGCTTAATGTTGAATCCGAAAACCATCGCTAATTTATGTCCATTGCCAGCCTGGTTTCCGAAAAATATGACGATCAGATACGCTCGGCTGCAAACATGGAAAGCCAGTCAGCCGCCGCAAGCGATCTCATTGGCTGTAATGAATCGTACCGCCAAGGAAATAGAAGGATACATTTTTTACGACATTGACACGGATAAATGTGTGACTGATCTGAGTTTTAGCCGCCATATTTAGTATGTGACTTTTCTCGCATTAAACAACATTTTCGTGTACTTAAATGTAAATACTGAAGTTTTGCTGTAAAAAATGGATTACATTCCTACAGCACATAACAGAAATATTATGCATGGAGAAGAATTTATCGCTGACAACATGATAAAGGTGGGATATGCGGTGATTTCAGTTGACTGGTGATCAGCTGATCGTTCTCGGTATAGCTAAAGGGAGACATAAAGTTTTTTTTTTTTTTTTTTTTTTTGTTTTTTTTTACGAGATCAGCCTGTAAAAATAAATTTTTGGGGTACATGCATAATTTGTTTTTACTACGAGGGTGAGTCAAAAAGTAACCAGCCTAACTTATTTCCGGTTGAGATACAGCTCTTCTTTTTCAATGTAATTGCGCTCTAGTGTGATGCACTTAGACCAATGGTGTTCAAGTGTCATTAGCCCAGAAGTGAAAAAGTCAGGGTCATTTCCATTGACCCACTCCTCAACTGCCGTGACGACTTCTTCATCAGACTGGAAATGAAGTCCATGGATATCCTTTTTCAAGTTTGGGAATAAGAAGAAGTTGCTAGGAGCTAGGTCAGGCGAAAAGGCAGGATTTGGTATTAATTCATATCAGTTTCGCTCTATAGCATCCATTGCAACTTTGCAAGTTGGGACTCTCGCGTTGTCCTGTTGCAGCAAAACACCTTTAGAGTATACCTCGGTGTTTTTCACAGATGGCGGTTCTCAACTGGTCTAACAAGTTTGCATAGTACACTCCAGTTATTGTACTTCTCTTGGGTAAAAAATCCAACATAATAACGCCTTTTGCGTCCCAAAATACTGTGGCCATCACCTTGCCAGCAGATGGTTGCGTCTTGAACTTCTTTGGCCTCGAGGACCCAGGCCCTACCCACTGGCGACTCTGAGCTTTATTCTCTGGCTCATAATAATGAACCCAAGTCTCATCTACAGTCACCAGATGCAAAAGAAAGTCACCTTTTGACCTAAAACGCTTCAACAAGGCGCTGCATACTGATGCTCTGGTTGCCATTTGCTCATCGCTAAGTGATTCGGGGACCCAACTGGCTGTTAGCTTGCCCATACCTAAACGATCATGTAAGATTGTTGAAACGCTACCATGTGAAATGCCTAATGTCTGCGCTGTTTCTTCCACCTGAATTTGCCTATCAGAGTATACCAGATCCCGAACTTTCTTACACATTTCTTTTTCGGTGGCATCCAGTGGGCATCCAGACCTGGCTTTGTCTTCTAAAGACGTTCTACCGCGTTTGAATTCCCCTACCCAGAATTTAACCTGAGCATAAGATGGTGCAGAAGACCCATAAACATCGGATAACTCGCCGTGTATTTCCTTGCCTGTTTTACCGAATTACAGCACGGTACTCAGCTTCAGATAAAAAGCATGCCTATGCATCACTAGCCATGTTTGACATTCAATATCTTATTAAAGAATGACTCGATATGTGTGTAATTTTGTACCCATGTATAAAACATATATTGAAACAAAGCATGAAAATTGTGACCGTCTCGGTCCATCGGAAATAAGTTAGGCTGGTTACTTATTGACTCACCCTCGTATAAGACTAAATATTTATTTATACTTATAAAAAAAAAGTTATGCTATGACCGGGGATTGAACCCGGGCAGTCCGCGTGACAGATGGCCACTCTACCACATCGCTATAAAGTGGTAGATCAGTCTATTGTTTGGTCTGTCTCTCTATTGGTATGACAGTCAACAGTTTTTGTTAGATTTTCATAAAACATTCCCAGAAATGATGATCAGTTTGTGACATTAACTCTTACAAAGCTGTTTTTTTTTTTTTGGTTGTTGTTGTTGGTTTAACATGAGTAGCTTTTGCATTGGAAAAGCTACTCACATTTTTGAAGCAAAAATATCAATGTATTTGAAAATACTTTATGTACAACAGTTAATGAGCTTGCTAAGCTAATGATGCTTTGAACAACTGGGCCCTGGCTTACATAGTATGCCTAGGCAGTACATAGCATTTCTCTGGAACTACTACACCAAGCATCTTGAAATGGGTATGATACATATTTTGGGAAAGAGAACTTGCCTGCTTCTGCTTATTCTTTCATTTATTTGTTCATTTTTATTTCTCTCTTGTCTGTGAGGTGCTTCTAATGAGTACCTACAACATATGTTTTCATGAAGAAATCAGAAAAAGATCAATATTTTTGGGGGATTAAAAAAATGGCCGTATCTTGAGCTATGGGCCACAAGATAAGTTTTATGCAAGAGCCTAGTAGTATCAAAAGTAAAACAAAAAAAAAAAAAATAAATAAATAAATAAATAAAATAAAGTAATGAAACTAGTGTTTTAGTCATAGTCAGTGTTAGAAGATAGGATCAGCTTTCATCCAGTAAACCTTTAACCCTTGTCCTGCTGAATAGATTAAGATGCCACACCCATTTCTAATTTTCAGCCAATCAGATTACTTGATCCAGGCTTTTGATATAAAGTAACATGCTTCATGGCAAACAGTAAAGATCCAGATCAGTTGGCTTCTTCAGAAGCCAACTGATCTGGATCTACACTGTTTGCAAAGACAGGACATATCCGGGTTCAGCAGGGTTAATGCATGCTCTGTGGAAAAATTGAGTGACTACATGTATTTAGGAAACTTTGCTGACATGCTGTGGGCCGGTAACACTAATAGTGTACACTCTTCCTACCCTGTACAGACTCTTTGTTCTTTTCCTTGCACGCTTAGTAGGAGTGACTCCGTTTTGTTAGTATTTACCCTAAATAATGGGACACCTTAACTCCTTACCATATTTGTCCTAAATTTCAACAGGTCCATTTTACTACTTGTTGATCTGTCTGAAAGTTGCAAGATGATTGACAAAAAGTGTAGACTCTGATCAAATGCCATGATATGTTGTGTCTGATCAGGGTCTTCACTATTTGTTTAGGCTTGTCTGTCCCAATACTTAGGGGTAATCTGTTAACCCTTCTCTTGCTGAACACATCATGCCCTGTCTTAGCAAACAGTATAGATCCAGATCAGTTGGCTTCTGAAGAAGCCAATTGATCTGGATCATACTGTTTGTCATTAAATATGTGAATTTCTATCAAAAACCTGGATCAAGTAATCTGATTGGCTGGAATTAGAATGGGCGTGGCATCTTAATTTATTCAGCATGACAATGATTAGAGTTTAATACTTTCTTTTGCTGCAAATAGATAAATTTATAGTCCAGTCCTTATCTTTAATATACTGAAAATATAAAATTTTGCATGCTAAATGTCCTAAGATTTTGAACACTCATACTGTTTTGGCTAAAATTCTGGGCCCAGTTGTTCAAAGCATCGTTAGCTTAACGAGCTCGTTAAGGGTCATTTTGTTAACTGTTTTAGTGGATTCAATACACAATATTCTGATATTTTTTGCTGAAAAAATTTGAGTAGCTACTCCCATTTTTTCAGCAAACAATTTCAGCATATTTGCATATCACTTGATGTAAATTTGAATGAATCGTTAACTAACGACTGAACAACTGGGCCCTGCTTTTTACACAGTTGTTTCTTAAAACTCTTATTGGAATGGCAAACAATGAAGATCCTGATCAGACTGCTCCTTCAGGAGCAGTGTGATCTGGGACTGCTCTGTTTGTATGTGACATTTTGTCAGAAACTTTGGTGTAAGAAATTCTAGGACAATTATCATACTTAACGTTTCCGACTAAATGGCATATCCAGACAGTGCAGACCCAGATCAGACTGCCAGTCTGATCAGAGTCTACACTGTTTGCCATTCCACCAAATATTTTTCAAAACAAATGCACAGAAGAAAAAAAAATCAGATCAAAAGAAGTATAATATAAAGTGTTCAAAATTTTGGAAAATTTACTGTAAATAGTGGCAAATTGAACTAGTCAGTGCATGTGTACCATCATTCCAGTTATAGCAAGCACACTCCCCGTCCCCCCACCCCACCCCCTACCCCCTCATCCAACCCCCATTTTGTCAGAAAAGTTGAGGACAATTTTAGGACAAGTCCCATATGTTGAGACAGTTCTAATGAGTACCACCAACCAGGGCTCTGGAAATTTTGAAATCTGAATCGGTCCAGCCGATAACGATGACGTCATCAATGAGCCCATTTCCAAAAAAGAAAATACGTGTATATCACCTGTCACGAAAACTAATGACAATTGGCAGTCCTATAACTCCTTTTAAATAATACACCTCAACTCCGTTATATGACGGAAGTCCGGGTACAAGGAGCATGATCAAAGCTGGCGTCATCAATAAATACAGTCAGGTATGTAAAAAGAAAGAAAAAAAAAAACAAAAAAAAAAGAATAAACGGTTTTGTTGTTATTTCCACCTCCGCAGGGTTTTCCTAAACTATTTATAAACAACTGATTCCCGTCTTGTATAGCGCGAAGACGGCGGGAAACAGGAGAGACGGAACGAAACGACTTTCATGGACCTAATTAGGCCTGCGCCACGGGCGGTTTTGCAGTTTTCAGTGTTTCAAGATTTAATCAGACTGCTTAAATTTTAAGCACTGACCAATCTTGCCTAGCGCAAGTGGTGCATTACTTATTTTTACTGTGAAATCTACCTTGAATTATACTGAAGTGTTACGGCAATCAACAAAAAAAAAAAAGAAAAAAAAGAAGCAATCAATTATGCCCAGATCAGACGCCGTTGTATGCGACATCTGATCAGGACGTACACGGTTTGGGAATTTATTTATCGAATCTGGGACCGACAAACTGTGTTGATCAAAACAAAAAAGAAGAGGAAGAAAACGGGTGCGTTCAAGCGGTGCATTCTTTTATCACTCTCAGTAAAGCGACCTTTGATCTTTTGGACACGCCGACTGCACCTGGATGTTTTGCAGTCTCAGTGTATTTACACGTGTCACACAAACGGATTAATTATCAGACTACCGTTACTGATGATTCGTGTTAATCGCTTATTTACCGCACAAAGGTCAGTGAAGTGTTGATTTTTTGACAATGTTCGGATAATGACGTAATTAATTTGTGCTGCGGGTAGGTTGCCGTTATTCAGCTGTCTCTCCAATATACATGTCAAATGACCGTTTAGAGCCTTTTAACTACCATAATATCGCATTTAAAAGGTGCGCGGACGTAGTCAGTTTGGAAAGACTAGACCGTTTGTGATTTTTTAGACATCATTGATTTGTGAAAATTGGTTGGTTTGGGAAATGTCGGACCGATTTATTAGCGTTTTGGGGTGTTTGAAATCGGTCCAGAATTCTTAATTTCGGTCCAGACCGGCTATTTTTCCGGTTTTCCCGAGCCCTGCCACCAACATATGTTTTTATGGAGAAATAAGAAACAATTGTTAGTCGGCCTCAATGGCTCAGTTGGATGCGTGTCCGACTGGAAACCAGGAGGTTGCGGGTTCAACCCCTGCTGCTGTCGGCAACATTCGATCATGAAATATTTTCTACGGTCATTCTCTCCCTTCGGCTGATTTAAAAAGGGCAGTTGTCAGTTTCTGGCAAAAGAATGTGCACAATACTGGTTAACCGCTTAGAGGACTAAGCTTGCCCAGTAAACGTGTGGTTAGGTAAACTGACCGTGCTCGACATGAACCCATTGGGTTGACTGGGCAGTAAAACCTCAACACAAACACAAAAGAACCTTTGTTGCACAGTCTGTTCAGGCCATTTACTACTTGCACTCACAAAATTTTGCATGAATAGCTGTAGACTGATCCCTGTATTATTGCACAGTCTGTTCAGGCCTTTTACTACTTGCACTCACAAAATTTTGCATGAATAGCTGTAGTTTGACCTTAATGATCCTGATACGGTTGTACATGTTGATCTGGTCCTTCACTGATACTGTGTGTGTCATAGCCCCACGTAAGAGAAATAACCAGGGCCCAGTTGTTCAAAACTAACAATGTCGTTAGTTAACATATCATTAAAATCTTGATCATTAAATATGGCATATACACTAATATTTTTGCTGAAAAAATATGAGTAGCAAAATGCAAAAGCTACTCACATTTTTTTTTCAGCAAAAATACATGTGAATTAGATATTATTCTTACTAGAACAGTTAACATTTTGACCACTAACGAGCTTGTTAAGCTAACGATGCTTTGAACAACTGGGCCCAGAAAATTATTTTTCTTATTTTACCACGGAAACTTCTGTTTCTAATGAGTATCCACGTTTTTATAGAGAAATAAGAAAAATATCAGTACCTTTTGGTGAAAATTATTTTGTCCCAACCATTTTGTTTGTAGCTGAAATGTTTTCTTCCTTATTGCAGGTATTGGCTTTGGTGGCTTATGGAGATTTGCCGGGACTTACACGAAGGTTGGTTTCTCTTGCTTCCAGTTAGTTAACCTTTGACTTGATAAATTTAACCCATTGTAGACTGAATGAACTCCCCCACACTATATATTGAAGTCTAATTTCAATTTTAGGTGTGTCCGGCTATGAGATTTAGATATTCTTAAAGAAAAATGGCTAAACTATTTGCAAACAGTGCAGACCCTGATCAGATGCTGCATTCTGTGGCGTCTGATCTGGGTCTGCACTGTTTGCCATTTACCCTTTTAGGGGTCTCCAGACTACAACGGGTTAACCTTTGACCTGATGTATTTAAGTATTCAAGATGAATGAAAGGGATATTACTTTGACCAGATTAGGCTATTTTCATTTATTTAATTTGTTTCTTGCTTTGACCAGATTAGGCTATTTTCATTTATTTAATTTGTTTCTTGCTTCCAAAGTGTCCCTCTTGTCAGAATTTAACCCTTGTCCTGCTGAGCCCGGATATACCCTGCCTTTGCAAACAGTGTAGATCCAGATCAGTTGGTTTCTGAAGAAGCCAACTGATCTGGATCTGCACTGTTTGCCATTAAGTATATGAATTTATATCAACAATCTGGATCAAGTAATCTGATTGGCTGAAAATTAGAAATGGGTGTGGCATCTTAATTTATTCAGCAGGACAAGGGTTAATGATCTTAAAGAAATGAACTGACTGCCAGGAGGGGTGAGCAGGGCTGAACGGAGTCTTTCCATAGAGTATTGCTGCTTTAAGAAAGGACCCATATTCTAGAAAAGCAAATTCTTTCCTGCTAGACTGGTCTTCCTTTGAGAAGGGAAGCAGTGCAAAACAGCAAAACTCTCTCTCTCACACATTGAAGCGTATCCATTCACCTTAAACACCTTAAATATTGACTGACATTTTTAATTGTGCGTGCATGTATTTGTGTGTGTGTGCATGCGTGCGTGCGTGTGTGTTTTCAGAATATCTCCTTTTGAGGTTGCCTACGGAAGAATTTAACCCTTAAAGTGCTAAGCAAAATATGTTGTCTTCTGTAGTTGTGATAAGCACTTTAAGGGTTTATTTTAAATGTACCTCTTATAAATATGCAAATCTACCATTAAAAATGGCAATTTTATTTTCAAGTTTGATTTCTCTTTCAGTCTGCACAGAGCAAGGACACAGCAGAGCTGTTTGTCAATTGCCTAGAGGCAATGATGGTGGAGACGTGTCTCCCGGGTGATGACCTCGATATTCTGAATCCATATCCCAGCTCTCTCGGAATTTCCTCCAACCTGAATCTCTCGAGTTCCATGTCAAGCTTGAGTGTGGGAAGCATGCATTCCCCGACTGACAAGGATAGTCTCACTGATAAAAATGGAGGTGGTCCAAATGGGGCGCGGATAAGGCATGGCTCGGCGAATAACGTGTCGAGCAAGAATAGAGCTGGAAGTTTCAAGCGAAAGGACAGTAAAAAGAAGATTGATAGTTTGGATTAAACCTGTGATGAAGATTGATATACGTGTAGTCTGGATTAAGTACGTAAAAGGATGACAGATGGTATGGATAAAAAAGCTAGTTTTAAGCTAGATTTATCTGGAATATAGTTTCCATAGTTTCAGATAAGATGAGATTTTGGTTTCAGATAATTTAACATAGCTCTTGATAAGACGTGTTTGTTAGTCCAAAAGTATTGATATTTTGCTTATTTCTTCACGAAAACATATGTTGTGGGTACTCATTAGAAGCTCCTCGGCAAAGCACTTCTAAAGAATACCAACAACATGTTTTTGTGGAGAAGTAAGAAAAATATTTATCTGATACCCACTCTTATCTTGACCTATGATTTAAAATTATTCTTTTTATTATTTTGCACCAAAACATATTTTGTGGATAATCATTTGAATTACCAAAATAATTCTGATGAATATAATAACATGTTTTAAACCTGAAAGTGTCAAGCATAATAGTAGCAGACAACATTGACAAATTATTTTTTTATTTTTCAGAGAAAATATGAAGATATTTCATATGAATCAACTGCTAGATGATTCACATGAAATATCAAGTTTTATTTTCTCTGAAAAAAAAAAAAAAAAATGTTGTCTGCTGCAGTTGTGGTTAGTGCTTTATGGGTTAGTGCAAAAATAATAATAAAACTTCTGTGTACCAGTTTTATCTGAAGTTTTTTTTTTTGTTTTGTTTTTTTTTTTTTTTTTTTTTTTTGTGTGTGTTTTTTTTTTTTGTTGTTGTTTTTTTGTCATTTTTTTTTTTATTTGTCTGAACTACAAAGATTTGACTATGACCCATGTTAATGATCATGTGACCAAGTGAATATATTTATATTATTTATCATATTGTAACAGGATGCCAGATAAACAGGTCTTCTGACAAATATTTTTTTTTTCTGTCACAAAAATCATGTTTTACCATTGTCAGAACCATTTTTCTGGGAGATCCCAGAAGGTTTCTTTTCTGGAAGAAATAAGTATTAGATATTTGTACCTTAACCTTTACTGCTCACTGGGCTAATTCAGCAGATGACAAATTGATGACATTTTTTCATATTTTTCTCAGAAAAGAGGATTTGACATTTCATGCAAATTGTCTCCATTGGAGACAATTTGCATGAATGTCAAAACCTGTTTTCTTGGAAAAATAAGAAAAATATTCCAATATGTTGTCTGCTGATAATTTTACCCGCAATGCTGAGCATTAATTTTCCAAATAATTATCTGGCACCCTGATTGTAAGATTATAGATGTAAACAAAAATCAAACATTCATGCACTGCATATGCTTAAAGCTGTATGCATTCTACCTCTTGTTGTCTCCCTTCCATGGCTGAAATAGGCTGTATTAGGCTTATTAGGGGCTATTTGTGGCCCCTTTTATTGGGGAGTTGTTTTATTTCATTCGGCTTGCCATTTGTATGTAAATTCTGGACTGCATTTACGTTAAAGGTGTATTTTATTTAAAGTCTGTTAATTTTTCTTATACAGAATTTGAGACCTTGTTTCGTGGCATATATATAATAAGTCAGTGTTTATTTGTTTCCATATATGGAAATTGAGATGTGGTCTTGCATCTAAAATGCCTGTTAGTATTCTGATGTTTCTCCAAGTTATGAAAGGGCCTAGCTGATATGTATAGTTATCAGGTCCAGAAAAGAGAGGTATCCAGATATTTTTCTTATTTCTCCACGAAAACATATGTTGTGGGTTCTCAATAGAAGTTCCTCAGAGAGGTGCTTCTAATGAGTACCCACAACATATGTTTTCGTGGAGAAATAAGAATTTTTCTTATTTCTCCACAAAAACATATGTTGTGGGTACTCATTAGAAGTGCTTGTTAAACATACATTGTGGGTACTCATTAGAAGTGCCTCAATGAGGCACGTCTAATGAGTAATACAATATATGTTTTTGTGAAGAAATAAGAAAAAATATAAACATTTTTTGGGTGAAAAAAAAGCCTTAACTGGAGCTGTGGTATAATCAGATGATATAGTTATATTCTTATAGAGTATCATAGCTCTTGATAAGATGCTTTTTTTTAATCCAAAAGTATTGATATCTTTCTTATTTCTCCACAAAAACGTATGTTGTGGGTACTCATTAGAAGCGCCTCGATGAGGCACTTCTAATGAGTACCCACAACATGTTTTTGAGGAGAAATTAGAATAATATTTACCTAATACCCACTCTTATCTAGACTATGGAGCATGTAATTTAGCATCAGATATTCACAGATTGAATTATGTGTACAATTTACCGTAATTATGCTAAATATTTGGGCACATTGTTACCACTCTGAGCAGATTCAGCAGATGACTGATATTTTTCTTGTTTTTCCAAGAAAATAGACAGACATTTCTTGCAAATTAAGAACCTGTGGAACTTCTATTGAGTACCCACAACATAGGTTTTCATGGAGAAATAACATTTTTCATTAGAAATAAAAAAAAAAGAGTTGCTCTGACTGGTGATCAGGAGGTTGCGGGTTCTGACCCCGCTGGGTGTAGCAACATTCTTTCATAGAGATTGATCATGAAACATTTTCTTTGGGCATTCTCTCCCTTCTGCTGCTTCAAGAAGGGCAGTTGGCAGTGTCTGGCAAAAGAATGTGCACAATACTGGTTAACCGCTTAGGGGACTAAGCCTGCCTAGTAAAAGTTGTAAACTGACTGCATTTGCCATGAGTCCATTGGACTGGGCCATAAAACCACCACAACAAAAAACAGTTGCTTATCTGGAACTGTGATACGGTATCCTGAACTGGGTAACAGCATGAGAAATGAACCTAATGACATGTGCTGCCAGTGAAAACACAGTTCTGACCACAAATTGCTCCCAACTCTACTTCAGAAGGTCCTGGATTTGAATCTCACCTGCTCCCAACTTGCTTTTGGAGGCCATAGATTTGACTCCTCCTGACGGCGGAATTCAGCCCATGACTTTATGTTGCTTTATTGGACAGAGCCTTTCATTAACACCCTTCCATTGTCTCAGTATGACTTAAATAATGATGAATTGGATGTAAAACACAGTATCACAGACAGCCTGCACATTCTCACCAGTCTGATCAGGGCCTACCCTGTTCATTAATATATTCTACAGTATCATGTGATAATACATCATCACGAAAACACGCCTATATAATATTGGCCCCCTTAAACCCCATGTTTATATAGTAAAACTGGGGTTTACAGGGGTATACATTATTTTTCTTATTTCTGCTCAAAAACATAGATTGTGGGTACTCATTAGAACTGCCTCGCTGAGGCGGTTCTAACGAGTACCCACAATCTATGTTTTGAGCAGGAATATGAAAAATACCAGTGTTTTTTTATCTGATTTTTTTTTTTTTAGTTTTTGGAGGTGAAATTTTCTATATATTTGAATATGCATGTTTTTGTAATGTGTATAAATGATCAGTGGAATCACAGGCTGCATATCTCCAGATAAGGCACTGTTTTCACATGATGAAAACACGTCTATTCAAATGTATTGAGAATTTTACCACCAAAAAATGAAAATTTTCAGATAAAAGTTCAGATATTTTTCATATTCCTGATCAAAATATAGATTGTGGGTACTCATTAGAACCATCTCAGAGAGGCAGTTCTAATGAGTACCGACAACAGGATTGCCACGGTCTGGGCAAAAAGTCTGGAAAATAAAAAATTTTCCAGGTCAGGGAAAAGTCAGGGAATTTTGGTTTAAGTCAGGGAAATGGAAAAAAAACTGACAAAAGTCAGAGAAGAGTCAGGGAATTTAAAAATTTTCTGAAAACTGAGATGGCTGTGGCAGTCTCTTTAATTTTCAGAAACATAAATTTACTGAATTGGCCTCATTCTTTTGTTAAATGATGTTTTTTCTCTGAAAGTAAGTCTCTTTTGGAAGATTTGATGGCTGAGGACAGCTGTAAGGGGAGCTGGGATGTGGTCGAAAATGTCTGGGAAATGCTGAAAAGTCAGGAAAAAGTCAGGGAATTTTGAAATAGAAAATGAGTGGCAACCCTGCGTGACAATTTATGTTTTTGAGCAAGAATAAGAAAAATAACGTATACCCCTGTAAACCCCAGTTTTACTGTACAAAAGTGGGGTTAAAGGGGGTCAAAATTATACAGGTATGTTTTTGTGATGAGCTGAAAAGTCCATGTACGGTAAATGTCCTAAAATTTCATACACCAAAGTCTCTGAAAAAATGGTCTATGCAAACAGTGCAGACCCAGATCAGACTGCTCATTGAGGAGCAGTCTGATCAGGGTCTACACTGTTTGCCATTCCATTAATTATTTTTAGACAAAATGCATAACAAGCAAAATTTAGGCCAAAAAAGTATAGAATAAAATGTTCTAAATTTTAGGACATTTACCATATTGATATTTATTTTAGTTCTTCTTGAAAAAGTATGTTGCAGGTACTCATTAGAATTGCTTCAGCAAGGCACTTCTGATGCAGTACTAACAATGTGTATTTTCGTGGAGCAGTAAGAAAAATAGTACCTGGATATCCCCGCTTATCTGTCTGCTTGTCTGTCTTCATGTGGAATGAGGTCCCTTAGTTCTTACCTTGCAGCTCAAGTAATCATGATATTGATATCAAAGATATACAAAGCTCTTTTTTGGCTGAAAAGTGAATTAAGAAAACTGTTTGTTTGGGTAATGTTTTAGCTAGAGCAATTTCCTTCCTGGTTCCAGGCTTAAATTTCTGTAATGTTGTGGACCCAGTAGCACAAAGCTTCAGTAGTTTAATAAAGTTGATAACTCAAAGCTTCAGTAGTTTAATAAAGTTGATAAGTCAATATTTTCATTAAATAATTTTACAAAATTGTAATTATTGTGATAAAAATTTATGGAAAAACAAAAATCGGAGTTTATTTTACACTTCTTTCAGAGCAGATGTCTGATGACTGCTCACTGACCAATCTTTTTTTTCTGCTGGAAGGTGTCTTTAAATAATGTTTATAATGAAAATATCTACAATCTACTCTCTTATTTTAAGAGCATTTGATTTAAAAATTATTTGTTCTAAATGTTCTGGCAGGCAGGCTTGAGCAAACAATGTAGACCTGAAGTCAACCAAAAGTCTACTGAGCGCCCACCACATATGTTTATATGGAAAAATAAGAATGATGTAATGTGGATACAGCTTCTTATCTCATTACGCAAGCACGCCTATTCATATATATTGACAATTTTACAACCCAAAAAAAGAAAATTTTCAGATAAAAAAAATCCGATATTTTTCATATTTCTGTTCAAAACATAGATTGTGGGTACTCGTTAGAACCGCCTCAGCGAGGCGGTTCTAACGAGTACCCACAATCTTATGTTTTTGAGCAGAAATAAGAAAATTAATGTTTACCCTAGTAAACTTCAGTTTTACTATATAAAAGTGGGGTTTAAAGGGGTCAAAATCATATAGGTATGTTTTCGTGATGTGAAGCTGTGGTCTACACATTCCAACAGTTTTTACACACATCAGCAGATAGTAAAAAGCCTTTTCCAAAGTTTATGACTTGTATTATAAGGTAGATGTCCTGGGCCCAGTTGTTCAAAACTAACAATGTTGTTAACGTATCGTTAAAACTTTGATCATTAAATATGGCATATACGCTAATATTTTTGCTGAAAAAATGTGAGTAGCTTTTGCATTTGCAAAAGCTACTCACATTTTTTCAGCAAAAATATCTGTGAATTAGATAATGTACTTACTAGAACAGTTAACGTTTTGACCACTAATGAGCTTATTAAGCTAACGATGCTTTGAACAACTGGGCCCAGGTATTTCAGATGAATAAGTAAGCTAACGATACTTTTGAACTCTTTGGCCCTGTTATAACTCTGTTGGCAATACTCTGATGTTTGTTTGACACCTGTTAATAATTTGTTACATTGTGATTTGTTGATTATTTGAGCCGTGCCATGTTAAAATGTGTCATCAGGCATATGCGGGCAGTGAAGGATCAGATCAGCCAGTATGTCCGCGCAATTTGATCAGGGCCTTGGCTGTCCACAAACAGAATCATTGGATACTACAGAAAAAATGTATGAATGGAGAGCAAAGGCCCGGATGATACTTTGCGCATATGCAGGATGATCTGAATCAATGCATTTTGCACATGTTCGAAGACACTTTTTCGCTTGACGCGGCCTGTTTATAAGTAAAATGGCAACTGTTGTACCAGTTATCTATTGTGAGCTTAATTGTGTAGGCACACGGAAAAAGGGACCTTATGGTTTTCCGGTTGCGGTTCTTCAAATGCACATGCCCAGTCACCTATTTGGGCTACAGACATGCGTTTTTTGCTTGAAGGTTCCTCTAAGCCTCTACTATATGTCTGCAAACAGCAAAAGCTCTGGCAAGACTGCGCTTAAGCCTGAACCTTTGCTGGTCACCTATGTGATATGTACCTTTTCTCATGTGCTGGCTCAATTTTCATGCACTCATTGGCTCGTCTCCAGATAACTAATTCTTTTGGAGATATTTTTTTGTTTGATGTATTTTCTATTTCTCCACAACAGTGTGTTCTGAGAAAATAGTTTTTATTTCATAAAGAAACATAGCTCTACATAAGGGGCATATCCAGATGAATATTTTTATATCTACATGAAAACACAGGTAGTGGGTGCAAAGAACTGTCTTACAATTCTGATGAGTACCCAAAACAGATTTCCTGGTGGTTTCCAAAAAGTAGTCAAGTTACTGGTTAAAAACAAACTGAAGAAAAACAAACTGTCTTATCTAGAGCTATGAAGTGTGTACAGAAAAGTTTTTCTTGGTGAAATAAGAAAAAAAAAAAAACTATTTGACTACTCTGCTATAAGACTACTCTTCTATACACTACCCTGCTATGCTATAAGACTATCCTGCTATGCTGTAAGACTATCTTGCTATAAGACTACCATGCTATAAGACCACCATGCTGTTAAACTACTTTACTTTAAGACGGATATGTTATTATACTACCCTGCTATAAGACTACCCAGCTAAATGCTTCTCTGCCATAAAACTACACTGCTATAAGACCTCTCTGCTATAAGAAAACTCTGCAATTAATCTACTTGCTGTAAGACTACCCAGCTACAAGACTACTCCGCTATAAGACTTCTCTGCTACAAGACTGCCCTGATGTAAGACTTCTCAACTTTAAGACTACCTTGCTATAAACATTTAATCTCTTGTTATAAGACTGCTATAAGACTACCCTGATGTAAGACTATCCTGATATAACACTACTCCTCAGTAACTACCCTGCTATCAAACTACTCCATTGAAGGACAACACCACAACAAGACTACCCTGCTGTACCACTACCCTCCTATAATGCTATAAGACTACTCTGTTATAAGACTGCTTAGCTATAAGACTACCCTGCTATAAGACTGCTATAAAACTACCCTACTGTAAGACTATTGTTATAATACTGCTCTAAGACTACTCCACTATAGAACTACTCTCCTACAAGTCTACTCCACTATAAGACTAACCTGTTAAAAAACTTCTCTGCTACAAGACTACTTCGCTATAAGTCTACCCTGCTATAATACTGCTATAAGATTACCCTACTGTAAGACTACTCAGTTATAAGACTACTGCTATAAGAATACTTCGCTATAAGACTACCCTGCTGGAGCCTTATGGCTCATAGACTTTAACGTAATAAAGTATTGAGAATGAATAATACTAAAAAGATACATAATAATGCATTGACTAAGATGAAATGTTGACCTATTTTCTTGTAGGGAAAAAAATCAGAAAAACATCACTTTTTTTCTGCGGAGTAGTAGAGATTAATGCTGCACTTAAGAAAAGTAAAGACAGCGAATGTTCTAAATATTTGAATAATATAAGGTCAAAATTTATAAACTTTCCTCACCATTTAAACAAAGGGAAATAACCAGTTTTGCAAAGGGCCTTTGCAAAATTAGTTGCTTCCCTGAGGGAATTTTTATATTTTTCTTTATGATATCGTGATTTTAATGTTTGAATTTTTAGAACATTTACTAGACTGGTTTGGGAAAATTAAATTCTGGTGAGTGAAGCAAAAAGAAAATTCCATTGAATTTCGATAATCCGTCTATAAAATACTGATTGTGTAACATGCAGCCATGCCAAGTAAAAACATGTCTTTAATTCAAACATGTGAAATTTGTAGATTCAAGTCATTCTGCTCATCCTTAAACTCTCATCAGGCCATTTTATCCTGTGTTGATATATTTTACTGTATCCAATGATTATAAAAGTGAACAGAAAAGGCCCTGATCAGACTGGTTGCACATGCTGACCTTGACCTTCACTGTTTGCATATGCTTCTAAGACACTTTTGCTGGACGCACATATAGCCTGTCGTATAGTATGCTATAATGAGTTTATTTTATCAGAGGAAAATTATGTTATTAAATTAACTGTATATGCCCTGAACTTGGAACAGTTTATTCCATACCTTTTTGGCTTAAACATTGCTTTTTATGCAGTTCTTTCTTAAAATACTTGGTGGAATGGCAAACAGTGTAGACCCTTATCAGACTGCAGGAGCAGTCTGATCTGGGTCTTCACTGTTTGCATGTGCCATTTTGTCAGAATTTTTGGTGTACGAAATTTTAGGACATTTACTGTATGTATTACAAATGAAACTAAAGCAATCCATTGGGACTGGTTATAAGAGAAAAAATGTATTAAGATTATGGTTAACATCCCAAAATTTGGAACACCAAAGTTTCTGACAAAATGTCCTATGCAAACTGTGCAGATCCAGATCAGGGTCTACACTGTTTGCCATACCACTCAGAATTTTAAGAAACATTTGCATAAAAAGCAAAATTTAGACAAAAAAATCATTGAATAAAGTGTTCGAAGTCTTAGGACATATGTCGTAAATTTGTTGTTTATTGTGTATATAGAAATCTCTAAGATGGTCACCTTACCAGCAAGTTTTGCTGGTCCAGTCCCTGTCCACTGAACGCCATTTGTATATAATCTGTATGAAGTCAACCTGTTTATAATAGTCACCATTTTTACCGACATATCGCTTCTGATATTACTTCCCAAAAGTGACCATTTTAGAAGATTTGTATACATTAGGGCTGCAGATTTATTGAACCATTACAGAAGAAATACGCCATTTTGGTTATTGGTCAGGAAGACCCAGATCAGCCATCACATTCATACAGTCTGATCAGGGTCTTCAATACCTGCTTACAGAACAATTGGTATATATCATAGCTCCAGATAAGATGCTTTTTTTTTTTCCAACCAAAACTTGTTGATATTTTCCTTATTTTGCCACAAAAACATATGTTGTGGTTTTCATTAGAAGCGCCTCATCGAGGCGCTTCTAATGAGTACCCACAACATATGTTTTGTGGAGAATTCAGAAAATATTTTTTCTCGATAATCCCTCTTATCTGGAGTTACGTTATATGTATAAATTACTGTATTTACCCTTAATATTGGGACATCTTAACTCCTTACCATACAAGTCCTAAAATTTCAGCAAGTCCATTTACTACCTGTTCATGTGTTCAAAAACTGATGGATAAGTGGCAGACATTATAGTCCTAGATCAGGCGCCGCAATGCGGCATCTGATCTGGGACTATACTGATTGCTCTGATCAGGAGGTTGCGGGTTCGACCCCCGCCGAGTGGGCAACATTCTTTCTTGGAGATTGGACCATGAAATATTTTCTGTGGTAATTCACTCCCTTCTGCCAATTCAAGAAGGGCAGTTGTCAGTTTCTGGCAATTGAATGTGCATGATTCTGGTTAACCCCTTTCAGGACTAAGCCTGCCCAGTAAATTGACAGTATCCCATTGGGTTGACAAGACCATAAAACCTTAACACAAATAAACAAACAGTCTGGTTTACCTATACTACCTGATCAGACTCTTTCTGTGGTGTCTTGTCTGGGTCTACACTGTTTGCTTAGGCCTATCTGTCCCAGTACTTTGGGTAAATACAGTAGCCATGCCATGAAAATGGGGTCCTTCGCCAAACGAAGACTGAAGGCTCGGGTCAGCCTGCAGTATATTTAAGGCCTCTGCTGGTCGCTCCTAGAAACAAAGGCTAGTATTGAATGTACACCGCAAACTCTTTATAACACTTCTGCTGAGATCCAAAGCAAAAAGCATCTTTGCTAAACAGCTGTGTCGTAGCCAAACAAAAATATAGATTTATACAGAAAAATGACCATAAATTGTCATTGTTTTCTATATAATCTGTATAAAAATGTACATTTTTTAACAAGAATGTACAGATTATATAGAAAAATATGACCATAAATGGTCATTTTTCTATGTAATTTGTACATTTTTGTTTGGATACAATAAAACTTTAAATGTGTAGATTATATAGAAAATTACCATAAATGGTCATTTTTCTACATGATCTATACAATTTTGTTTGGATACAACACTTTTGGGGTCCACCTTTAAAATGTCTATTATTCGAAACCGCCTTATAATAAACCGATAAATAGGGTCCATCAGCTCCTGGTGACCTTGCCCAATGACCCCATTTTCATTGACACAACCCATATGATTTGTTAACTTTTGCATGTTGAATATGATATTAGCAAATGATAAATAAGAGAGTTTTCTTACATAGTTTTGATCTTTCCTTTATATGGGAGACAGTTTTATATAAACTGTCAAGCCTTATTTTCTGAGAAAAATAAGAACATTATATGGGGAATGAATACACTTTTAAGGGGAGAAAGTATAATTTTATGGGAGACAGTTCTGTCAAAACTGTGTTTGGTTCCCTTATGAAAAGGGGTCTACTGTAAAAGATAAGAATTTGCTTCCCATGTGAGTAAAAATTTTGTTTTTGCATAGACCCCTTTTAGGAAGGGGATTCCTTCTGAAAGGGGTCTACTTAAAAAGAAAAGAATTTGCTCCCTTTGGGAGCAAATTTTTTCCTTTTAGAGTAGAACCCTTTTCAAACCCCTTACTGGAAGTGGGGGTTGGCATACAAACAAGTGAAAAGGAAGTTAAAAATGTTTTGTCTCCCTTGTACAAAATTGCAAAAAAATCTACCAACTCTTATCAAGCCCACTTAAAATGTCGTCTGCTGATATTGAAATTAACATGTAAAGAGTTACAGAGACTGAAATAGAATCATTGAAAACCTACAATTTCATATAATTCCTAAAATACCGAGTTCAAACAGAAAATAAAAACAAAAAAACATAGAGTGTAATAATTTTAACTTGTGAAGTTTTGTCTCAGAGTGCACATTGTTACATATCGTCATGAAATGTATAGTTGTTGACTATTTTCCATTATCATGTGATTGTGCTAGACATGTGATTTTTTAATGCAAATGTGAGGCGCTCCGAATAGAGAATGACCCTTTGACATACACTACCAGTGTTGAATCAAATCAGCCTATGCATCCATGTGGTCTGATCAGGGTCTATGCTGGTCAGTAATAGAGTGAGTAAGGTCCTCAGATTATGGTAGTGAACACTTAAGACACTGATGGCATTGCACCGATGTGCAGGCTGATCCGAGTCTGTGCTAGTCATATGTCATAAGATTGATTTCTGTTTGAAGTCCCTCATATTATTATTTGATGTATATTTGCCACTTAACCTTTTATAATGCTCTCCGAGTAAATTCAGCAGACAACTTCAGTCCAGTCTCATTTTCTCGACTCCGCTTACCTAGAATAACCGCTTATCTCGAAGTGAAAATCCAGTTCCTGTTTTAACATGGAAATTTAACAACAGGTAACAAAATATTGTGAAAAAGAGGAGAAATTGCTCCTAAGGAGCAATTTCTTCTCTTTTCCACAATATTTTCAATATATCTCAACTCCAGGAGTCAAATTACATTTTCATTTGTGAAAAGTGGCTGTTTGATTTACTTTGTCCTCAATTCTGCAAATCTGATCTGTCGAGGTATGGATATCTGGAAATATTTCAGAGAGTCCCTTGGACTTTGAGATAATGTGTGTTGACTGTATTTGATAACATTTTTTTTATGATTTTTCCAGAAAGTAGGGTTTGACATTTTATGAATATCATCCCTTAGGGACAATTTGTGTGATATGTCAAATCCTATTTTCTGGTATAAGTATAAAAAAAAAAAAAAATCAAAATGTTGTCTGCTGAAAATTTTACACAACATACTTATCTGTCAATGAGAAAATGCTTTTTGCAGTTTATGCAGACAGTAATTGCCAAGGTCAGCCTTTCCCTTTCTCTCTCTCACACACACACACACACACACACACACACACACACACACACACACACACACACACACTAACATCATAGGTAAATTTCCTCTGATGAAGCATCCATTTATTCAGACGTATTTAACTAGCTACGCGTTGGCATGTGGTTCATAGCTCCAGATATAGGTGGTACTTTTTCAACCAAAAATTAATATTTTTCTTACTTTTCCACAGAAATATATGTTGTGGGTACTCATTTGAAGTGCCTCAGTGAGGCACTTCTAACGAGTACACACAATATGTTCTTGTGGAGAAATAAGAAATATATTTACCAGGGCCCGGTTGTTCAAAGCCTCGTTAGCTTAACAAGCTTGTTAAGGGTCATTTCGTTAACTGTTCTAGCAGATTCAATACACAATATTCTGATATTTTTTGCTGAAAAAATGTGAGTAGCTTTTGCACAGCAAAAGCTACTCACATTTTTTTCAGCAAAAAATTTCAGCATATTTGCTTATCACTCGATGTAAATTTTAATGAATCATTAACTAACAACATCGTTAGCTTTGAACAACTGGACCCTGGGCTCTGTTGTTCGAAACTAACGATGTCATTAGTTAACGTATCGTTATGAGGGTCCTGCAAAAAGTTTTGTCACTGGGTTCGGATTACTTCATTGCTACCTTTTGTCAAACATATTTTTATTTTTATTACAAACCTTCAATGTATTCCTCCTTTTCTGAAACACATTTTTGTAACCTTTTTACCCAGTCGCGAAAAGCAGATAAATAGTCTTCTTTTGGTATCTGTTGGAGACACTGATAAATAGCGCTGCCAAGAGAACTTCTAGATGTATACTTATTTCCAGAAAGCATTTTCTTAAGCCTTGGAAATAAAAAGAAGTCACAGGGACTCAGGTCAGGTGAATAAGGTGGATGGTTTAAAACTTTCACCTTTTCAGAAGCCAAAAAAGACTTAACAAGCTCACACTTCTGAATTTCAGTGTCCCAGGGGTGTTTATTAGGATAAATATAGTACTCTGTGTACCAACGATGAAGATAGGCAGTGTTATGAAATCCAGTTTTATTATGACATAAATCTTGGTATTAAACTTTTCAGGTTGCAAGTTTGATCCCTGCTGGGTCCTGCAATATTCTTTCATGAAGATTGAAATATTTTCTATGGTCATTGTCTCCCACTGATTCAAGAAGGGCAGTTATCATGTTTCTTGTGAAAGAATGTGCACATGTACTGGTTAACCACTTAGAGCGCTAAGCCTGCCCAAGAAAGGTTTGGTTAGGTGAACTAACTGGCTTGACATGACCATAATAGTGTTGACTGGGCCATTAAATTCCAAACCAGCCAACCTTGGGTATGCAAGTTCCCATCCGTCCATGTACTTACGTCAACCCTAGCATCCTCTCTAAATGAAGTCTACAATTTCTAAACGTTTACAGTTAGTTTCATTTGACCTATTGTTTTATCTCAATGAGCTAAACAAGGATGACAACTCTCACTTTTCTGGTACTTGTGTTATATGCCCTTGGCCAAAAATTTCATATTTTAGTATACAGGTTTGACATGAACTTGAACAATCTTAGTAAATATGGTAAGCTCTGAAATTGGAGCATACACCCTGTGTTAGTCAGTATAATAACCATAATGGCTCATGATAAATGTATAAATATTGTTCCTTATTTCTCCATGAAAATACAGTTGACTCTCGTTATCTCGACCTCGCTTATCTCGAATAACCGCTTATCTCGAAGCGAAAATCTGGTCCCTGCCTATACATGAAAACCTAACAACAGATGGAAAATATTGTAGAAAAGAGGAGAAATTGCTCCTAAGGAGCAATTTCTCCTCTTTTCCACAATATTTTCAATATATCTCTAACTTCAAAAGTCCAATTACCTATCAGTTTGTTAAATGTGGTTAATCAAATTATTTTTTCCTCAATTCTGCAAACCTGATATGTCGAACTACGGATATCTCGAAGTATTTCAGAGAGTCCCTTGGAGTTCGAGATAACGAGAGTCGACTGTATGTTCTCTAATCTTACAGGATCCCAAACTTTAAGCTCCTCCATGTATGCAACATTCAGATCAGCCTGCTCATTTGTGTAATTTTAGCCAGGATACATTGTTGGCTTAAAAAAACCTTTTAACCCAAGTCCTGCTCACCCCGGATATGCCCTGCCTTTGTAAACAGTGTAGATTCAGAATACATGTAGTTGGATTCAGCTGAAGCCCAACTGGTTAAAAATTAGAAGTAGGCATGGCATCTTAATTTATTCAGCATGACAAGGGTTAAATTGCACATTTTTCCAACCAGTATTCTTATTACTCCACGAAATAATTTGATGTGAATACTCATTAGAAGCGCCTCAGTGAGGCACTTCTAATTAGTACCCACAACATGTTTTCGTGTCTCCAAGAAAATGTGGCTACTCATTAGAAGTGACTCAGCAAGGCACTTCTAATGAGTATCCACAAAGTAAGTTTTCGAGGAGAAATAAGAAAAATATTTTCCTGATATCCATTCTTATCTTGAGCTGTGCTCTTTGCGGCTCTTCTGATTAGCAGTCACAGCATAAATTATGTTTTCATGGAGAAAAAGAGGCGATTCTAACTTGTAACTCCAGTATAATTTTTGTGGTGAAATAAGAAAAATATGGCATAAATTCACCTAAACACTGTATTTTATGTTTTTGTTTTGTTGAGATTTTCTAAGTGGCAAATATACATCAAAATTTAAGGCTTGCTGATTGGTTAACCATTTGTATCTGTTTGTGATCAGAGAAGACGCAGACCAGCATTTTCATCCTCTCGGGCCTCTTCTGTAACCATAGTTACCCTAGGTATTCAGACAGAGAGGGCTGAGCAAACAGTGTAAACCCAGATCAGATGCTGCAGTTGCAGCATCTGATCTGGGTTTACACTGTTTGCCACTAAAATTAAAATACATTCATCAGTTTTTAGACACATCAGTGAACAAGTAGAAAAAATGACGTGTTTAACTTTTAAGACCAGTATGGTAATGAGTTATAATGTCTCAGTACTCTGGATAAATATGGTATATACACTTGCATGTACTATAGCATCAGCCATCAGTTACTCATACCTCCAGAAAAAGATGAAAATTGAGGTGATAAACTAGAGAACTTGTAAGTTTGAGAGTACGGTTGGAATTGTTTCAGTAACAGGATTCCAGTCAGTACCTACAAGATATTTTTTGGTGGCAACTGTTAAGACTCTACTCTAACATATAATTCAATTGTATATAGCTCTAGCTGGGGTTAATTAGTTTTCTACATGAAAACAATCCCTGTAGATACTCGTTAGAACTGACTCTGCAAGCCTGTTCTAATGGGTATCCCCAGCATATGCTTTTATGCAGAAATGAGAAGAATTTGAATATGTTTTCATTTTGAAACCAAATCTTACCTTGAGCTAAATAATAAAAAAAATCATAATTTTAGGTATTTAGACTGTACCCAGAGATTTTTCATATTCATGAAAACGTGGCTACTCATTGAAAGTGCCGCCAATGAGTACCAACAATATGTTTTCATAAAAAAAAAAAAAAAAAAAAAACTTCCTTAGCTAGAGCTACCACATGGGAATAAATTCACTTTCAGGAGAGATAACTCTTTCAAAATTGTTTTGTCCCTTTCTGAAAAGAGGTCTTCCCTATAGGGTGAGAATTTGTTTCCAGAGGGAGAAAATTCTTTCCTCGTGAAGTAGACCCCTTTTCAGAAGGGACTTGGTGTGCAGTAAAGCAAACAGGAATTCACAAAGGTTGTCTTCCTTGGCAAAAATGGCAAAGTCTACAAAGTGTCCCCTCCAGTCCTCTTAACCCTTGTCCTGCTGAATCCGTATATGCCTTGCCTTTGCAAACCATGTAGATCCAGATCAGTTGGCTTCTGAAGAAGCCAACTGATCTGGATCTGCACTGTTTGCCATTCGTACAACCAGGATCAAGTAATCTGATTGGCTGAAAACTAGAAGTGGGTGTGGCATCTGAATTTATTCAGCATGACAAGGGTTAAGCTATAGTTTGTTGATGCAGTAGCTGATCTGGTTCTGATCTGTTCAGATGTGATAAAAGTGGTTTATTCTTCAGCATGCCTCATTATTGTGGTAAATCCAGTGCTATTTTGTGATCAGAAATTGATGGTATTAAAAAATACTAAAAGTATTAAAACTGGTCAGTGTTTCTCTTTGTTTCAAATCATGTGATTGTTATCAGTGTCAGGTGGCACTCCAGACTATGGAAAATGAGGTCCCAGGTTGGAGTCTCGCTGGAGGCGAAATTAAAACTTACGACTGTAAGGGCTTCAATGCACAGAGCCTTTCATTATTACCCTTCCATCATCTCAGTATGACTTAGATAAGGTTGAAAGAAACATAAGGCACCAAATCATCATTTTATAAGTGTTGACTAATGCAGAAAATCCCAACTAAAATCAGTAAGGAATTTTTCAAATAACAGAATTTTGTTGCCCTGATGATGATTCTGGGTGCTTCAAGGGATAGTGTTGAAGTATTACACATTGAATGACATGTCAAATCAAAATGAAACTAGCGCTGGTGTTTATGAAACACTATGCCCCCAACTTCTTGGCCCTAACACTGCTTGCCCCTAATAGTTATTATATGCCCATTTGAAAAACAGGACATATTATGTTATGCCTCTCGGCATCCGTCCTTCTGCAAAGTTTTCATTTCCTGATTACTCCTTCAGTTTATATTTGATCAAGCTGAAACTTGATATATAATTAGACCATGATGTGGAGCAGTGCATATTGTTTTGAGATTACACAGTCCACCAAATATTAACAGCTATGCCCCTTTGAAATTTTTTGTAAACATTTCGTTTCCGGCTAACTCCAACAGTTTACATCTAATCAAGTTGAAACTTGATACATAGTTAGATGATGATATGGAGCAGCCCATATTGTCTCCAGGTTACAGTCCACCAAATATTTACAGTTATGCCCCTTTGAAAATTTTTGTTAACTTCTCATTTCCAGCTAACTTCTCCTACAGTTTACATCCGATCAAGCTAAAACTTGATATGTAGTTAGATCAAGATGTAGAGCAGCGCATACTTATTTATAGCCCTGCTTTGAAAAAGTGGGGCTATATTGCCATGTCATTGATTCCATGACTGCAAAATTAAAATGCATTTTGCTTAATAACTTCTATGTTTGTGGTCTTACTTTAATGAAACTTATACTACACTTGGTTTCTAAGGTAAGTAAGGTGAAGCCGCAGAATAGTGGCCAAGGGCCCATGACTCTTGGAGTTATGTCCCTTGGTAGGGTTTCAAAATTTAAAATGCATTTTGCTGAATAACTTTTATGTTTGTGGTTCTACTTGAATGAGCCTTATATCACACTTGGTCTCTGAGGTAAGGAAGTTGTAGTGGCAGAATGGTGGCTGAGGGTCCATAACTCGGAGTTATGCCCCTTGGTAGGTTTTCAAAAAATTAAAATGCATTTTGCTGAATAACGTTTATGTTTGTGCTCCTACTTCGATGAAACTCATACCACACTTGGTCTCTAAGGTAAGAAAGGTGTAGTGGCAGAATGGTGGCCAAAGGCCCATAATCTTGGAGTTATGTCCCGTCATAGGTTTTCAAATTTTGCTATGAAAATTTTCGTAACAGATTTCTCAGGAACTATGAAAACTAGAAAGCTGAAAGTTTTTATAAACATAGCCAATGATTGGATTTGGATGTATAGTGTATTTTGGAATAGGGGCCAAGGGTCCATAACTCATCGAGTTATGTCCCTTGGTAGGTTTTCAAAAAATTAAAATGCATTTTGCTCAATAACTTTTAATGTTTGTGGTCCTACTTCGATGAAACTTGTACCACACTTGGGGGCTTTGAAAAAGTGGTACACACATGGACAGTGAGTTGATGTATCATATATTCAGGAATTAGGGCCGTGGGCCCATAACTCATGGATTAAAATCCCTTGATAGGTTTTACGATGCCATGTTACCATGTCCTATAGTGGTGTTATATGGTAAGGATGAATTCAACATATTTCAACACTATATATATTTCTCCTCTGATAGAGCTGCAGCAGGGCTATAGTTAGATCCTCTGACAGCTCTAGTTTGTCTTGAGGATACAGTTCACCAAATATTAAGAGTTATGCCCCCTTGAAACTTTCTGTAAACTTTTTTTTTTAGGCCAACTCCTCCTACAGTTTACATCAGATTGACCTTAAACTTGATTTATATTTAAACCATGATGTGGAAAAGTGCACATTGTTTCAAGGTCACAGTCCACCTAATATTACAGAGTTGTGCCCCTCTGAAAATTTTTGTAAACATTTCGTTTCCGGCTAACTGCTTCTGTGGATTACCTTATACATGTATTAAGCATGATGTGGAGCAGCGCATATTCTTTTGAGGTTACAGTCCCATGAAATAGCAGTAATGCCCGTTTCAAAATCATCAGATAACTCCTAAAGATTATATTAGATGAAGCTGAAAAATTGTAAAAAGTTACACCATGATGTGAAGCAGCACATACCATTTCAAGGTTACAGTCCACCAAATATTTCCACCTACAATTTACATCCCATCAAGCTGAATAGTAAGACCATGATGTGAAGCAGTGCATTTTGTTTTGAGGTTATAGTCCACCAAATATTAATAGAAATATGTCTGTCTGTCCATTTGTATCTTTTCAGGCTAACCACTCCTACTGTATGTCATTATAGGTGCTACATCTGATTACTTGCCATGGGTATATGTGATGCCCTGCTTGCAGAGCTTTTGTTGAGGTATCTTGCTTACAAGGTTAAAATGATGAAATTTTCAAAGGGCCATAACTCAATAAAAAAGAGACCCATGGGCCACAATTCCCTCATCTGATAAAAAGTTATTGCATATTTGCAAATGCCATGCAACATTCTTCCAATATTGCTACAGCAACTTGGACAAAAATATGACCATACCATAAAAAAAGGACAAAGGTTATCCTAGTCTCATCATTTTAACAAACTTTGTAGACCTGGAGTCCCCAATGCTGTATACCAAGATTCAGTCTCAGAGCTTTTTTAGTACTGGAGAAGAAGATTTTCAAATGTTTTTACCATATATGGGCATGGCAGCCATCTTGTTCAATAGTGCATAACCATCTGAACAAATTGTCAACATCCCTCCGACAGAAGGCCCCATGTGAAATCTGGTGAAAATTGGTCAAGCAGTTTCAAAGTAGAAGAGGTTTAAAGATTTCATGATTTTTTCACCTGTATTTAGCAGATAACCCTGAGGGGTGCGTGGGTGGGGGGATGGGGGTTGAAGCAGACAGTGATGCTATGTACCAATATAACAAGATTCAGCCCAAAAGCTTTCTTGGTTCTGGAGAAGATTTTTAAGAGTTTTTACATATATGGACATGGCCGCCATCTTGTTCAATGGCGCTGAACCATTTGAACAAAGTGGTAATACCCTTTCGACAGAAGGCCCCATGTGAAATCTGGTGTAAATTGCTCAAGCAGTTTCAAAGAAGACATTTAAAAATTATACCAATTTTATGTATGTATATAGCCCAGGGACAAGGGCAGATAAACCTCTGGGGACAAAATTTTGATTATAACTAGAATGTTTAACTACTTTAATCACACATTGTAAGTTTCAGCCATTAGTCTTTTGAGGAAATGACTTTTCAACATTTTCCCCATACATGGGGACACAAATTTGACCATGACGTAAAAAGGTAAAAGGTCACCTATGGTCATCATTTGAACAAACTTGGTAGACTTTGAGTCTACGATGCTATATACCAAGATTCAGCCTTGAAGCTTTCTTAGTTCTGGAAAAGATTTTTAAGTGTTTTTACCATATATGGGCATGGTGGCCATCTTGATTAACGTAACATGACCATTTGTACAAATTTTCAATCCTCCTTTAACAGAAGGCTACACATGAAGTTTGAAGAAAATTGGCTCTGGGGTTTCAGAGGTTGTTCAAAGGTGTGGACGGACAAAGACGGATGGCAAGTAATCACAATAGCTCATCCTGAGCCTTCTGCTCAGATGAGCAAAAAAGCTTCACCAACTGGCAGACAAACGAATGGACAAACCTTAAGCAATATGCCCTACCAACTTCTTTGAAGTTGGGGGCATATTGAAGCACATCAAATTTTGTACACTTTTGTGTATACAAGCAGGGCCCAGTTGTTCAAAACTAATGATGTCGTTAGTTAACGTATCTTTAAAACTTTGATCATTAAATATGGCATATATGTTAAATTTTTTTGCTGAAAAAATGTGAGTAGCTTTTGCAATTTGCAAAAGCTACTCACATTTTTTCAGCAAAAATACCTGTGAATTTAATATTGTACTTACTAGAACAGTTAACATTTTGACCACTAATGAGCTCGATAAGCTAACAATGCTTTGAACAACTGGGCCCAGGTGTATTGGAAATTGTTTGTGTTGAGGTTTTACGGCCCAGTCAACCCAATGGGGTCATGTCGAGTGCGGTCAGTTTACCTAACCACACATTTACTGGGCAGGCTTAGTCCTCTAAGCCGTTAACCAGTATTGTGCACAGTCTTTCAACAGAAACTGACAACTGCCCTTCTTGAATCAGCGGAAGGGAATTAATGGAAAACATAAACACAGAAATAGAATCTAACATATTAAACAAAGCACAGAGACAAATGACACATTCTGATAAACATCTCTGAAATGAAATTCAGTGTTAAAAACCTTGATGTGCAATTTATCTTTTACCATTATGGGCAAGCTTACCAATTACCTTCTGATAAAGGGTCTACTCTAAAAGGGGAGCAGATTCCTTCTTTTAACAGTAGACTTCTTTTCAGAAGGGATGAATTCTTTCATTTTCAAGTAGAGCTCTTTACAGAAGGGAGGCAAAATCCAATTTGAAAAGAGTTATCTCCCTTGAAAGTATATCAGATCACCTCACAGGCGACTCCCTTTGAGGAGGGATCCATATACCAGCATAGGAAGGGCTTTTTGTTGCTGTTCTCTCCCTGAAAAGGGAGATAATCCATTCAAATTAGAGTGGCCTCTCTTTGAAATGTAAATATTCACTTGTAACTTATCCACAGTCTTAAATTTAAAACAAAAATGTTCACTTAACAAGCCCCAACTTTCTCTGCCTACCAAGAAGACATACCCCAACACTATGACCATGACTAAATATTAGCTATCACCTTGACAATAAGCTGATTTGTCTCTGCAGTGGAATTAGGGACTGATTATCCACTAATGTAGACTCGGTCAGATTTAAGTAAATTAGGCTTAACCCTTGTCTTGCTGAACCCGGACATACCCTGCCTTTGCAAACAGTGTAGATCCAGATCAGTTGGCTTCTGAAGAAGCCAACTAATCTGGATCTGCACTGTTTGTCATTCAGTATGTGAATCTATATCAACAACCTTAATCAAGTAATCTGATTGGCTGAAAACTAGAAATAGGTGTGGCTTCTTAATTTATTCAGCAGGAGAAGGGTTAAGTTACGAAGTCAGCATGTAAGAGTAGATGGAATGAAACTTTTTTTTGGGGGCCTCAGTATTCCTTTTTTCAACTAAAACATGGGCAAAAGTCCTAAAATACAAGAACCCTTAAATCAAGATATTTTATTATAAATCTTGAAATGGTACATTTGTTTTATGCTGGAACAGTTAACCACTAAAATTCTGGAATCAGGAATGATCCTGAAAACTTTCACATAGCTCAAGACAAGAGGGGGTTTCAGGTAATATTGTTCTTAGTTCTCCAGGAAAATATATGTTGTGGGCACTCCTTAGAAGCACCTCGGTGAAGCATTTCTAATGAGTACCTACAATGCATTTTCATGGAGACATTAGAAAACTACTGCTACTTTTCAACTAAAAATGTCTTATCTGGAGCTATGAATATGAGTTGCCTCAACTCTTCCCTGTCCAAATAGACTACAAACTGAGCTAGGTCAAGGTCACAGTGTCATGATCGGAGTGTTGGTATTGTTAAGGTGAAATTCAAGTCATTTATTCTATATTAGTCCAGTTTTATCTATAGAGATAATCTGCTTCTAGATTAGCAGCTATTTCTGGCTCCCACCTATCTCCATTTGTCAACAGCTTCTCTTTATTATAGAACAACTCCTCTCTTGTCTCTGTAGAATACTCAAAGTTCGGGCCCTGGAACAACAAGCAAAATTCCATGTAAGGCAGTATAATAAAAGCAAAATACAGTAAAACCTCAATGGCTTGAACATCTCTGGTACCATGGAAATTTATTCCAGATATGGGTAGTTTGAGCAACTGAGGGTTAATCATGACGCCAGGTCAGGAGGCAAATGGTGATAATTAAGGGAAGTCTTTTTGACCTTCTATATAATAACGGTATGTTGAGTGTACTCATTAGAATTGCCTCAATGAGGCAATTCTAATGAGTACACACAACATACAATGTGAAGACAAAATAAAAAAAAACAACTAAATATTTTGTTTTCTGGAGCTATCTGAAGAATTTCGTAGGGACTCAAAAATGAGTTTCAATCATCCAAGGTAAATGAGCCGTCTGTGTTCGATCATCAAGGTTTTTGCTGTGTACATCATGGAATAAAAGCAAACCTCAATTTTGGATTTGCAATATAAGCAAAAAACAAATCCATTTTTCTGTACTCTAGACAAAAATGCAAACAACAACAACAGCTTTTATTATCCCATGTGAGACAGCCTTTGAGAGAAAGCAAGACACAAGTTACTATAATCTGTGCATGTTTGAAATCTCATGTTAGATAGTGCAACAGAAGACATCAAAATATAGTGTGTGTGTGTGTGTGTATGTGTGTGTGTGTGTGTGTGTGTGTGTTTGTGTGTTTGTGTGTGTGTGTGTGTATGTGAGAGAGAGAGAGAGAGAGAGAGGGGGGGAGAGTTTCTTTGGGTTGAGGTTTTATGGCCCAGTCAACCAATGAGGTCATGTTGAGCATTTTCAGTTTACAACACTTTTACTGGGCAGACTAAGTCCTCTAAATGGTTAACCAGTATTGTACTCATTCTTTCACCAGAAACTGACAACTGCACTTCTTGACATAGAGAGAGAGAGAGAGAGAGAGAGAGAGAGAGAGATCTGATGTGAGATATTGCAAAAAAATGAGCTTCCTCAATCTGTGTGTGACCTCAGGTGAGAAAGCATGTGAGAGACAATAATACATGAGGTACAAGAGAGAGAGAAACATCTGATGTGAGATATTGCAAAAATGAGCTTCCTCAATCTGTGTGTGACCTCAGGTGAGAAAGCATGTGAGAGACAATAATACATGAGGTACAAGTCAGTTTTTTAACCAAATACAGTATATGATATTTTTTCTGATATCTCCACAAAAAAGTATGCAAGTGTTGTGGGTGCTCATTAGAAGTGCCACACAAGGGTGTTTTATACCCAGCCACACAAAAGTGGCCAGGTATTATGTTTCCTGTTGGATATCATGTTTTTGTCAGTCTATCTGCCCATCTGTGGAATGGCTGTCCATAATTTGTTTCTGGATGATAACTTTTAAAACTTGGTATGTGCACTGATATTGTAGAGATCTGGTTTGGCATTACTAATGGGCAAATTTTGTCAATTTTTGGCAGAGTTATCTGCCTGCCACACTGTAGAAAAATGTCCCTATTTTTTTTTTTTTTCTTTTTTCAAGAAAAAAGTGCCTTTAACTGTTGTTATCTATTTGACTACCTGGTGACATTTGATATACACACTGACCTCTTTAGAACCCGGTTAGTTATAACACAGTTTTGGATACAACACGGTTCAAACATGGACCCCAACTAAATGTATAGATTATATAGAAAAATGACCATTAATGGTCATTTTTCTATATAATCTATACATTTTTGTTTGGATATAACACGGTTATATAACTAACACGGTTTATGCTTTGGACCCCAACAATAGTGTTATAAAGAGGTTGTGGCGTATATGGTAGTTGATTAACAAATGGGTCCTAGTCAGATATTCATTTGCACTGTTTGTGTAGGCACAGTATTCCCAACATTTGCACCAAATACAGAATAAGTCATACCTCAACAATAGCATCAACCGGACATGCCTCCTGACAGAAGCCGCAGTATATACATTTAGTCATATCAATGTCATATCTCGTGGTACGTCTACTGCCATCTGCTCGCTCTTCAGCTTCAATAGTGATGGCCTATGATAATAAAGATTATGCGTCAACATGGATATGAATATATGGAACATAATTCAAAGGAATTATATTCTGCAAAGACCTAAAAGCAAAAATGGACAGTTTAACGTTAATTTAGGAACATACACATGGAAAAATTACTTGTAGGAAAATAAATTAATGACAGGTCATTAGATGTCCACTGTAACAAAATAATGCAGTTTGCTGAAACTTTCTTCTGTTATTTTTTTTTTGGGCAAATTTACATTGCTACTGTCAGAGGTCCTTTTCCTACTATGATCACATTAAATACATAGGTCCTGATAAAAAGCATATCTTCAGGAGAACTGTCATAGCTACAGATAAGAGGGGGTATCCAGATAATATTTTTCTTATTTCTCGACAAATACATATGTTGTGGGTACTCATCAGAAGTGCCTCGCCGAGGCACTTCTAAAGAGTACCCACAACATATGTTTTCATTGAGAAATAAGAAAAATATCAGCATTTTTTGGATGAAAAAAATGCCTCATCTGTTGCTATGATTGTTAATGGCATTTATCATGTAGGATGCCATTTTTTTTTTACATCACAAAATGCTGATGAAGTCACAACTACTTGCATATAACTGATAAGTACACTACAACCTCTTTATAACATGGTTCCTTAAAACATGGTTTTGGATATAACAAGGTTCAAAAGATCGATCCCAAAAATGTATAGAATATATTGAAAAATGACCATAAATGGTCATTTTTCAATATAATCTATACATTTTTGTTTGGATATAACACGGTTGTTTAACTAACACGGTTTATGCTATGGTACCCCAACAATAGTGTTATAAAGAGCTTGTGGTGTATAATAATACTGAATACAGAATGCAATTATTTTCATAGAGAGCTACATCACCTACAGCTTGTGTAAATAATGGCTCTGACTCAGACTACAGATTTAAACCAGTCTAAGCATGTCCCGGCCTTATAAGGATCAGCTCAATTTGTGTAAATAATCTCTACACAGGTTTAAATAAGAGTTGGTATCAGGTAAATATTTTTCTTATTTCTCGACGAAAACATATGTTGTGGCGGGGCCTGACAAATTCAAGTTTCAACCACTTGCCCGGCAGTCCACAGTAGCTTGAAAATAGCTTGGAATTATATATTCTATACATTTTTCTGGGCAAGTGAAATAAAAAATCACTTGCCAGTGCTTGCACTAGTTGTCAAAATCAGGAAGTCCCAGGACTTCCTAGCTCCAATATCTGGAAGTCCTGGTGATCAAAATTTTTTCACTCACTTTCAGAAATTCAACCTAAGAATAATAATAACTCTCATTTATGGAGTAAAACTGCCATTGTTAAGCTAAATAACACATAAATTCATTCTAAATTTTTGTTATAAATGACTAAATATCTTTTAAAGTTGGGAGTCCCAGACTTCCTGGCACTGATTTTTGGAAGTCCAAGGGCAATTTTTGGGAGTCTCTGACTCCCAGACTTCCCTTAATGCAAGCACTGCCTTGCCCAGCCAAGATTTGGACTTGTCCCGGGCAGCTGGGCAATGGATTTGTCAGGCCCTGGTTGTGGGTACTCATTAGAAGCACCTCGCCGAGGCGCTTCTAATGAATACCCACAACATATGTTTTCGTTGATAAATAAGAAAGTGGAGGCGCTTCTAATGAGTACCCACAACATATGTTTTCGTCGAGAAATAAGAAAAATATAGATACGTTTTAGTTGAGAAAAGCACCTTATCAAGAGCTATGATCTCTAGACCTTGGGCAAGCTAGCTAGACTGACAGACTCCTGTGGCTGGTCTGACTAATCAGCTTTTGTGCTCTGTGTAAACAAATACATTTGTAGAAAAGAAGGCAAAGACCGAAACAATTACCTTTCACCTTCCATCTGAGACATTCACTGAGGCACTTCTAATGAGTACCACAACATAAATTTTCATTGAGAAATAAGAAAAAAATATACCTCTCTTATCTGGAGCTGTGCATTATTAACATTACAATATTTTAGCTGCAGACGAGATGGGGTATCCACATAAATTTTTTCTCACTTTCTCAACAAAAACATGTTGTGGTACTCCAGGGTTCATACATTTAGGACTGACCAAAATTCTCTGACATTTCCCTGACTTTCCCTAACGTAAATTCGAATCTCCCTGACACTATTCCACAAATTTTATAAATTTAGCAAGAAAAAAAAAACATCCAAACATCCTTGCTTCAACAGGCTAAAATGTAAAATTTCCTGACATTTCCCTGACATTTTTGCAAATTTCATTTTTCCCTGACATATTACAGATTTCCCTGACAATTCCCTGACCTTGAAAAAAATATTACCTGACATGTATGAAACCTGTAGTCATTAGAAGCCCTCCCTAAGGTGCTTCTAATGAGTACCTACAGTTATGTTTTCTTGGAGAAATAAGGAAATATTTACCCTCTAATCTGGAGCTATGCAGTAACATTACAATATCATAGCAGCAATAGATACAGATAAGAGAGGGTGTCCACATAATATGTTTGTTATTTCTTGATCAAAACATAAGTTGTGGATACTCATTAGAAGTGCCTCACTGAGGCGCTTCTAATGAGTACCTACAACATATGTTTTCGTGGAGAAATAAGAAAAATATTTATTGGATACCCTCCCTTATCTAGACCTATGGCCTTGTATCGGTACCCATAATGCAATGTACATGTATATGCTTTTGTCAAGAAATAAGAAAAATATCAATACTTTGGGTTGAAAACTATATCTTATCTGGAGATATGAATATTTCATTACCAAACATGTCACCACCAAAACTGAAAATTTTCAGCTAAAAATTCTGATTTTTTTTTTAATATTTCTGCTCACTGAGGCGGTTTTTACAAGTACTCACAATCTATGTTTTGAGCAGAAATAATAAAAATAATGTATACCCCTGTAATTTCCAGTTTTTCTATATATAAGAGGGATTTAAGTGGGTCAAAATTATAGTATATATATAGGTATGTTTTTGTGATGTAGAGGATATTTACTCTTTTGCTGTGCATATCATAAATATTTTTGTTGAGTGTAACGAAAAAATCATTATTTTCATGAGTGCTAAGCACAAGCAAAAATTTGAATGTTTTCATTGCATGAGATGAAAATTTTTATGGTATTCACTGAAAAAAGAGAAAACTTTCTTTTTATTTTATTGTTTACACACCAGTGCACGCTTCAGACATCATAACTAACATCACCAAACAAAACATAATGGTCATGGCGTCAGTATTTAGTGTTTAACATGTGAAGCACTGGTGAGTCAAAAACAAAATGTTTTAGCAAATCAAAATAATCTTGTTACGAAAATGTTCCTTACATTCTAACTAAGAAAATGCATACCAACACTTGATACATAGCAACAGATAAGGCGCTTTTTTCATCCGAAAAATACTGATATCTTTCTTATTTCTCAACAAAAACATATGTTATGGGTACTCATTAGAAGTGCCTCGGCGAGGCACTTCTAATGAGTACCCACAACATATGTTTTCATTGAGAATTAAGAAAAATATTATGTGGATACCCCATCTTATCTGTAGCTATGTTGATAGTTTTGCTAAGAAACTGAGAAGATAGAGGAGTTCAAAAAACCTGAAGTGGGATCGGCATTTGTAAGGAAAACAATGAATACAAAAGTAGTCCAAAATGAGGAGTGAAATTAACATGACCAAGTTATTTTTCACAGGTGAAAATACTGTATCCTTTCACTGTATGAAAATATCATTGTTATTTATTTTCAGATCTATAGTAATTTCACCACTTGCAATAAAATAAAACAAAATCTGACTGGTACCTGTGCAGGGCAAATGGCTTCACATAATTTACAAGCAATACATCTTTCTTCACCAGATGGGTACCGTCTCAGTGCATGCTCACCACGGAACCGCGGACTCAGTGGACCCTTTTCAAAGGGATAATTTATAGTGGCTGGTTCTTTGAAAATCATACTTGTTATAACAGAAAATCCTGCAAAAGAAAGCGATGGTGTCAAGCCAAGCATCAAAGTACAGTCGAACCTCAATGGCTCGAACATCTTTGGGACCATGGAAATTTGTTCGAGACATGGGTAGTTCGAGCCACTGAGGGTTAATCATGGCATTAGTTCAGGAAACAAATAGCGATAATTTAGGGAATTCTTTTTGATTTTCAACACAATGATTGTATGTTGAGTGTACTCATTAGAATCACCTCGATGAGGCAATTCTAATGAGTACACACAACATACAATTCCATCATAAAATAAGAAAAAATCCCTAAATATTTGTTTTCTTGAGCTACTGGAAGAATTTTGTAGGGACTGAAAAAAGAGTTCGAATCATCCACGGTAAACGAGCCATCCGTGTTCGAGCCACTGAGGTTATACTGTAATAACCCTAATAATTCTGACAGTTTTTCCAGGAATATTGATGATGATGGTTTGGTGTTGTAATAGCAACAGATTGGGCGCTTTTTTCATCCGAAAAATGCTAATATCTTTCTTATTTCTCCACGGAAACATATGTTGTTGTACTCATTAGAAGCGCCTCGCCGAGGCGCTTCTAATGAGTACCCACAACATATGTTTTCGTGGAGAAATAAGAAAAATATTATGTGGATACCCCCTCTTATCTGTAGCTATGGTTGTAAATCCCTTTCAACATTATTTAAGGCATATTGAGACGATGGAAGGATGATAATTAAAGGCTCTGTACAATGAAGGCCCATACAGTCATGGGATGAATTCTGCCTCCAGAGGGATTTGAACCCAGGACCTCATAACCTGAAGTCAGGAGTACTAATCATTCAGCCAGCTGGCTGCAAAAACCTGAATACTGGAAAACCATCAGTCCTTACGATACTTGTTCTAAACTGAACTACTCTAATCTACATCGGGCCGTCATCGGCCCATCAGCTATGATGCTGATGGGCCAATGACGGTCCGATGTAGATTTACATAGAATGCCAGCTGGGCTGCTTTTAACATCTTTCTGAAAGTCATTTTTTCATTGCGCTTAACCTCGAGGTAAACTTGCAAATATCTGTCAAGATTCACTGCACAACCTTTTGTTATAAAGGTTCTACCTTTGCATCAAAAGTTTTATTCTATTGTTGGTTAATATGAAGAATACTAAATATTTTCATTTCCACACCCCCCACCCTCCCCCACATTAAATATTCCTGCAAATTAAGCAAAAGTCAATAGGTTATATTGACTGGAAGCAGGTTTTCAACAAGCTCCACTTGTTCAAAATTTTGGAAAATTTCCCTTGTATTGTTGTGATGCAATAATTAAAAATCAATGGAAAAAAGCAAAAATTATTTTCCTTCATAAAAATTAAAAAAAAAAAAAAAAAAATCATTTTACTACAGAAATTGCATAGCTCTCATGCCAATTTCTGGCCATAAATTTTCTTTAATGAAAGGATAAATAATTGAGAAAAGAGTACAGAAAAAGAAAAAAAACAACAAAAAAAACCGAAGGGTTACTAAAAAGAATATGGTCAATAAGAACAAACTTTGTTTTATTTAGAATAAAATGCCAAGCGAAAAAAATTCTTTCCAATTGTCACAGATGTTTAAAGGAATGTTGTCTATCTTAGTACATGTACTTGCTGATGTTACAAAAACTCCTGGGCCCAGTTGTTCAAAGCGTTGTTAGCTTAACGAGCTTGTTAAGGGTCATTTCGTTAACTGTTTTAGCGGATTCAATATACAAAATTCTGATATTTTTTGCTGAAAAAATCTGAGTAGCTTTTGCACTGCAAAAGCTACTCACATTTTTTCAGCAAAAAGTTTCAGCATACAGTCAAACCTGTTTTAAGCAGCCACCCATGGGAAGCTTAAAATGAAGGCAGGTGGCTGCTTAATATAGTTCAAATATATGTCTATGAATTTTCGGGCAACTTTCCTCTGGCTGCTTAATATAGGTTGGCTGCTTAATAGAGGTGACCACTAACACAGGTTTGACTGTATTTGCATATCATTCGATATAAATTTTAACGAATCGTTAACTAACTACATCGTTAGCTTTGAACAACTGAGCCCTGATAAGTGGCAAATAGCATAGCTCTTGATAAGGCGCTTTTTTTTTTTTTTTAATCAAAATGTATCTATATTTTTCTGATTTCTCAATAAAGACATATGTTGTAGGTACTCATTAGAAGCACCTTGGCAAGGCACTGCTAATGAGTACCACACCATTGCAAGGCGCTTCTAATGAGTACTTCAACATATGTCTTCGTCAAGAAAGAAGAAAACATTTTACCCACTCTTATCTAGACCTATAAAATAGTGTAGACCCTTAGACTACACTGTTTTTCTGGCCTGTCTCTCTAACAAGTACAACAATGTATTTTTATGGAGAAATAACTAAAAATTCTCCTTGAATTCCATACAAACATTTATATTGTTGCTACTCATTAGATGAGCCTCGGCAAGGAATGAGTATGGTATCAAAGCTTTTTATCAATCACTGGAGAAAGATGATGATGATGATGATGATGATGACGATGATGATGATGATGATTAGATGTTTTACATCTATTTTAACATCATTTCAATAATATCAAAACAATTAACATAGATCTAGATAAGTGGGGGTATTAGGTAAATAATTTTCTTGTGTTTCCATGAAAACATATGTTGTGGGTACTCAATTGAAGCATCATAGAAGCGCTTTCTCAAAGCGCTTCTAATGAGTACCAAAACATATGTTTTTATGCAGAAATAAAAAAAATTCAATACTTTTTTACTTTTTGGCTTGGGAAGTCCCTTATCTGTCGCTATATATGAAGAATCAATAAAAGGTAATTTAAGGAGGAGTATTTGATGATAATTCTAAACATTTCTTTTTGGCCGGCCTTGGTGGCTCCGTTGGATGCGCCGTCCGACTGGAGACCAGGAGGTCGCGGGTTCAACCCCCGCCGAGGTCGGCAACATTCTTTTGTGGAGATTGATCATGAAATATTTTCTACGGTCATTCTCTCCCTTCCGCTGATTCAAGAAGGACAGTTGTCAGTTTCTGGCGAAAGAATGTGCACAATACTGGTTAACCGCTTAGAGGACTAAGCCTGCCCAGTAAACGTGTGGTTAGGTAAACTGACCGCGCTCGACATGACCCCATTGGGTTGACTGGGCCATAAAACCTCAACACAAACAAACAAACATTTCTTTTTATTTCTCCATAGGAAGTACATTGTGGATATTCATTAAATTGCCTCATCCTGAATTGTCATCAAATACTTCTTTTTAATAAGCCTTCCATGTCGCGTCATTGAATGGCGCGGGAATTGCGCCAGTGTCTTAACATCATGAAAACATACCTATATAATTTTGACTCCCTTAAACCCCACTTTTATATAGTAAAACTGGGGTTTACAGGGGTATATATTATTTTTCTTACTTCTGTTCAAAACATAGATTGTGGGAACTCGTTAGAACCGCCTCGCCGAGGCGGTTCTAACGAGTACCCACAATCTATGTTTTGAGCAGAAATAAGAAAAATATTTGAATTTTTTATCTGAAAATTTGCCAGTTTTTGGTTGTAAAATTTTCAATATATTTGAATAGGTGTGTTTTCGTAATGTATAGCTTTGGATTTTTATATATGGTAAACTATTCGATTAGCTCATAAAGGATATTTTATATTTGCCGGGATCTTCGGTGTGTGGCGATCCCCGAAAATATAACAAATCTTATAACAAACTGTGCTATAAACAGATCAATGTCTATTTTATTTTCATTTCAATCAAGAAATTTCATAAAGCTTAATAAAAGCATACATTAAAGAATCACACTGTTGTTCTTTTTTACCTGTTATATTACAAATTTATTAAACTAAGTATACCCTTGTCCCATATCTCTAAGTAAACAAGAAAACAATTTGTGTTGGTACTTAGACCTTTGCATCTAAATATTTTGCCTTACTACTGATAAGAGACTGAGCACAACGAAAGCTAGTTTGTTTGTGTTGAGGTTTTACGGCCCCGTTAACCCAATGGGATCATGTTGAGTGCGATCAGTTTACCTTACCACACGATTACTGGGCAGGCTTAGTCCTCTCCTCTAAGCTGTTAACCAGTATTGTGCACATTCTTTTGCCAGAAACTGACAACTGCCCTTCTTGAATCAGCAGAAGGGAGAGAATGACCGCAGAAAATATTTCAAGATCAATCTCCACGAAAGAATGTTGCTGACCTCGGCGGGGGTTGAACCCGCGAACCCTGGTCTCCAGTCGGACGCATGAAAGCTAGTATACTGTCAAGAAACAATAAGGACAAGTAGAGGTCAAATAGGAGAATTAATTACCAGTATTTATCTGATCCATGCATAATATCCCCTCCAAAATATTTATTACCCTTCAGAAGGCCTCTTTACTACTCCCTGTTGGGATTCTATTATCACCTCTTTATGAAATGCATCTAATCTCTTGCATAGTGCCTAAATAGGAGCAAAAAAAATCTTTATTGAGTGGTTCAGTTCAGTTTCACGATTTTTAACGCTGCCAGGCAACTGAGTCACATAGAGGCAGCGCCAGATAAATCTGGATTAGCTTTACTGGACTACTGGTTTGGCTTGAAATGGTGCCTAGTTATAATTCATAACTAGGTCGCCTCGTCCAGACACAGAATGTGTGCACGTCCAGACCTCGTGCCTGTCCAGATCTCGTGCAAGAGTAGCAGTCCAGCCTGTAAATTGCAGAATTTTGACGATCGGCCAAAAAGTTTGAGCTTTTAATCTCGTACCTAATGCGTGTCAATTCCGACTGCGTAGTGCATTAGGTACTCAGCTCGAGTCGTGCAGAAGTTTCAGACACTAGCCGAGGAAGGGAGTCGCCGGAGGGGTGTCCTCACCCAGGTTGCCGAGGGGGTGTCCTCACCCAGAGTGCTGATAGGGTGTCCTCACCCAAGTTATTAAGTATCGAAGGGTGTCCTCACCCATGAGCCAGAAGGGTGTCCTCACCCAAGTCTCTAGTGTGGTGCTACTCTGACGTATCTGTACTTTCCCGATGGGTCGCTGCAGGCACGCTCCAGGAAACCGAACCAGGATATGATGTTCGACTGTGACTTGCCTGATTCGGCTAGCTCTTCCATCCTGTTGTAGAACTCCTCGTGGTAGTACTTCGATGTTGGTCCCTTGATGAATAGCCAGTCCTGTTTCCAAGATCGATGCAGAAAGTAGGCTGATAAGTCAATATTCATCTCTTCTTCCTCTCGCGGGAGTCTTTGAGCCTTCATGATGGCAACGTCTTTTCCATGGAGCTTGTTGCTGAGAGCATCCTGGAGGTCATACTTCTCGTGGATCGGGAAAGGTTCTTCATAGGCGACGTAGCAACATAGGATTGGGCGATCTTTCGCTGGTTCTGGAGACTTTTTTCTTGGCTTCTTCGACGGCGGTGACTCGGGAGACGCTGGTGCTGGTCTGGTGATATCGGCGATGCGGTGATGCTTGCTGTTTTCTTGTAGTGTGGTCTGATGATCTGTTGTGATGTCTGTTCTATGGTCTTTGTCGTTGATGGTAGCATCTCCCTCTCTATCTGCGTAGGTTCTCGGCGTGGTGGCGGTTTTGAAGCTGGAACGGGCTAGCGAGGCCACGCCCCAGCAGAGGGTGCAGGCTGCCTCCTGCTTTCAGCCTCCTCTTGTAATAAGGCTTAGTTGGTAGAGCCTTATGGAAGGTTAGTTCAACGTGAACTAGATCCTTCCCGTCGGACATCCTCCAAAGTGGAGTGCCGACAAAGTTGTACTCGCTCAGGGCCCTGAGGAGTACACCAGGCATAACAGAATCGGACATGGTTGTTCGTTAGTTAAGAGTTGTTCACACTTCGAAGTCGAAGGTGTAATCAATGATTGAGTGGTACCACTTTTGGTCTCATTTTAACCCTTCTCATGCTGAATAAATTAAGATGCCATGCCCACTTCTAATTTCCAGCCAATCAGATTACTTGATCCAGGACTTTTTTTTATAGAAATTCACATATTTAATGACAAACAGTGCAGAACCAGATCAGCTGTCTTCTTCAGAAGCCAACTGATCTGGATCTACACTGCTTGCTAAGACAAGGCATGTCGTGTTCAGTAAGACAAGGGCTAACTATGTCTTTAACCCTTGTCCTGCTGAATAAATTAAGATGCCACGCCCACTTCTAATTTTCAGCCAGTCAGATTGCTTGATCTGAATTGTTTCTATAGACTCACATACTTAATGGCAAACAGTGCAGATCCAGATCAGTTGGCTTCTTCAGAAGCCAACTGATCTGGATCTACACTGTTTGCAAAGGCAGGGTATATCCGGCTTCAGCAGGACAAGGGTTAAGGAGGTTAGTTGATAATTCTGGGATAACTACATGTAGTTGCAGAATTCAGGTTATGACTGTATGTTTACATATGAATCAGTTAAATGCTGGTAAACCAGTTCTTAATTCCCCTGTTGGGCCTCTACCTGTCTATTGTTTATTGACAGTATACTGGGTTTTATAATTGCGCCCAGTCTCTTTATCAGTAATAAGACTAATGTCGAAGAACATCTTATTGGGTTGACTATTTACAATCAACCCAAAGTATACATACACCAAAATTTCCTTAAGATTTGCTACCCATGTGATGTATCATTGACCAATGAAATCAAATTGCCTGTTAGCAGTGCTTGCACTAAGGGAAGTCTGGGAGTCAGAGACTCCCAAAAATTGCCCTGGGACTTCCAAAAATCAATACCAGGAAGTCTGGGACTCCCAACTTTTAAAGATATTTAGTCATTTATGACTAAAATTTTGAATGAATTTATGTGTATTTTAGCTTAAGAATGGCAGTTTCACTCCATAAATAAGAGTTTAAGAATATTGAGGTTGAATTTCTGAAAGTGAGTGAAAAAATTTGATCACCAGGACTTCCAGATATTCCTGGGACTTCCTGATTTTAACAGTTAGTGCAAGCACTGTGTTAGACAGACCAACCATTTGTTCACGATATGAAACCCACAACTTGTTGTCTCCGAACCGAACTCTATTCCCAAACTGAACACAAAAACATACCTTTATAATTTTGAGCCCCTCAAACCCCACTTTTATATAGTAAAACTGGGGTTTACAGGGGTATACATTATTTTTCTTATTTCTACTCAAAAAGATTGATTGTGGGTACTTGTTATAATTGCCTCGCTGAGGCGATTCTAACGAGTACACACAATCTATATTTTGAGCAAAGTTATGAAAAATATCAGAGTTTTTTATCAAAACATTTTCAGTTTTAGGAGGTGAAATTTTCTATATATTTGAATAGGCATGTTTTTGTAACGAGTTGATTCAAAATCGCTAAAGAATCTGAGTTATACTGCAGTTATCCACATGGCTATCGCTGACCAATAAAGTTAATCCACACAAATAGCTTTTGTACGAAATCCAGGTAACGGTCATTTAGTCATGCTATTCTTGTCACTGTAAGTGCTGTGTAAAGAAGGTTATCTGTAAAACCTGGTCTGAGCTTATTGCTGGACATTGGCAATTAGTGTAGAGCCAGATCAGATGCCACAGAAGGTGACATCTGATCAGGATCAGGATCTGCCCTGTTTTTTTAAATTACAGAAAGCTAAGGGTTAAATGAGAGAATCTTAAGTCCCTGTTCAAGACCATTTTCCCAGCCAACACTCAGAGACAATCAACCTGCTAGTGCTGTCAGTGCTTTGATTTTAATGTCTGTAACAAGTCTCTTGATTTACCTTTCACGATTTCAATGGCAAATGCCGAATATGCTGCAGTTGTGGCTACTTCACCCCAAGTATCCGGTTTAGGAGGTACGCTTACATCCTCTGAAAGTAAATAGCAGGATATACAGTCAACTCTCATTGTCTCAAACCCTGATATCTCAAACTCTAGCTCTTGATAAGAGGCTTTTCCAAGCGAAACGTTTTTTTTTTTTTTTTGCTTTTTTTTTTTCAGTTACCCAGGGATCAATTTTAGCACTTGCTAACTTGCTAAATGCTAGTTAATTTCCTCAAAAAGCAAGCTGCAATTTCCATCACTTGCTAATTCTAGCAAGTTGGAAAGATTCTGTTTAATTGTGGAACCTGAGGCATTGTTGCTGAAGTTTTGCAATTTCTTTTCCAAAAGCAGTGATGATATTTTTTTTTATTTTTCCCAGAAAACAGGTTTTGATATTACATGCAAATTGTCTCCATAGGAGACAATTTGCATGTAATGTCAAAACCTGTTTTATGGGAAAAATAAGACAAGTATTTTAAAATGTCTGCTGAAATTTTTACCCAGAGTGCTAAGGTTTAAGGCCACATTTAACCGTATTTTTAAGTGTAAAAAAGCAAGTGGCTGAAAGGTTTAGCAAGTAAAAAATAATGCTACTTGCTAATTTTAGCAAGCTGTCAAAAAAGTTAAATTTGAACCCTGGTTACCTACTGGTAACTCATTTATTCTCCCCGTCCTATGGTAAACAGAGGTTCAGGGAGTATTTAGTCAACTCTCATTATCTCAAACACTGATAACTCAAACCATGCATAGCTCTTGATAAGACACTTTTCCAAGCAAAACGTTTTTTGCTTCTCTCAGTTACCTATTGGTAACTCATTTATTCTCCCCGTCCTATGGTAAACAGAGGGTCAGGGAGGAGCATCCCTGAATACCTCACAAAATATGTATACTATTTTAATATTTAGACCAAATTAGTTGTGCTGTGGCTAATTAATTACTTTATTCACCCCACGTATTGGGATAGACAGGCCTGGGCAATGACCTTGATTTTGACCATACAAATTTCAATTGATCAGTAATGAACTTTTTATGGCTTTGTATATTTGTTATTGTTGTTACTTTGTGTTGTTTTTTTTTTTGTTTTGTTTTTACTTTTTTAACCCACTGTATTCTGGAGACCTCTAAAAGGGTATTTGGCAAACAGTGCAGACCCAGATCAGATGCTGCAGAATGTGGCATCTGATCAGTGTCTCCGCTGTTTGCAAATAGTTTAGCCATTTTTCTCTAGGAATATCTAAATCTCATGGCCGGACATACCCAAAATTGAACTCTTCCAATATATAGTGTGGGAGAATTTATTCAGTATACAATGGGTTATGGTCTCTTTATCCTTTTCTATAGAAACTTATACAATTTTAGCACAGCAAGCACACTTTAAAACTAACACCACCTAACAGTGACCCTGTTTATTGGGTGCAACAAACACAGGCTACTATGAAAAAGGCAATGACCATGGTCTGTCCATGCGTACTTCAATCGACCATTAATCAACCAGTAAAGACAGGTTAAAACTGTATTGACCACTGGTCTGGTCAATACTCATATTGACCGGTCGACTGCCAATGTTGGACTCAACTGGCAAACGTTTGGTGCCTTGCAACAAAAAGCTATTCTGACCCGGACGTACACTCAGTATGTGCTTGCAAAATGTTGTTTTTTGTTGTTTTTTTTTCAATTTGTTATATACACCACAACCTCTTTATAACACAATTGTTGGGGTCCATAGCATAAACTGAGTTAGTTAAACAACTGTGTTATATCCAAACAAAAATGTATAGATTATATTGAAAAATGACCATTTATCATCTATACATTTTTGGGATCCATCTTTGAACCGTGTTATATCCAAAACCGTGTTATAATGAACTGTGTTATAACGAGGTTGTAATGTATACCTGACATACATTGTATGAATACTCTACAGTGCAGGTCACTTCCAGTTGAAATGAAAGAGCAAGAATGAGTAAAAATGCAAAGAAAAAGTAGTTTCTTTTTTGTTTTTATAATGAATAAAATGACCAGTGCTTGCACTAACTGTCAAAATCAGGAAGTCCCATGACTTCCTAGCTCCAATATCTGGAAGTCCTGGTGATAAAATTTTTTCACTCACTTTCAGAAATTCAACCTCAGTATTCTTAAACTTTCATTTATGGAGTAAAACTACCATTGTTAAGCTACATACTATTCATTCTAAATTTTTGTTATAAATGACTAAATATCTTTAAAAGTTGGGAGTCACAGACTTCCTGGCACTGATTTTTGGAAGTCCCAGGGTAATTTTTGGGAGTCTCTGACTCCCAGTCTTCCCTGAATGACAGAATATTTGTATAAGGTAATCAGTTAAAATGTTTAAATCAATTATGAAAAATTGTTTTTCTGTTGTTTATTGACCGATTAAGCCATATTTCGAACCATCCTACCATCTCTACTTATCATCTTGATACCAAACTTGTCCTAAAAACTTGTACAAGTTGAGTTTACTGCTCGTAGGTAAGTCTAAAAACTACTAATGTGTGGCAAACAGTCTGATCTGGGTCTAGACTGTTTGCACAGGCCTATCTTTCTAAATACTGAGAATAAATAAGGTACTTACTAAACTTCCATCTTTTTTGGCTGGTAATGCAACTGGCCTGTTGAATTTTGCAAAGACTTCTGGCCTGAGCTGTAACAATACACATATTAACCCTAGTCCTGCTGAACCCGGATATACCCTGCCTTTGCAAACAGTGTAGATCCAGATCAGTTGGCTTCTGAAGAAGCCAACTGACCTGGATCTGCACTGTTTGCCATTAAGTATGTGAATTTATAGCAACAATCCGGATCAAGTAATCTGATTGGCTGAAAATTAGAAGTGGGCATGGCATCTTAATTTATTCAGCAGGACAAGGGTTAAAGAAAAACATGCATTATACAATGATGCTTAGAGCTCCAGATAAAATGGATTAAAAGGTATTTCAGCATTCATTTTCTAAAAATCAGCACTGCAACTGAAGCCAAGGAAGTAAAAATACTCAAAGAAATTTTTGACAATCAAATTATGTGTTGCAAATATTTTCAGTGAATTGTACATTCTAATAAGAGTATGATCATTGTCAGAATAACTTAGCTTGCTTTTTGATGATTCATAATTTGGATGCACATGACAGGTTTTGTTTGTGTTGAGGTTTTACGGCCCAGTCAACCCAATGGGGTCATGTCGAGCGCAGTCAGTTTACCTAACCACACGTTTATTGGGCAGGCTTAGTCCTCTAAGCGGTTAACCAGTATTGTGCACATTCTTTCGCCAGAAACTGACAACTGCCCTTCTTGAATCAGCGGAAGGGAGAGAATGACCGTAGAAAATATTTCATGATCAATCTCCATGAAAGAATGTTGCCGACCTCGGCAGGGGTTGAACCCGCGACCTCCTGGTCTCCAGTCGGACGGCGCATCCAACTGAGCCACCATGGCTGGCTCACATGACAGGTGGTTTGTTTGATGAATGACTAACAGGATGGCTTGTCTGAGTTTGGGTTTATGGCCCAATCAACACTTTTAAGGTCAGTTAACCTACTCACACTTTGGTATATCTTGTGGGTTTTTCGATGTTTGACAAAGTGTGAGATGTGTGAATTTGTCTGAAAGTAAAAGGATGCATATGACAGGTTAAGCTTGTGGGTTTCTACTGTATGATAAAATTGGTATGGCATATTTTGAGATGAGAGTTTATAGCCCTGGGATAATCATGGATCACAATATCACAAAGAAAATATCTCAGTCAGCCAAAACTGGTGAAAAATACTGAATTTTCAGTGAGAAATATTCTCATTCCTGTGCTAAATTACATTTTGATATGAATTTTTTCTTCCCATTCAGCATGTTTTGGAAATTTTAATGAGATTTTTTGCAAAACAAAAATAAAGAAAAAAAATGTGCATATCTCTCATAATTGGCCCCTCATAATCTCACCTGAAAATAATCTGTTTAATGCCCTGTCAAGGTTATGTTAAGCAGGTCAGTTAACCTACTCACACTTTTCCTGGGCAGGATTTATCCTCTAAGTGGACAACCAGGACTTTTGCATAAACATTTCCCAGTACCCCCAGTAGGCCGGTACTGACAACTATCCTTCTTGAATCACATTCATATATTCATATATTCTCTCCTTTTTTTTCTGACATTTATGTTTATGTTATGAGCCTGATTTGCAACATGAATATCAAAATAAAAGACTGATTTTTTGTAAGCAGATGTACACATACTTTTGCCAGCTTTCTACAGCTTCCTAAGATCATTAATTTCAAATATTTCTGCAATGTATCTGTTAGACAGACTACACTGCTGTCAGCCTATTCAGCGCACCTAAGGATTTGAGCTGAATTTAAAAAATGTTCGCTAGACCAGTTTTAATTTTTAAATGTACTAGAACGAAGAATAATATATTATAAATAAAACAAGTTTATTTTCATTTAATTTCTCCTTCAAATTTCCCTCAACTTCATCACTCCCTTGTTTGTGTGTCATAAAAAAATGTCTGCCAATGTCGCGCACCTGTTAGAATTTTGCCTGTTGCCTTGGACATAAAGAATGTTTTTAGATTAAAGATGCATTTCTGATCACTAATCAATTCAGAATATATCTGAGCCATTTTCATTGTTCACACTGACTAAACCACCTTTTAAATTTCATGTTCAGGGAAAAGGGTCCTTTGGTTTTAGGGAAAACAACATTTTCCTCATTATTTTGAAATAAACTCCTGATTCCCCACCCAAATTGTAATGGCCATGTACCTTTTGATATGTTTCATCACAAAATGATACTTTGGGATTTTTTGGGAGAGAAATATTTGAGTGAGCAGCACTGGCAGATGTGCCACATTAGGCTACACGGCTGTATTTATTGCAAAATAAAACATTTACTAAAGGAAATTATTATCACCAGGCTAAAAACGGTAAAATTTAGGTCCGATCCGATGATTATGCCCGATTCGGTGAGTTTACGTACCCAACGAGGCCGGCTACCTGGATCTGCAATGGTCTGACTATGCCATGAAGCCCGATGTGACAGTGTTATGCAAAACATAATCTCATCACTTCAAGGCCAAATATTTTGAAGGGTAAACCGAAAGTTGAAGCAGCTTTTGAGAAAAAAAAGTCTACTTTAGCCAAATCTACAAGTTTAATAGATGACATAAAACCTATCAGTCTTCTTATCACGTAATGATTTAGCGAATATGAGCTTCAAACATGTACTTTACCCGAGCGAGAGAGAGAAAATAGTCGGACGGCTGCCATTTTCGTCTAGGGGAGATAAACTCTGTTACGGCTTTCGGAGCTCATGCAGTTCGTACCAATTTCAACAAGTATTATTTTTTTTTTTTTTTTTTTTTTTTTACAAAAAAAAAAAAATAATAATAATAATAATAATAATAATAAATAAATTAAAGCGGTTACCCAAGAAAGACCACACCCACGAAAAACATCTTTCCCCAGGAAAAACATCTTTCCCCAGGAAAAACAACTTGAATTTCGTAAAATGTTTTTAGACTTGATATGTTTTCTGTCTGGAATCAGTCTTGTCTTGACTATATCGATACATATATCGACAGCTAATAACCCCCTCCCCCCACCCCTACGCAGCAGACACGCAACCTTGACCGGACAACGTCATATACTCGCTGGGACGATTAAAAAAAAAACATTTGATATAATTGATGAGCTTTTATTTACCTGACAAGATATGAGATATAAATATCTAATCAGAATTCAAAACATCAAAGGGACCCGCAAAGCGCCTATGGCTGGTCTGAATAATGGTGTCATTAAAAAGTCTATAATCATTAGAGAAGTTGCGACTGAGCTGAAGACGTTTAACTTTAACCCATTTAAGCCAAATGGACTCTTCTCCCTTCTCTCTTCCAACCGGTCCATATTCAATACATTGAGGTCTGTTAGTTTTTTGTTTTTTTTTATTACTGCAAAGTTTCTTAGAAATTCCTGCAAACAGTGTAGACCATGATCAGGCGCCGCGTTCTGCGGCGTCTGATCTGGGTCTACACTATTTGCCAATGTTGCTTTAATGGGACCCTGGGCATAAATAGGTTGACATGATGGCCACTAATAAGAAAGTCAAGATTTAAAGTATTTTCCTTATGTTTTACATTGCAGTCAAATTGTCTTAGAAACAATTTAAATGAAATGTCAAGCTTTTTTTATATGAAAGATAAAGAAGGAGAATAATATCACTTATTTTCATCCGGTGATTTAGTCTACAGAGTGCTAAAGCTTAAAATGTATATACAGTCGAACCTCGATGGCTCAAACATCATTTGGAGCATGAAACGTTTGTTCGAGATATGGTTTGTTCGAGTCATTGAGGGTAAATTAATCATAGCGCCAGGTCAGGAAGCAAATGGCGATAATTTCGGGAAATCTTTTCGATCTTCTACTCAGTAATGGTATGTTGAATGTACTCATTAGAATCGCCTCGTTGATTCTAATGAGTACATACAATATACAATTTCAAGATTAAATAAGGAAATTTCCCTAAATATTTGTTTTCTTGATCAATTGATAGAATTCCCTTGGAACTTAAAAAACGAGTTCGAATTTAGCATGGTAAACGAGCTGTTGAGGTTCGACTGGTGAATGTAATGTTATTTTTGTTTTCTATCTGCGTGTTCGAAATCGTGTTGTCAAAGACGTATAAAAATTTACGTCCTTGGTGATGTGAACACTCTTCCTTTGCTTCCCTTATGCATGGCTTCAGTATTGTTTATTATCTATCATTTCATAATCGTGTTCACTTTCTTTGCACAGTATGAAGGAACGTGATTCCACATCCGAACTATGAAGATAGGATTCGCTCAGTTCCCTTCAAAGCAGTCAGGGCCTTGGTGCTGATAAGAAGACGCCATTGAACAGAGGAGGTCTTGATCACACTACGCGCATGCGCGGTCTGGTCGTTGGCATCGTTGGTCGCATATGACATAAGAAGTCTTTTCTGTGTTTGTAATTAAGGGGAATGCAAACACGTTTTAAGATAAAATCACTATCAACATGGCTTTACTCCATTCTGAAAGGGGGTTTACTCTAAAAGGAAAAGAATTGCTCCCTACCTAAAGAGCAGTCTTTCTTGTAAGAGACTTGGACCCAATGGTCCGAGTTAAAATTCCTCAGAAGGGGTTTGTTGTACAAAACAGCAAATAGGAAGTCACAAAAGTTGTCTCCCTTGTAAAAAAAAAAAAAGTTTGGAAATAGGCCTGGTAAATTGCCATACGAGTGAACTTACCTGACCTGAATTTGAACACACTGAGCAGAACGACAGCTATGACAACAATTTACGAGCAACAATAGTAAAATGTGATAATTATCTTTATTGTTATATCACTGCGACTGACCGAAGTTGAGATGGAAGTGTGATAATTAACTTAGATCGCAATCAGTTATTCACAATAGTATGCGATAAACATATGGTTTGAGACATACGCTAAAATCGGATTTATTCGGGGTGGCTCTGTGGCGGAGAAATTAACACTTTTAGAATGTTCCTGTGCATTCTAGTGATGATATAGCTCTAAATATAATCCATCCGCCCGTCCGTCCGTTATTTTTATTTTATTATTAATAATAATTTATTTATTTATTTATTTATTTATTTATTTATTTAATTTATTTATTTATTTATTTATTTATTTATTTATTTATTTATTTATTTATTGTGTCGTATACAGCCGTGACGGCATGCAGGAGGACGGGAGAGGCGTGGAGGCAGTAAGAGGGACCTAAACGTGCGTAGCTAGAGATCATTAGTCACACTCACCCCCCTCCCCAAGATTGCTGGGTGGCCTAGTGGTTAGTGCTCTCGACTTTCAAGCGGGATATCGTGGGCTTGAAACCCGCTCGGGTCGGGACAATTTTTTCAGACCTTAAGTACGCCCATCTCATACTCGACATGCCCTGGGTTGAGTATAAAGTGGACAGGGCGCCGCTTGGTGACAGACAGCGGCACTAAGTGCATGTGCATAGGTTATCCATGAAAGCGTGTACATAACACAGTCGCCGCTACCTCCATTTCGAAAACACGCCTATTCAAATATATAGAAAATTTTACCTCCAAAAAATGAAAATTTTCAGATAAAAGATTCTTATATTTTTCACATTTCTACTCAAAAACATAGATTGTGGGTACTCGTTAGAACCGCCTCGCCGAGGCGGTTCTAACGAGTACCCACAATCTATGTTTTGAGCAGAAATAAGAAAAAATAATGTATACCCCCGTAAACCCCAGTTTTACTATATAACAGTGGGGTTTAAGGGGGGCCGAAATTATATAGGCATGTTTTCGTGATGGGGTGCTTGGTACCGTTACAATCCGCACAACAACAAACACAAACCTACCCCATCTACCATATAAGGAAAGTTATACTATAGACGTTGATTATTGGTTGAAAACGTATTTCTGTCAACATGTATACCCATTACGAAAACACGCCTATTCAAATACTGAACATTTTAACCACCAAAAAATGAAAATTTTCAGATAAAAATTCGAATATTTCTCATACTTCTGATCAAAACATAGATTGTGGGTACTCGTTAGAACCGCCTCGGCGAGGCGGTTCTAACGAGTACACACAATATATGTTTCTGGGCAGAAATAAGAAAAATAATGTATACCCCTGTAAACCCCAGTTTTACTATATAAGAGTGGTATTTAAGGGGGTCAATATTATATTATATAGGCATGTTTTCGTGATGCCATGATTATACAATATACACTGTTTTCCGCAGGAAAAATTCTGGTGCCATAACTTGCTTATTCACGAGAAAAACGGTCTTCAGTGTATGGGAGGAATAAAAAGCAGAGATCAACCTACGCAGACGAAAATACACTTTGCACGCTTTTCTTCTATAATTTTGCCACTATGTACAGATAGGGTCAAAAGTCAGAAATATTTATGTGACTAAAATAAATATTAGTGGGACTAATGTTATAATATTACTTTAAGGGTCCTTATACAATGGGGCTAATTGGCAACTCAATGGGGCTAGAAAAAATATAAGATGAGGCTTGAAAAAAAAGTATGAATGGGGCTTATTTTGCTGGATCCTGCCTGTATTTTTAGGAGTCAATGGGGCTAATTCAGTAGAATTTACCTGTGTTTTCTTAGAGAAAAAGACAATTTGATAAGGTTTCCAAACTCTATTATTATACGAAAACACGCCTATGTAGTTTTGACCCCCTTATACCCCACTTTTATATAGTAAAACTGGGGTTTACGGGGGCATACATTATTTTTCTTATTTCTGCTCAAAACATAGATTGTGGGTACTCGTTAGAACCGCCTCGTCGAGGCGGTTCTAACGAGTACCCATAATTTATGTTTTGAGCAGAAATGTGAAAAATATCAGAAATTTTTATCTGAAAATTTTCATTATTTTGGTGGGAAAATTTTCAGTATATTTGAATAGGCATGTTTTCGTAATGACTATACAAGAATATACAAGTAAGGTCAGACACTTTAGAACTTTAAAATGCTATATACAGCTTCTCCGGCAATTTAAGATAAGCACATTTTTCGATTTAATTAAAATTCACTTGAAACTTTAAAATGCTATGTGCAGTGTTTTTTGTTTTTTTTTTAAGTTTGATTGAACCTTGATACACTATATATATTTTGTCAGTTTAGTCAGCGCTAGATATGAGAAAAGCTGAGTTGAAGTTGTGCGTTAGACTAGGTCAGTTCTTATCTGAATTTATACCCATAATTTTTACAAAGTTAAGCAGCCTGAGTTGTTTTTTTTTTGTTACTGCAGCAACACAAACTGTTGTTTTTCTCGTTCAGTTTTGGAGATCTTTGCGTTTACACTTAGTGTTCTCAATCTAATGTACATTGTGCCTGGTATATTATATTATTCACTTCTGTGAAGGGATAGACACATGGATGATGGGTATAAAACTGTTCATTGTAGCGACAGTGAAATGATTCGCATCCATTGTTTGTTCTTCATCTTTCAGACGGTTCTTCTGACCGTATACTTGGGTGAAATTTTGCATCATCGGCTGTATCGTTATCCAAAACATAGTCTGCAAAAGCAACACAACGACTCTCAGAGGGAGCTACAGACATAAAGTCCTCTATAAAAAATTTTACAAGTTCACCAGGCTGGAGAAAACTAAGTCCAAAGAGGTAACTCAGTCATCGACCAATCTCACTGCCAGTGTCTTTGCAATCTGTAGTTAACAGGTAACTCTAGCCCCATTTATACTTTTTCTCCTAGCCCCCATTCTGTTCTTTCAGAACTTAAAAATTAGCCCCATTGTAATGCAACCACTTTAAGTCCCACAAGTAGCCTTTTTATTAGTGGGACTAAGATAATATTAGTGCGATTAAGATATTAGTTTTAGTCCCAAACTTTTAATCCCACTAATAATACTTTCAACCCCGCTACCCCCGCCCCCTCCTAGTATAATTGATTATTAGTCGGATTAATAATAATGGAGCTAATATTAATCTTAGTTGGGCTAATAATAATTCTAATGGGACCAAAAATAATATCAGTGGCACTAATATTTTTAGTCTCACTAAAATTCCCGACTTTTGACCCTATCAGTACACCATATGTTACTAATTCTAGTGAATACCCTGCTTTGCTAGTGTTACTAATTCTGGTGAAAACAGGATTTAACATTTCATGCAAATTGTCTCCATTGTATGAAATGTTAAAATCTTCGGTTTTCTTCGGGAACAAATATTTCAGTCTGTCATCTGCTGAAATTTTTATACAGCATAATATCAAGTGACTGGCAGTCTGGCCTGGGCATTCGTTGTTCGCATATTCCCCGAAGACATAATTGCGAACAGGGATGCTCTGATCAGCCTGCGCGGCGCTGATGCGCAGAGCTCTCGGCTGATCTGAACTTTCTCTCTTCACATTTGACGAGATGAGTTTCTCATTTTGTGTTTCTTTAATGTGTATTTATTTATCTTTAAATCTTATTTATTTATTTATTTATTTATTTATTTACTTATTTATTTATTTATTTATTTATTTATTTATTTATTTATTTATTTATTTATTTATTTATTTTACATCTATAGACTCGATAAAATAATTCTGTCCATTTAATTTACGAATCATACCATATAAACTTTTGGTCAGACTTGACAGAAAGTGGAAGTGCACAGGACGATGGACTGCGCATTCTGATCTAAGCTTTCGCTGTCATACATGCACGAAGAACCCTCTTCAAAAATTGTCTAATTGCTTTAAATAAATTATACTCTTGATTACACTTGTCGGTAATCTGGTTCTCTTAATTACACGTGTTTGGTAATCTGGTTCTCTTAATTACACGTGTTTGGAAATCTGGTTCAGTTTTCTATAATTACAGTCGAACTTCAATGGCTCGAACATCTTTGGGACCATGGAAATTTGTTCGAGACACGGATAGTTCGAGCCACTGAGGGTTTATCATAGCGCAAGGTCAGAAGGCAAATGAAAATAATCTAGGAATGTTTTTTTCATCTTCTATAAAATAATGGTATGTTGAGTGTACTCATTAGAAACGCATCGATGAGGTGATTCTAATGAGTACACACAACACACATTTTCATGATAAAATAAGAAAATTTCCATTAAAACCCCAAAATATTTGTTTTCTTTAGCTATCGGAAGAATTTCCTAGGGACTCAAAAACGAACTCGAATCATCCACGGTAAACGAGCCATCCGTGTTCGAGCCATCTAGGTAATTGGGAAAATGGAAAGCGAAAGAGTGCATTCTAACATGCGCAAAATGTGCATTCTGATTTTCTTGCGCATGCGCACAGTATCATCGGGACCTTTGCGCTCCATTCATACATTCTGTATGTGCTAGTGGACAGGGAAGGCCCTGATCAGACTGTGCGAATACGCAGTCTGATCAGGGCCTTCGCCGTCCGCATATGCCCGAAGACGCGTTTCCGCATAGAGCGGCCCATTTGTAAAAGCACAGATTTTGTTAAACGCTGTCATTTTTCGGCCTTATTTTGGAAATCATTTACATAATGAAATTTTTAAATAAATATATAAAAAAGTAGAATTTCCAAGATTACATGTGCGGCAAGCGCAGACCAGCCTGCGCATTCGCGCAGTCTGATCAGAGCCTTTACAGGGAACTATGTGGGTAGACAGATAAATTAAATTAAAATAAAAATTAAATAATTAAAAAGTAAATAAAAATAAAAAGTGAATTGCATAACTATGATGATTTTTAAGAATTGATTTTCTTGGCTGTAAGTAACTTTCCAGCTGTGTAAAGAAAAGTTCCCAGATTGACACTTAAATCTTGAAGACAGAGATTTTGACGTCAATGTTTTGTTTGTCACACGTATTTGTGAAGTAGTTTTGCTCGGACCGCCGTAGGCACCTAGGCAAATATGTCAAAGACGAAAACATCCAGCCATTCACATAAAAGAAAACGACACCTTTATTATTGCCCAGTCAATTACTGTGTAGATGCCAATAAGATAATGCTCTTTGTCGAATACTTTTATTGGTATTTACGTAAGTGAGGCATAGTTTACATAAACAGAAAATTATTAGGAGCGATCTTTCAGTACGAGATTGCCAGTCCACTCACCAAGTATTCACCAACGCCAGAAAAAGAACATGGAGAGATTTTGTTGTATTTCGTTTGGGATTTTCGTGCTTGGGATGTGTCTGCTCGTGGCTGATGCAGAAACATTAGTCAACGAAACCTTGAATTATGATGTCAATAATGTGACGACGAAGAAAAACGACATGCTATATGCAAATAATGAACCTGTAACGGCTGAGATTATTGAAAACTCTGAAATCAGTACCGATGTGAAAGTGTCAGCGGGAAAGCACTGTTCACTTGTACCCAAGAACTATAGTGAAATGATAAGACTAAAGGAAATGTTACACGATGGAATTAAAATGATAAAGTACAACTTGGTATTAGATGACAGAAATACGAGTATACTGGAAGACAGATTTTCTGATATGTTCAGGCCATTCCACTGGGTAAAAGTCTCGGGCAGACAAGGAGCAGGATTGCTCTTGCTAAGGGAGCACTTTGACATTTTGTCTCTCTATATGCTTGCTATTGGAGTGAGAGAATTTGACATCGAACTGACAGAAATGCCGAAACGCTGTCTGGCAACGCTTGAGGAACTCGACATCCAAAGAACATTAAGAGAGGCAGTGATGAGCGGATTCAACAGCACCGGCGTAGATGATATGTTGGGGTTAAAGTCAACAGACCGCGTCTGTAATTTACATATAAGAGAAAACGAAGGATACGCCGATTTTAGGTACTTTTGTTGCCAAAGAAACGAACAAGATCAAGTGATTTGTGAGTATTTACAAGAGGACGTGTGGGTGAGCATATTATTTTATATTATATGGCTTTTAAAAGTTATGGTTCTTTTGTTTGGTCCGTTGTATATACCAGGAGCATACTACCGGTTGAAGTATCTCAGTACGCCTTATGTCCACAATCTGGCGGAAAGTGTGAAACTTAGTTTAAACATTGTTTTGACCAAACATACAGAAAAATTCAGAGGTGACATACACAGATTCAAGTTGTCGAAATTCAAACATATGACAGAGTTTAAGGAAACAATTCAGAATCTCAAACATGATGTGCCATACAAGATCGATTTAAAAGATATTCATCTGAAGAGTAAATATGATCGTCTGCTTCCTGAACATTTTGTGCCAGTCGGTCTCTTAAGTACACTGTACGATTCCTTTGTTAAATGCAAAATTCGTAAGAACAGTGCTTTAAAAGCATGTTGTGCAACCAACGTATGCATCAAATCTCCCTGTAATTTATTCTTGACATGGTTCACACTTTGTAGAAAAATCATGACAGTTGTCGTGTCATTAGCCATAATCACACCATGGATACTTCGAGTGGCATTGTACTTCTTTTACGAGCACGAAGAAACGGACATGCGCAAGAGGGCTGCAGCAGACAGAAATTTGCAAATTTCTTTTCCAGGAAATATTACGCAATACTTGACTCCTGTTCATATAGTTTTTATATGTATTTATGTTCTTTTGTGTCTAGAATTTTGTTTCTATGGCGTGTTGAGTGAGAGAGTGAAGGAACAGCTAAAATTTGTTTTGCGGAAATGCTTCCGTGATATGCGTGAAAGGGACCGAGGCGAAGTAATCGGATGGGCAGTTCGAACAGCTCTCCAGCCGTGTACCAAATATGGCGGATTCGGAATCTGTGTTGGGGCATTTGCTTGGGTCTTAGGTTTTCCGTTTATGATTGCTATTCTGGCATTTTATTTGTTGCCCACATTAAATCTAACATTACGTCTTTGGGCTCATTTAATGGTCTATATCATGCCTCGAAACATCTGCAAGTATTTCTGCTGTCAACGCATTTCTGAATTTTTGGATTGTTTTGAAAGAGAAGCGAAAATGGATATCATCACTAACTCTGAATCTTTAGAAAAAAATGAAAATATTTTGAAATCTGGCTTCGGTCGCTTACAACAAATACTCGTTATTCTGTTCAGTTTCATATCGCTCTATTCAGTCCTATTCTTGTTAACTGAAATAGTGTCTGTTGTGGTTGAAGTCATAATATATACATTGATGGGGATTATATTGAATGCCGCTAAGACTCTCTCTTATGTCTCCCTTTTATTCCTTCTGGGCGTTTATGCACACGATTGCTTTGGAAACGTAAGCAAAAAATTTCTAGCTTTTAACAAAGTCTTAAATGGCGCAATTTTGTCTCTCGGAAAGAAAAAGTGTGAAGAAGTCATGTACCTGTCACCAAAATCAGAATCCGATTGGAATATACTGGAACGTCAAAGTGGCTACCTCACACAAGAAAGCGACAAACAAGACAACATGGCATTCATTTTAAACACAGCGACAGGTAGCGTTTTAAAGAACCCAGTAAGGCTGATACAAACTTGCAGGGGTCGACCAAGGTGGCAAGTTAACCGCCTTGTTCTTTTCTTCAGTAAATTTGACATACCTCAGATTCCAAAATCCTTCTTTTTTGACGCTTGCAAAATGCCTTTTAATTTTCTGCCGGGTAAGGTACTGACATGCTATTTCAGAGCTGTCGTAGAATTTGGGATTATCCTGATGTTTCTGATATTTGTTCTTCTGGTTGTTTTAGCTTTTGGCGATACTTACAAAATTTCCACATCCAACCAGCTCCTAGCAACGGTTGCTGGCGGGTTACTCCCATTACTGCTACAGAAAGTATTTAGAAAATTCGCGACTCCGGATATAGACAAAGACAGTATTCAGTTTAGAGTGTTTCTCCACGAGTTGCTAGAAAATTTCAAACAAAGCTGGCCAATATATGACATAGTTGCGCATGGAAGCCCAACGATCGTACGCTCGCATTCAGTCAAAAACGGTGTAGAACTGGTGACTGAAAAGATCGATTTTGAACCTGACTCAACAAACAATCATGTTGTAAATGCGGATGAAAATGCTGGCAGCGAAACACAAACAAACGGACAGATAAATGCCCAAGACAAGGAAAACACAGGTCAAGAATTTGAAATGACAAACTTTTCGGAACTCGAGAGTGAAACTTTACCTTTAACTGGGGAAGGCTTGCCGAATGAAAACGGGTATCAATATGCGTTGAATGAGGTTCCTATCGATATGCTTATAGACATTAATGAAATTGACACGTATGATTTCCCAAACATGGAGACGCCCTCCATTAATGGTTACACGGTTTAAAAGTATTTCGTATACCGTTTGTACGCCAAATATTGTGACAGCTAATACTTGTCATAAAACATGAAAAAAAAAAAAATCTTTTTTACTTCTTATTGATTGGTTAAAAAAAATATTGCTTGATGAGTGACAAACAGTGCAGATCCTGATCAGACGCTGCGTTCTGCGGCATCTGATCTGGTTCTGTACTGAGGCTGGCTAATCAGAGCTGAAAAGTTAATCGTTATCAGTCCTGCCATTGCGATTGATAATCGATTAGTAATCGCTGAAGATTTGACCATAATATTACCTGTTTGAGCATGACCCTATCATCTGTCAATACATTGTTGTATGTATTTTGTCAGACAGGCATGAGCAGACAGTGTAGACCCAGATGAGACGCCGCAAACGCGGCGTCTCATCAGGGTCTGCACTGTTTGCCACTCAACTAGTTATCTTAGACACAAAAGTGTGTAGTAAATTGGACTTGTTCAAATTTTAGATGAAGTATGGTGAGGTGTCTGAATACTAAGGGTAAAAACGGTAAAGTAACAAACACATAAATCAAATGATCGATTATTAGCAAATCTGTAATGATAGTCATTTTTGTGGAATTTATCTATCAATTAATCGATTATCCGATTAATCGTGCCACCCTTAGTCTATACTGTTTCCTCAGGCTTGTCTGTTTCAACACTGAGGATTTTTATGGTGTCTTAAATTTGTTTCAAATACCATGATTATCCTAAATATTTGGGCACGTAGATCGTACTTATTCTAAAATATGAACAAATCCGTTAGGTCGCCTGGTATGTGTCCAAAAAGTGCATGCGGAACTACAAACAATGTAGACCCTGACCAGACTGTGTTAATTTGGAGAAGTCCGATCTGCAGAGGTCGACAATGTCTGTCCGAATATTTAGGGTATAGGCGGCATTTAGGATGTAGACGCCTAATTTTGTTGCATCACGAAAACATGCCTAAATAATTTTGACCCCCTTAATCCCAGTTTTATATAGTAAAACTGGAGTTTACAGGGGTATACATTATTTTTCTTATTTCTGCTTAAAACATAGATTGTGGGTACTCGTTAGAACCGCCTCGGAGAGGCGGTTCTAACGAGTATCCACAATCTATGTTTTGAGCAGAAATATGAAAAAATGTCAGAAATTTTTATCTGAAAATTTTCATTTTGAGGTTGTAAAATTTTCAGTACATTTGAATAGGCGTGTTTTCGTAATGGCATGTTGTATGTTGACGGTTGGCGGGCTTTTAAAAAAAAACTTGAATAAAATAACTTGAACTGACCAAAAATAAACAAATAAATAAAATGGCACACTTCTGAACTGCAGAGAAAATAAGATTAATGCCTTATTATTTTTGTTGCAGTAAAATCTGTATGTGTTGGTCCACAATTTCTTGCATTGTATATTTCATACTGAGAAATAAACAATAATAATGTTGATTTACATGCACGTTTTACACACTAACATTTTTAGACTAGTATTACTGTAATATGTTGTTATAGGCTTCGTTTATTTTGCCATTTTGCAGTTTTGCGTTTATTTTTTTGGTCAGTATATATAATGTACTGTGATCAGTCACGGGAAAAGGGGCCTAACGGCATGTGCGGGAAGGGAAGGCCAAGATCAGCCTGTGTATCGGTGCAGTTTGATCAGGGTCTACGCTATATATTCAGAATCAATATGAGCTTTCATGTGAAAATGTGTCTTGATGGTGTATGCGGACAGCAAAGGCCCAGATCAGCCTGCGCATCCGCATCCAAAACAAGTTCAAAGTAATTAGAATATAATCACTATTTAATTGGTAACATTTTTACCTCCCTTGACCTTACTTGGCTAGGTAGACTTGTTAGAAAATTACGTACTTAGACAACGTTTTTTCCCTGTAATACTTTATTGTACATTCCTCAGAAGCATTTTATAGCAAACTAGTTCATTTGCAATTGTATTTTCAGACAACAAAAAGTAAGATTATATCAAAATTAGCTCCCATTACGAAAACATGCCTATTCTTATATTATGAAAATGTTACCACCAAAAATGAAAATTTTCAGATAAAATTTCTGATATTTTTCATATTTCTGCACAAAACATAGATTGTGGGTACTCGTTAGAACCGCCTCGACGAGGCGGTTCTAACGACTACCCACAATCTATGTTTTTGAGCAGAAATAAGAAAACTAATGTATACCCCATGTAAACCCCAGTTTTACCATATAAAAGTGGGGTTTGAGAGGGTCAAAGTTATATAGGGTATCAGCCTTTATTAAAGGCATTGTTGTGGCTGTGGGTCGCACCGGCTGATCTGGGCCTTCGCTGTATACTAGTAGATGTTAAGGGTACTGGATATTTTTACCACCTTTTTCTACATTTTCTACAAAGACACAACTTCTGTGGCTTGCTGTTTGCAGTCCTGCTAACCGATCCCATTGTTAATTTGTAAATAACGCTCTACTCTAAAAAGAAAGAATTTACTCTCACGGGTAGCAAATTCTTTCTTTTTTAGAGTAGATTTTTTTTTCTTTCTTTCATTTTTTTTGTTTTTTTTTTTGTTTTTGTTTTTGTTTGCAAAACAATTCTGATAGAGTTGCCTCCCCTGAAACCATATAGACTGTTTTAGGATCTGCCTACTTCATTTCTAAAAAACTTGAAACCGAAGGAAAATAAACCGAATTCTTGTATCTTGTATTCAGGGGGGAGGCAACTTCATCAACATTGCTTTTGTCTCCTTTCAGAAAAAAGGGGGTTTCTTTCAGAGAGTGCAATCGATATTAGTATAATTAACCTGTAAAGTGCCAAGCAAAACTATAGCAGACGAAAGTCTATTTTCTATTTATTATCATTTTTCAGAGAAAATAAAACGTAGCATTTCAGTCTTATTTTCTCTGAAAAATAATGAAAAAAAAATATCTTTCAAAATGTAGTCTTCTACAGTCAATTTTGATTGGCGCTCAAAACGTTAACAGGCAAGCCATGATAGGCGCCAATACTTCCTTTCATTTAGCAGAAACGGCAAGAATGACACCTAATGGCAGTTAGACACTTAAAGACATTTGAAAAGCGAATAACAACTACAACTACAGCAGAAGACATATATATATATATATATATATATATATATATATATATATATATATATATATATATATATATATATATATATATATATATATATATATATATATATATATATATATATATATATATATATGATATTGTCTTATTATTATCTGAGTAAAAAAAAAAAATAAATTAAAAAATAATAGCAAAAGCAATTTTAGAATGTCGTTTGCGGAGTCTGCGACCCGTGCTAAGTGCTTTTAAGGTTAACCACAACCGCAACGATATGAATTGGTATATATGTATATATTGTATATATGTTTATATGTATATATGAGCGTATGGCTTAGTTAGATGGAATAAAATATATTTTTTTATAAATATACTATGTACATGATGTATCTAATGAGTTACATTGTACACTTTGCATGATGGGCAAAACTTTCAGCAGACGACATTTTGACATATTTCCCTCAGACAAAAAGGCTTTTATGCCAAACCATATTTTCTGGGAAAATGATAATATATATATATATATATATATATATATATATATATATATATATATATATATATATATATATATATATATATATATATATATATATATATCATTAATTTGTCGTCTGTTGAATTTGCCCATAGCATGGCAAGTGTTAATCTGATTTGGCCATATGATGCTTGCGGCTAGACTGCAATCGTTTGGCACGACAAAAAAAAATGCAGTGAAGTTGCAGGGCAAAACAGGGCTGTGTCCATATAAGTTCAAAATGTTCGCAAACGTTTCGCCCTAAATTCCTGTACATTAACCGTTACCACTCGCTAGGCTAATTCATCAGACGACAAATTGACGATTTTTCTTACTTTCCCAGAAAAGGACATTTGATGCAAAGTGTCTCCAATGGCAACAATTTGCATGACATGTCAAAACCTGTTGTCTGGAAAGATGAGAAAAACATTCAAAATGGTCGCCTACGGGAGCAGGAATCCAGGACAGAACCGTTCACGAGTGTTTTGCACTTCTCAGCTGCTTCACATCACGAAAACATGCCTATATAATTTTGACCCCCTTAAACCCCACTTTTATGTAGTAACACTGGGGTTTACAGGGGTATGCATTATTTTTCTTAATTCTGCTCAAAAACATAGATCGTGGGTACGAGGCGGTTCTAACGAGAACCACAATCTATGTTTTGAGCAGAAATATGAAAAATATCAGACTTTGTTATCTGGAAATTTTCATTTTTTCGGTCGCAAAATTTTCAGTACATTTGAATAGGCATGTTTTCGTAATGCGAAGTGTAATACGATCGTACGAAAGACCGGCAGTGACATTTCAACTACATTAATTCAAGGTTTCAACTTCACGAATTCCCGATTTCAACTTCACGAATTCGCGATTTCAACTTCACGAATTCACGATTTCAACTTCACGATTCAACTTCACGAATTCTCGAATTCAACTTCACGAATTCAACTTCACGAATTCAGCTGTTGAATTCGTGAGGTTGAATTCGTGAATTCGTGAAGTTGAATTCGTGAAGTGGAATTCGTGAAGTTGAATTCGTGAATTCGTGAAGTTGAATTCGTGAATTCGTGAAGCATAATTCGTGAATTTGTGAAGTTGAATTCATGAAGTTGAATTCGTGAAGTTGAATTCGTGAAGTGGAATTCGTGAAGTTGAATTCGTGAAGTTGAATTCGTGAATTCATGAAGTTGTATTCGTGAATTCGTGAAGTTGAATTCATGAAGTTGAATTCGTGAAGTTGGAATCATGAATTCGTGAAGTGGAATTCGTGAAGTTGAAATCGTGAATTCGTGAAGTTGAAACCTTGAATTAATGAAATTGAAATGTCACTACCGGTCTTCGTACGATCGCGAACGTTTTCCTGACTGACTGTTCAGATTTTTAACTCTACCAGGCAACTGATTCACATAGAGGCAGCGCTGAAACGTTTTCCCTTATCACGGCCACCAACAGGAGCAGGAACCCAGGTCAGAAACGTTCGTGGGTATTTTTCACCTCTCAACTATATATACGTTCAGAAAATGTAAAAAAATTCGAATGTTTTGTTCGAAGGGTTTCTGCACATTACCATGGCCACAAAGAGGAGCAGGATCGTGAATCCAGGGTAAAAACGTTCGCGAGAGTTCAGCACTTCTCAACTGCATTCAAAAGTGCAACGTGATCGCAGACGTTTTGCCCTGGATTCATGTACCTTAGTTGGTTGTTCTCTGGCGGATGGATGCCCCGCACCCCCACCCCCTCTCGGCGCCCGCTGTCCTCTGTCGCACCTGTTGGCTCGGGATGGCTTGTGTGTAAAATAAACCTCAACAACGGTAGTTTCTATGACGATGTGTTCAATGATACATGTACTAAAATGTTTTATAGAAGACTCGTTTAAGGTGGAACACACCACTCATCCCGGAGCAGCTGGTGCGGCGGACGGCGGTGGGTGTGATCGGGGTCTATGGGTGGGTTGCGGGGTGTCGGGCCGTCGGACAGCGAACTGCCACGGAAAATTGTTCTGTGGTTAGTTATTCTCTGGCGGGTGGATACTCCGCCCCATCCCCCCACTCGGCGCCCGCTGTCGTTTGTCGCGCCTGTTGGCTCGGGATCGCTTGTGTGTAGAATAAAATTTTAGCTAAGCAAATTTCTGTGACGATGTGTTTTATGGTGCATGTACATAGTGTCTTGTAAGTCAACAATGGCTGGATATCAATATAGTCTTAAGTATTTTAAAATTGTAATTTTTATTTGTATATATTGATATATGATACTTTAATAAATAAATTACTACTACTACTACTACCTTATAACGACCGCCAACAGGAGCAGGACTCCAGGACAAAAACGTTCGCTTCTGAAAGCAGTACTGGTGGTGGTACGTTAAACCATACGAGGGGACTTGAGACACTTGCAGGGGGAGGGGGGGGGGGGCAACTCTGTCAATTGTTTTTTCTTCCCTTCTGAAAAGAGGGAGGGGTCTGCTCTAAAAGAAAAGAATTTGCTCCCCGTGGGAAAGAGAACTCCGTTTCGGAAAGGAGACAAAATTGAGATTGACAGAGTTGCCTCCCCTAAAAGGTATCCGTTCCCTTTAACCCTTCTCATGCTGAATGAATTAATATGCCACACCCACTTCTAATTTCCAGGCAATCAGATTACTTGAGCTAGGTTTTTGATAGAAATTCACATATTTAATGACAAACAGTGCCGATCAAGATCACTTGGCTTCCTCAGAAGCCAACTGATCTGGATCTACACTGTTTGCTAAGACAGGGCATGTCGTGTTCAGCAAGAGAAAGGTTAATGCAATAGACTGTGCGGGTGCATTTGCTGCCTTCATATAAACCATGGGCCTTATTGTCTTTTTATTCATGTACTTGCAAGCAAATTGTGAGGTTACTAATATGCAGGACCCAGTTGTTCAAAGCATAGTTTGCTTAACGAGCTCGTTAATGACAACGCAGCTAACGATGCAATGCAATGCAAAAGCTACTCACATTTTTGCAGCAAAAAATATAATGTATTTGCCATATTTAAAGATAGAAATTTTAACGTCGTAAGCTAACAACTTCGTTAAGTGTTGAACAACTGGGACCTGATCAGGGCCCACTTTCACAATCAGCCCTTATAGTTAAGGTATTCCTTTACTTTAGGATTCAAGATCGACTAAAATGAATCGTGTTATGTTTATTCAGTGGTCAATATATATATATATATATATAGCCCTTAACTTTAAGGAATGATTGTAAACTGGGGCCCAGATCTGATAAATATTCTTGGGCATTTGTTTTTTACATGTTCTTGTAATTTATATGTCCGATTTGTCGATTGATAATTTTTTGTGTTAGATTTCCAAAAATAGATTTCACCATGCGCAAAGGTGTCCTCGAGCGTATCCGTACCTCATCTGCGCATTCTCAGTATAGGCAATTGATGTCCTTTGGTATTTTCTGAATAAATCAATGATGCCGAAAGTGAATAGCGAACACCCTTACCAGATTGTCAGGGTCGGATCTAGGATGATGTCTGAGGGAGGTTCGATTAGATTAAGTTAGCGTACTTACTCTACGTATTCGGAAAGACAAGCCTGAGCAAACAGTATAGACCCAGATCAGACGCCACAGAACGCGGCGTCTGATCAGGGTCTACACTGTTTGCCAATCATCCAGCAATTTTATATAACATTTATAGATAATAAAATGGACTTGTTGAAGAGAAGTATTTAGGTAAAAGTAAGGCGTGTGAATATTTATGGTAAATGCGGTATCCCAAATTTATCGAATTTATCCAAACTTTCCTATGAAAATGAAATTTTGAGTTAAAGGGGGTTCAATTGAACCCACGAACCCCTCTGAATCCGCCCTTGGATTCACGGTGCTGATGCGCAGACAGTCCGCGCATGTCTCGAAGATATATCTTTGCATGGTGCGTGGTGCGGTTCTGTACATTTCTGAAATGTTTTATGATACTCATTTAATTCTAATAATTTTATTTATATTGCACATTTTTATACTTTTATAAGAATAAAAAATAAAAGTAAAAATATAGTTTTATTGTTTTATCTTAAAAGTCGACAGAAAAAAAATCGAATTAACATTGCAAACATTTCAATAGCACAGAAAACAAACACATACGATCTGTTGCCTCTTTTGGTATATAAATAGGAACGGATTTGTTTTAACGCTTAACCCATTGTAGGCTGAACAGACTCTCCCATTCTATATATTGGAAGAGTTTAATTTCAATTTGAGGTTTGTCGGGCTATGCGTTTTAGATGTTCCCAGAGAAAATTGCTGAACTATTTTGCAAGCAGTGATCAGACGCCGCACTGTTTGCCAGCTGCCCTTTTAAGAGTCTCCAGACTACAACGGGTTAAGTGTTTACAGTCGTAAACCACTACTCCCCAACATCAATGCTAGTACAAAGTTTCAAGAAAATTCATAAAAAAAAAAAAAAACTACTCAAGTTACAGAGCAGAAATGAAACGCTGACGGACGGACAGATGGAAAGAAGGACACTCGAACAGTATAACATAATATACTATCTTGTGGCTCCACTATCATGTAGCGGGGTGTTATAATAATATTATTATTATGATAACGTTATCTTTACTGTCCTACTTAAAGTTTAATTGTGTTGTATCAGCAACTTGTACTAATATATAGTTTGCATCGCAGATAGCGCCCAAAATTGTGCACATCTTTCAACAGGATTACAGCAGATTAAGTATATGTATAGACAATGAAAATGCATGTAGAATTTAAATACAGTCGAACCTCAATGGCTCGAACATCTTTGGGATCATGGAAATTCGTTCGAAACATGGGTAGTTCGAGCCACTGAGGGTTAATCATGGCACCAGTTCAGGAAGAAAATAGCGATAATTTAGGGAAATCTTTTCGATTTTCTACACAATGATTGTATGTTGAGTGTATTCATTAGAATCGCCTCGATGAGGCGATTCTAATGAGTACACACAACATACAATTCCATGATAAAATAAGAAAAAAATCCCTAAATATTTGTTTTCTTGAGCTAGTGGAAGAATTTCGTATGGACTGAAAAAAGAGTTCGAATCATCCACGGTAAACGAGCCATCCGTGTTCGAGCCATTGAGGTTATACTGTACTACAGACTAATCTTGGTCTTCGTATTCGCTTACCCTTGACCTACCCTCTCCCCACCCTCTCCCCATCCCCTCAGCATCATTCATCCAGTTCTTTCAATTTGAAGATTTTTACCAAAATCTCAGAGATCGAAAATACATGCACATGGTCAAAACTAGGATGCAAATGCAACTCAACCCTTTAATAATCACACAAAACTTACGGGAAGTAATAAGAAAACAAAGAATTTTTTTCCACGCTGGGCAGATTCAGCAGACGACAAATTGGTGCCATTTTTCTTATTTTTCCTAGAAAATAGGGTCTGACACGTCATGCAAATTGTCTGCTGAAATTTTTAAACAATATATTCCGTTAACGTTTTCAAAAAAAAAATCATTCAGGAATGTGGATGCAGCAAATATCAATGGAATGGAGCTGTATTGTTACTGTATTATAAATTCAGGGGGGTTGGGGGGTGGGGGGGGGTGGTGGTGGGGGGGGGGGGGGGTTGAAGAATACACCTGAAAGATTTTCTGTCATTTAGTACAAGACCGACAATTTTGTAACTTCCTAATCGCTCCATTGCACACTACAGTATAACCTCAAAGGCTCGAACACGGTTGGCTCGTTTACCGTGGATGATTCGAACTCTTTTTTCAGTCCCTACAAAATTCTTCCAATAGCTCAAGATTCTAATGAGTACACACAACATACAATTCCATGATAAAATAAGAAAAAATCCCTAAATATTTGTTTTTTTGAGCTATTGGAAGAATTTTGTAGGGACTGAAAAAAGAGTTCGAATTATCCACGGTAAACGAGCCATCCGTGTTCGAGCCATTGAAGTTATACTGTATTCGCTTGCGCTTAATGGGTAGCTAAGGACGCAAGTTTTCTTCATGCGGACAGTGAAGATAATGAGAATGGGCGGATGCCCAGGCTGATCTGAGTCTTCGCTGGGCGTACATGCCATTTTGTTGGTTTTGTCATGAGGTGGTTCAAATTTGAATGTAACTGATCCCATTAGGTTCAGATTTGCTTCCGCATCCGCGCAGTCTTATCAAGGCATTCTGTTTGTCGATTAAGGGAATTGATAAACGTTCACATGCTATTTTTAAGCCTTAAAACGCCACGAAAACCTGCATCTAAAAATGTCGTCTGTTTATGTCGTCTGCTGAATATTCTTGGAAACTTTTCAAACCTATTTTTGCATAGCGGCAAACAGTGTGGACCCAGATCAGACTGTTCCTAATGGAGCAGTCTGATCTGGGTCCACACTGTTTGCAGAAATGACTTTTTAAATCACAAACAGATGACAAAGCATACGACAATTGTTGTGATTGGCAGTTTATGGGTTAAAAGACAGAATTTGCTCCACCGGCCACTTCAATCTGTATGTAGACAATCAATGATAACACGATTAAACAGAATTAGCCTATTGCGAGTAACAGAAACCACTTGCGAGCTGTACTGTACCGGTCAAACCACATGGACTTTGATTTATGGTGATATTTTTCTTCCGGATATTTTGTCTACGGTTAAAAGTGTGCAAAAACAACAACAACAGAAAAAAAAAAAAAAAAAAAAAAAAAAAAAAACACAAAAAAAAAAAAACATATACAATATATATATCCGTGCTCGTGCAGTGTAACTGGGATTTTCTATATTTCTTTACCGTTATGTTTTAAGGGAAATGGATACTCTTCCAAGGGTGACAACTGTCAAATTCTGTTTGCGTCCCTTTTGATAAAGGGTCTACTCAAAGAAGGAAATAATTCGCTCCTCCTCATTTGGGGGCAAATATATTCGCTTAAGAGAAAAGGGTCTATTCTGAAAGGAAAAAAAATTTCTCCATTTCCTTTTAGAGCAGACCGCTTTTCAGAAGAGGATTTTCGAGTGCAAGAAGTCAAACCAGAAGTTACATAATTATCTTCCTGTTGAAACATGGCGGAAACTCTATCAAGTGAATTTATTCACCTTGAAGAGGAACGCAATATAAGTTGTATGTGTATCTTGGAGTAAAGTGCTTAACAAGCCATTTGATGCAAAAATTTTCAAAATTGGTCATGAAATGAGGAAATTATGGTGGTAAGAATATATTTAAAATGGCTATCATGGATGCCGCCATATTGTAGGTTTTGTGACGTCACACAGCCCAAGTTAAATATGCAAAACCAAATTATAAAGGGTTTTTAAGAATATTTTTGCTACACTTTTGCTACACTTTTTTTTTTTTTATAATATTTCAATTCTAGTGACAAGCAATCATTTCCACTCAAATAAACACACTTTATGAGAATAACTACCTTTATGAAACGAATTTTAATTTTTATGAAACCGCATTAAATATTCAAAATGGCGGCGCCCATTCCACCAACGTTCAAATATTTAATATTTAATTGTCTATAACTTACTCAATTTGCGCATGTTTTCGTAATGTAAAAGCATACCGCATGGACGAAGTGGAGGTTCTGACCTAATTGCGCGAAGTCTAAGCTGATCATGGCCTTTTATGATGTGCGTTATCGTGATTCTCCATGAGACAGTAGACCAGATCAGCATACCGATATGTATCCGCGCAGTCTGATCTCAACGTTCGCTGTCCGTTTACAGCCTCTGTGAATACTGTGGAATAGAAAGGAACTTGCTGGACATTAGCTGATCTGACCGGACACTAGCTGATCTTAGCTGCGTTCAGCAGTGAAAAGTCATAACGAACGTTTTGCCTTGGATCACTGTACACATTACGAAAACACGCCTATTCAAATATATTAAAAATTTCACCTAAAAAACCTGAAAATTCTCAGATAAAAAACTCTGATGTTTTTCATATTTCTGCTCAAAACATAGATTTTGGGTACTCGTTAGAACCGTCTCGGTGAGGTTCTAACGAGTACCCACAATCTATGTTTTTGAGCAGAAATAAGAAAAATAATGTATACCCTTGTAAACCCCAGTTTTATTATCTAAAAGTGGGGTTTAAGGGGGTCAAAACTATATAGGCGTGTTTTTGTGATGGTAATGACGAGCGCCAAAAGGAATAGCCCTGTATTCAATTAACCGAGAAGTTAACGGTTACTCGCAAACAAAGCAAACTTTCCGTTTCTCACGTTTTTCGACGGAGGGCAGCGATTATCCGCAGATTATTCTCAAGCTGTCTTTTGGCACAACCAAGATGGCGGCCTATGCGAATAAAAATTTTGTTTGCATGTTCGTAACAAAAAACTATGGAAATGTTTACTGGGTTTTGTCTTACTTATACCATGGTTCGTGCGCATGTACGATGCGATAATGCACGAGCGTGAGCGAGTGCATTATCGCACGTACATGCACAGAAACATGGTATAACTGATTTATCACATTTGCATGCATCTAGACCATCTACATCGCGAGATATGTCATGCTGAATGTTGGGAAGTTAGGCCACTATGTGATAATATTATATACCCGATTCCTTATACGGGCATGGTCAACGTTGCCGACGCCGGCGAAGCCAGCGTCAACGGCAGCAGGCAACTTTGGCCTGCACGCCTATAGTTAACACGCATGAAACGTACCTCTGTGTCCTGTCCATGTCACTCAGCTGGCCCATGCCAAAGTTACCAATCTGGCGACCCAAATCTCGCGAATTGAAAACCGGCCAGAAACAGAATGATTCACCTGGCGCTTTCATCTCAGTTCGTCAGAAGCATATCAGATTCTATAACTCAAAGCGTCTGCTGATAATCATAACGCTATAGAACCAGTCGGATTTTGACGCTGTATTACGAAAATTATTTTTATACACATTTTTTTTTCTACACTCGTTTATAACTTCCATTTCATTAAATGCAACTGCAGATGTTTCAAAGCTACATAAAGCGTTTTAAAATATAATTACGTCCATTATCTTCCGCTGGATGGCATTTTTCAAATACTGAAGAATATGACATGCGCCGACAATGTAATTACGTCAATAATGTTGTTCGACGTTAAAGAGACGCTCATTGGAAACGAATAGTTAATCATTGTGACATTCGCTGGAATCGTAATAAAAAATAGAGCCAGTCTAGTGTATTTTTTTTTTCGTCTGCATCGTTACAGAATGTGACCCTGTCCTGCATCAACAATAACAATAACACTTCAGCTAAATGAAAATTAAGCAATTGTCATGCCCGTTTCTAGGCAGTGCCTAAATTCATATTAAAATTAATGATATAATCTATCAAGGAGGAGAAGAGAATGAAAAAAGACTATATAAGTCATAGTGAAAAGCACCCTTTCAAATCGGTAAGTTGCTCTCGATTTCCAAAACCGGGATGTGCTCAGAGAATGTAGCAAGAAACAAAACATTTATATTGGCAAACTTGATGCATAACCATATTGGCATTGTTGAGAACAGTCGCGTACAGTTTTCTTATAAGGTTATCAAAATATTGTGCTCGAGTTTTCTCAACGATGACAATACATTAGTACATAAAACCTGCAAATATGAGTACTTTCATCCTTGGTACATACTTTGAGCTTATTCTATTTATCATCAAAACAACGAACAAATTAATAAAAACGACTAATTGATTTGAACAGGCCCTTTTCATGAAAATCTATTGTCTTTTTCACTCTTTTCTATGACGTAGGTTTGCCCCCTTGATCTATTCGATCTAATATCAAGTCTTGTCAACGAGATAACTGCTGCTCTCTAATTTGGGGTCACACGAGACGGTTTTACAGTAAACGTTAAGAAGAGGCAAAATATAGTTAAGGAAAATACTCGCGAGGTATTTTGCTTTAATGAAAGCAGCCCTGATTGGACACCAGCTGATCTGGCCACGCACCAGCTGATCTGACCGGACACTAGCTGTTCTGGCCGGACACTAGCTGTTCTGACCGGACATTAGCTGATCTGATCAGACACTAGCTGATCTGACCCCATACTAGCTGTTCTGACCGGACACTAGCTGATCTGGCCGTACACTAGCTGATCTGACCGGACACTAGCTGTTCTGGCCTGACACTAGTTGTTCTGACTGGATACTAGCTGATCTGATCAGACACTAGCTGATCTGACCCGATACTAGCTGATTTGACCGGACACTAGCTGCTCTGAACGGACATTAGCTGTTCTAGCCGGACACTGGCTAATCTGACCAGACACTAGCTTATCTAAGCAGATACTAGCTGACCTGAGCAGTCACCAGCTCATTTGGCTTGACGTTAGCCTGTCTGGCCGGATACTTGCTGATCTGGCCGGACACTAGCTGATTTGATCGGACACTAGCTGATCTAACCGGACACTGGCAGATCTGGCCGATTTGACCGGACACTGGCTTTTTTGACCAGACACTACCTGACCTGACTGGAAACTAGCTGATCTGACCGAACTAGCTTATTTGACCGGACACTAGCTAATTTGACCGGGGCTCTAGCTGATTTGACTGGAATTCAGCTGTCCTGACCGGACACTACCTGATTTGACCGGATATTAGCTGGTCCAACCAGACACTAGCTGATTTGACCGGTCACTGGCTGAATTGACCGGACACTAGCTGATCTTATCGGACACTAGCTGATCTGACCGGAACACTAGCTGATTTGACCGGACGCTAGCTAATTTGACCGGGACACTAGCTGATTTACCTGACATCAGCTGTCCTGACCGGACATTAGCTAGTCTGATCAAACACAAGCTGATTTGACGGGACTCTAGCTGATTTGACTGGACACTTGCTTATCTGATTGGACACTAGCTGATTTGACTGGACACTAGATGATTTCACCCAACTAGCTGATTTGACCGTACACTACCTGACCTGACTGGACACCAGCTAGTCTGACCGAACACCAGCTGATCTTACCGGACACACGCTGATCTGGGCTGAGTTCAGAAGTGCAAGTTACTCGCCACTGATTTGCCCTGGACCCCTGTTTCTGTTGGCGCTCGCCATTAGGTACAGGGATCCCGGACAAAACATTTTCGCTATCACTTTGCACTTCCGAACGCAGTCCAGGGCTGCGCTGAATAAAGCAAATTACCCGCGAGAGTTTCCCCCAAATTATTTTGCATTTTCTGAACGGTTATTGTAAAGTAAATAAGTGAATTCAGGAACTGATACAATCGGATACACGTCACATTACGAAAACACGCCTATTCAAATATATTGAAATTTTCACCACCGAAAAACTGAAAGTTTTCAGATAAAAATTCTGATAGGTTTTCTTATTTCTGTTCAAAACATAGATTGTGGGTACTCGTTAGAACCGCAGAAATAAGAAAAATAATGCATACCCCTGTAAACCCCTTTTTTACTATATAAAATTGGGGTTTAAGTGGGTCAAAATTATATAGGTATGTTTTCGTGATGAAGCATCCGATACCAAAAAAAACAAAACAAAACAGACAGATATAATCAAGCAGCCGTAAAATGAACAGGAGTTCGCAACTTTCCCAAAAAGGTGGCAACTCTGTTACCCAAACTTAAGTGACTATATATTAAACTTACATAAGTGTTAAAAGAAAAAAAAGAAAGTGACACCCTACATAACAATTAACAAAACGTACCTCAGTGAAAGTAACGACTTGGAACGGTCAGTTATGAATTACTGGGGAGGGGGTGTGGTGGGGGTGTGGCTTAAGCTGGCTTTACCGTATCCTAACCTTCGCCCTCTCATATTGGTAAAAACATATATTGTTCGGTCCATATTTTTGTTGTAAACTCATTTTATGTGACCTCAAATTAGAAAGTAGTCGTTACTCTCATTGACGAGACTTGATATTAGAACAAATAATTCATATCAATAGTTATTTATTTTATATGGGATCGAATGTATAATATCAACCCAATAAACATTTTCATTTTGTTTGTTACGAACAAGCATACAAAAAATTTTTTCGCATAGGCAGCCATCTTTGTTGTGCCAAAAGACAACTTAGACAAGTTTGCGGTTATTCGCTACCCTCCGCCGAAAACTGTCACAAGTGAAAGGAATGTTTGCTTTTGTTTGCGAGTAACCGGGAACGTCTCGGTTAACCGAACGCAGCCCTGGATCTTCGCTTTTTGTATAAACTCCAGAGATATTGGTTCTTATGGGGCGTGTCTTCAATATCTACATACAGGAATATCGTTTTAGTATCTTCACGTTTGGTATGATATGAAGCACTAGTGATGGTGACCCTATGTGGGATGATACAAGCGCCGGTCCAGGCTTTGGTTCGGCCATCTATGTGGCTACCCTGTTTTAGAAAACTTCACAGCTGTAAACAAATGTAAGTATAAATATGTTGTATTATGTAAGCAGGTAATGTTTAATATTGCATACAGGATCAGGCAGATGTAGGCAGGCAGAAACATACTACATGTATTAGATGAACTAAGGGGCATAAAGACGAGTGATAAATTATGGGATACATTTTCACAACATAATGATGTTTTATACTTCGTGGCCCCCCTCTCTCTCTCTCTCTCTCTCTCTCTCTCTCTCTCTCTCTCTCTCTCTGTGCGGAGGGAGGGGGCTGGGGTAAGCAATAACGGTGTTGGAAAGCAGAAAATCTACCAAGTTTATCCAGTCCCCATGAATAAAGGCAGGCTGAAATACGCCAATTGAGATACCTAATGGACAGAGTTAATATATTAATATGATTGGCCAAAACTTACAAGCGGTAGTCGGGTGCGTGACACATGTGTGCATAGTCGGACAATTGGGCATGGTAGGTAGGTAGGTGGCCAGGAAGACAGGCAGATAGATAAATGGACAGGCAGTCAGAGACGGACGGACGTCGAGATATATACATGTAGATGGATGGACGGACGGACGGACGGATAAATAGATAGATAGATAGATAGATAGATAGATAGATAGATAGATAGATAGATAGATAGATAGATAGATAGATAGATAGATAAATAGAACGGATCGATGGGTGAAAGGATATCGCATTCATTATTTAGCGTTGCGTGTTTGTACTATTTAATCGTATTCTTTGCTCTTGGAACTATAAAACGGTACTAAAGCCAGGAAATTGTGCGTTCAACACTACCATGTTTGAGGTTTTATACAATTTAAGGGGAATGAATAAATTCAGTTGACTTATTTTCCGCCATTTTCTACAAGGGAGGCAACTTTCTGACTTATTTTTGGTTTTCTTAACACCAAGCATCTTCTAAAAAGCAGTCTACCATCACGAAAACATGCCTATATAATTTTGACCACCCTTAAATCCCACTTTTATATAGTAAAACTGGGGTTTACAGGAGTATACATTATTTTTGTTATTTCTGCTCAAAACATAGATTGTGGTACTCGTTAGAACCGCCTCGTCGAGGCGGATCTAACGAGTACACACAACTATGTTTTGTGCAGAAATATGAAAAATATCAGAATTTTTTATCTGAAAATTTTCATTTTTTGGTGGTAAAATTTTCAATATAGTTGAATAGGCGTGTTTTTCTAATGTTTGAAAGGAAAGAATGTGCTCCCGGAGGAGCAGTTTCTTTCCTTTTATAATATATCGCTTTTTTGAGAAGAAAGCAAAATTAATTTTGTCAGAGTTACCTCTTAAACGTATCTATTACCCTTAATATGCAAACGGAAAGGGAATCTACAAGAAACCATTTCAGTGTTTTAACTTCGTGATAGGTGAAAGCCTTAATGATAGCCTTTACGTAAACACGCCTATTCAAATATATAGAAAATTTCACCTCTAAAAACTGAAAATTTTCAAATAAAAAAGTCTGATATTTTTAATATTTCTGCTCAAAACATAGATTGGGTTACTCGTTAGAACCGCCTAGCAGAAATGAGAAAAATAATGTTAAAGGGGTAAACCCCAGTTTTACTGTATAAAAGTGGGGTTTAAGGGGGTCAATATTATATAGGCGTGTTTTCATGATGGTTTTGTTTAAATACACAAGAAAAATATATATCTTACGGAGAATGTGTTCTGCTGGAACTAATAAACGAGTTTCAAACTATTATTATTTTATTTTATCTGTCAGAGGTTTTATCGCCAAATGCACTGCTAACGCACTTACGTTACCGCTATTACCATTACTCGAATTACAAACTTGATAATTGTTTTCATCATTAGATGGAAAACCGAAGCACCTCCGCAGCAGTTCATGTTGGAAGTGATGGAAGCAGTTAAAACAGTGATGAAACAAGACGATAATACTGAATTCCTTGATGTCCATAAGGTGGGTACTGCCAATGTAAAAAAAAAAAAAAGAAAAGAAATAGACAATATTGCGCACAAAACGAAATACAAAATATTATATCTACTTGAAAAAAAAAAAGTGAAGTCTAGGTCGTATGGTATTCCGTCGAGTTTTCATTCATTTAAAAGAGATATATGCAACTGAATCAAAGATGTATCTTATTGAATTAAAGACACCATTCTCCTTATCACAGAAATGCAAATTTGGCAACAAACCAACACGTAATACCATGGAATTATATGTCTCGCCTGCATGTGTGCAATGCCACCGGTGCTGTCAGCATCTCTAGCGGACTGCAATCAGCTCCCGAAATGAATACGCATTACGAAAACACACCTATTCAAATATATTGAAAATTTCACCACCAAAAACTGAAAGTTTTCAGATAAAAAAACCTTATATTTTTCATATTTCTGCTCAAAACATAGATTGTGGGTACTCGTTAGAACCGCCTTGGCGAGGCGGTTCTAACGAGTACCCACAACTATGTTTCTGAGCAAATGTATACCCCTGTAAACCCCAGTTTTAATATATAAAAGTGAGGTTTAAGGGGGTCAAAATTATATAGGTATGTTTTCGTAATGGTTTGTCCATTTTCCCCATTTTTACTAGGGAGACAGCATCTCTGACTTCCTGTTTGCTTTCCTGTACATCAATTCCCTTGTGAAAAGGGTTCTACTCCTAAAGGAACGAATTTCCTCCCCCATCGGAGCTACAGTCCACCCTCTTTATACCGACATTCGCTACAACGGCAAAATTCGTTATAATGACATTTGAACGTCACGAAACCTTCGCTTAAGAGATGACAGTTAATGAGAAATTATGCAAGAATATTGCATTTTAACTTCAAGTAACATATGTTTTTGATATTTGTTAGAATCGACTGAGTCGATTCTAAAAAATATCCAAAACATATGTTCTATGAGGAATAATAAAACAAAGTCTTTCATACATAACATTCTGCCCATTAAGGCTTCTTTATAACAGAAAATTCATTTTAATGGCAACATCTTCGGAAACAAATGCTGTCGTTGTAACGAGGGTTCACTGTAATTAGTTCTTTTAAGAGTAGATCCATTTCAGTTCGTGAAAATAGGTCAAACTCAAATATCACTGAGTTAGTCATCTCCCATTCTGTATATGCAAGTGTGTACCAGGTTTCATAAACCTAGCCTTTGTAGTTTCTGGGAAAAATGAGCTATTTAACTTGAAAACTTAATAACGAAATATGCGAACTAAGCCAGCCGTGACAAATAGGTTAAGACTGAAACGTCAGCTTCCCTCTTCTAAATACAGTCGAACCTCAATGGCTCGAACATCTTTGGGATCATGGAAATTCGTTCGAAACATGGGTAGTTCGAGCCACTGAGGGTTAATCATGGCACCAGTTCAGGATGCAAATAGCGATAATTTAGAGAAATCTTTTCGATTTTCTACACAATGATTGTATGTTGAGTGTACTCATTAGAATCGCCTCGATGAGGCGATTCTAATGAGTACACACAACATACAATTCCATGATAAAATAAGAAAAACTCCCTAAATATTTGCTTTCTTGAGCTAGTGGAAGAAGTTTGTATGGACTGAAAAAAGAGTTCGAATCATCCACGGTAAACGAGCCATCCGTGTTCGAGCCATTGAGGTTATACTGTACAAGAAGTCTCTCCTGAACCTAACTCATGTAGTTCCTGAGAAATGACCAAAACAAGAAAACCTAGCATGTTGACGCCGCCGTCGCTGAACAAGAGATACATACTCGTATGTGTCGCTCTTCCCAGTAAACACAAGATTTCAAGATTTTCAAGATTTTTTATTATCGACTGTAACTCCAACTGGAGCGTTAGTCAAAACTTGTAACAGATGCAAAAACATGTGACAAAACATCTGAGGAAAGTTGCAAACTATGATATTGAAGAATATTCCAAACCATCCTCATGGTCACATGGCTGTGGTCACATGGCTGTGACCAAGAGTATGTAAAAATCAACACCAGAGAATACAACCCTGACAAAACTAATAATGTAAGTTAGTAGTAAACTGTCCATTTGACTGGGAAATTCATACGCGTCCTAGTGTCCCAGGATCGTATGCACCCATTAACCTTGTCCTGCTGAACCCGGATATATCCTGCCTTGGCATACAGTGTAGATCCAGATCAGTTGGCTTCTGAAGAAGCCAACTGATCTGGATCTGCACTGTTTGTCATTCAGTATGTGAATTTGTGTCAATATTCTGGATCAAGTAATCTCATTGGCTGAAAATTGGAAGTGGGTGTGGCATCTTAATTTATTCAGCATGACAAGGGTTAAAGCACTGACCCATTGCCGATTCAGTATATGGCATCATACAACAAAAATCCAGAATATCCGGCCATGAAAACTACTGCAAGCATCATCATCATAAGATACATGTATGTACAGTCCCAGATCAGACTGCTCCCAAGAGCAGCCAAACCCAAGCCTATACCGAAATAAACAACGCAGCCCCAGACTGGAATGCTCAATATAGAGCACCCCAATCCCGGGGCCCGTACCATTCACCATGACAAACATACCCGAAAATCCAGGATTTTCGTAGAAATAAAGACAATCTCACTAAGTTACCCAGTCATTATTTAAAATTGGAATTAAATGTTGATCTTGACCAAGAATGTTTGAATTCCATTTGACTAGTAGTTCAGTGTCCTTTGTAGTATTCATTAATACTGAATGGCATGGCACATGTCTAATTAAAGTGTTTTAATATCCATTTAACTAGAAATTCAGTGTCTTGTTGATTAGAAAGGTGCTTGTAACTGTTACAAATTGTCTTTAGATAGTAAGGTACAACAAAAATACAAAATGTCCAGGCATGAGAAAGCTGTCGCAAATATTATTAAAAAAGATACCTGCAAAGTACAGCCCCAGATCGGACTGCTCCAGGGAGCAACCAGATCCAGATTAATACCAGGCAAACAGCACAGACCCAAATTGCAATGTTACATAAAACAACCCAATTCAGATCTGCACCACTCACCACGACAGGCATATCCGAAAACCTAGAGCCTTTAGAGTTGTTAAATTTCTCCACCACCACCACAATACCCTTCCATTGCCAATGAATGACAAATGATACTTTTGTGTAAATTGAATTAAATATTCCTGAAAATTTCCTGGAATGTTTTTAGCACCACTTTTCAAAATTTTGCAGTATTAAAAAAAAACAAAAAACAAAAAAACTGCGACACATAACGTCGTAAAAATGTCGCTTGGACATCGCCGCCATGACGTCGCGGTGACGTCGAAGCGACGTTGTAACGACGTTTAGTGTTTGCTAGGTTTGCAGTCGCGGGCGGGGCAAAACGGAAAGAAAATGATTAAATTGTCAAAGTTTTGCCAAGTTACTTTATTGTATAACGAAAAAAGTTTAAAATTATAATGATAAAGTTCATTTTAAACTCATCACGAAAACATGCCTATATAATTTTGACCCCCTTAAACCCCACTTTTATATAGTAAAACTGGGGTTTACAGGGGTATACATTATTTTTCATATTTCTGCTCAAAACATAGATTGTGGGTACTTGTTAGAACCGCCTCGCCGAGGCGGTTCTAACGAGTACCCACAATCTATGTTTTGAGCAGAAATATAAAAAATATCAGATTTTTATCTGAAAAATTAAATTTTTTGGTGGTAAAAAATACCTCCAAAGTACAGCCCCAGATCGGACTGCTCCAGGGATCAACCACATCCAGATTAATACCAGGCAAACAGCACAGACCCAAATTGCAATGTTACACATAACAACCCGGTTCAGATCTGCACCACTCACCATAACAGGCATATCCGAAAACCTAGAGCCTTTAGAGTTGTGAAATTTCTCCACCACCACAATACCCTTCCATTGCCAACGAATGACAAACGACACTTTTGTGTAAATGGAATTAAACATTCCTGAAAATTTCCTGGAATGTTTTTAGCACCACTTTACAAAATTTTGCAATATTAAAAAACAACAACAAAAAAAAAAAAACAAAAACAAAAAAAAACAAAAAAAAACAAAAAAAAAAAACAAAACAACTGCGACACATAACGTTGTAAAAATGAAGCTTGGACATCACCGCCATGACATTGCGGTGATGTCGAAGCGACGCTGTAACGACGTTTAGTGTTAGCTAGGTTTGCAGTCGCGGGTGGGGCAAATCGGAAATAAAATAATATAAAATTGTCAAAGATGGTTTTGCCCAGTTTCTTTATTGTATAACGAAAAAAGTTTAAAATTATAATGATATTGTTTATTTTAAACTCATCACGAAAACATGCCTATATAATTTTGACCCCCTTAAACCCCACTTTTATATAGTAAAACTGGGGTTTACAGGGGTATACATTATTTTTCTTATTTCTGTTCAAAACATAGATTGTGGGTACTTGTTAGAACCGCCTCGCCGAGGCGGTTCTAACGAGTACCCACAATCTATGTTTTGAGCAGAAATATGAAAAATATTAGAGTTTTTTTATCTGAAAGTTTAGGTTTTTGGAGGTAAAATTGTCTATATATTTGAATAGGCGTGTTTTCGTAATGTGTGTAGTCCTCAACTGTAATAGTGTACATGTACAGATTATATCTGCTTACTGTTTTCATGTAGGTAACAGAAGATGGTTTATTCATCCGAATATTTGCATTTACTCGAGCTGAATGGTTAGACGTAGTAGAACTGGAATACTTAAATGGATATGTTCAGGTTAGAGCTGAAATAAACTGATGCTCAACATGCGAAAAAGCTCGTATACTATAAGAGAGCACGAATGTCCACACGAGCGTGCGCATCCGCGCAGTCCGATCCGGGCATACTCTGGTTGTCGATATATACAGTCGACTCTCGTTATCTCGAATTCCAAGGGACTCATTGAAACACTTCGAGATATCCGCACCTCGACATATCAGAATTGAGAGAGTGAGGAAAAACAATAAATTGAACAGCCACATTTAACAAATGAATATGTAATTTGACTCCTGAAGTTAGAAATATATATAAAATAATGTGGAAAAGAGGAGAAATTGCTCCACATTATTTTGTTACCTGTTGTCATAGTTTCATGTTAAAACAGGGACCAGATTTTCACTTCGAGATAAGCGGTAATTCGAAATAAGCGAGTTCGAGATAACGAGGTTCGACTGTACTATAGTACCTCTTGATACTGAAAGAGAGGCAATGAAGGTCCTGATCAGCCTGTGTGAGTGCACAGGCTGATCAGGACCTGTGTTGCCCACGAATTGCATAAGGGCCCTTTACGTGCGTTGCGCATCAAATGACCCCGACATTTTATACTACACAACCAAGACAAACAAAACTACTAGCCGGAAAGCTTTTAATTGTCTTTTTTTTTTTAACTTTACGAAGTTGTTTTCTGATTTTGCCTTTTTGCTTTAAGAGTGGCAGTGTTTATGTTGCATTTAAAGACGGGTATTTGAAGGCCGGATCATGTATCATTATCTAATTTGATTTTGTAAGTATTCTGAAGCGATCTGATACATTGCTTTTAAACCTTCCGGATTTCAGATGTCTAAACAAGACAGCACTTGTGATTTGAATTATTGGTCCGTGTTTCTGTTGGTAGTTCTTCTCGAGGGCACCATTAACTTAGTAGTAGCTTAGGTATTCTACAAGAGAGATTGCCCCAACGACATTTAGCTTCCTTGTTTTAACCTTGCTCTGTCACCCATTTAAGCACCAGTAACAGTGCCGAGCGTCAGTGTACTTGGTTTCGCAGGTGACATGGTTTCGCAAGGCTAACGTAAAACAGGGGTGCAACTGACTTCAGTGTAAAATGATTCCTAGTTTCCGAAAAGCCCTCCCCCACCCCCAACTGCCCCCGCCCCCACCTCCAACGAATAAATAAAATATGATACCTTGCATATTTATCATTATTTTATTTATTTTTTTATTTATTTATTTGGGGGCGGGGGCGCGCGGGGGGGGGGGGGGGCGTGGAGGGTGGGGGTGGGGGTGGTTGCACTTGCATAGCCTCGTTGTCAGAGTAGCCAATAATATCTCATTAGCTTTTTTACTTAAAAGAGTGTAAATAAATAAATGAACGAACTGTCGTTTTACGATATCATAATTATTGTGAACAGTTATTCCAAGTACGCCTTACTCTTCCTCAGTGATATTGAAATCAAAGGCACAATTAGAGGGAATATTTGTTAAGATTTTTGATTAACCCTGATTCACAGACAAGCGGCCAAGCGAACTGCACTGTCAAATGATAGCTCTTGTTTGTTTTGTTTTTTTAAATAAAATTTACTCATTTAATCGGATAAGACACAAGTACATATACTTACTACTTACAAGAATATATGACATCAAAGCACAGATAGCATTGGTGCATCATTTGTCGGTAAAATGGGCCTGAACGGAGACTTAACCCTTATCCTGCTGAATAATTTAATTATTTAATTAGCCACATCCATTTCTGACTATCAGCCAATCAGATTACATCATATAATATTTTCTTTCAAATTCACAAACTGAATGACAAACAGTGTAGATCCTGATCAGATGGCTTCTTCAGCAGCAGGATAAGGGTTAAGACTGTTTTTATTAACCATTATCTTCCTTTTATTTAAACAAACAGTGCAGACCCTGATTAGATGCCGCATTCTGTGGCGTCCGTCTGGGTCTGCACTGTTTGCCAATGTCCCAGTCCAGGTTTTACAGATAACCCACTTTACACGGCACTATGACATCACAGTGACAAGAATAGCGCGACTATAAATAACCGTTATCTGGATTTCGTACAAATGCGCGGTTTGATTTCACTGGTCGATGATAATCACGTGCATAACAACCTCAAGGAAATTTTGGTGTATGTATACCATGGCTCGACTGTAAACAATCGACAAAAAAAGAAGAAAATGGTCCTTTTGCTCCATGTGAACAGAGAAAGTTTGGAGCACAGGAGCTTGAAGTTAAAATACCTACAAGATTTTCGGGAAAAAAAAATCGAAGGACGAACACTTCGCAGTTCATAAAATAGGTTTTGGGTGAATGTCATGGTAATTTGGTAAGTAACTAATACGCAGACTATATCATATTCTCTTGTCATTACGCCAAATCACCAAATAACCTGGATACGTTCACCGTTTGGTTAACTGACGTCATCACAGTGTGAATCAGCGTTCGTGATCTGATTGGCTGATGGCTCTGAGGTCGAAACAGTGACGGATTTTAACCAGTCATATCGTGAATGCAAATTACCCCGGTTTCGCATCAACAAACAAGATGGCGTACGTATCCAGTTACTGTCCGTAGAGCAGTTCGGTGGATTTAGCTGATTTACAAACGAGCCACTGCCAATCATATAGTGTGGCGGAGTACCACTCGCTATAACAAGAGCATATAAGCTAGTTCGCGCGTGCTTGCTTGCCATGTTATCAGCCCAAAATATATCTTATCGGTTGTGAAAGGTCCGTCCTTGGATTTTCTCCGAAAATCGTATAGGCATTATGATAAAAAATCGCTTCACATCACGAAAACACTCCTATATAATTTTGACCCCCTTAAACCCCACTTTTATATAGTAAAACTGGGGTTTACAGGGGTATACATTATTTTTCTTATTTCTGCTCAAAACATAGATTGTGGGTACTCGTTAGAACCGCCTCACCGAGGCGAGGCTCTATGTTTTGAGCAGAAATATGAAAAATATCAGAATTTTTTATCTGAAAATTTTAATTTCTTGATGGTAAAATTTTCAGTATACGTATTTGAATAGGCATGTTTTCGTAATGAAGCGCCTGTGGTCGGGATCAGCCGGTGCCTCCATACAGATCAGACCCTCTCTCTCAGTCGATATATTCTATGATACACATTGATTTTGTAACCAGGCAACGAAGGGCATAGTCAGACTGCGTAGCTGATCTGGATCTTCGTTGGCTGCATATGGAATGAGTGCCGTTTTCCTGCGTACACATCAAACGAATATGTTTTTGTTTCGATTGTTTACAATCGAGCCATAGTATATAAGCGCCAAAATTTCCTTAAGGTAGTTGTCCATGTGATTATCATTGACCAATGAAATCAAACCGCGCAGAAACCGGTCTCGGTGGCTCAGTTGAATGCGCGTCCGACTGGTCGGCAACATTCTTTCGTGGAGATTGATCATGGAATATTTTCTACGGTCATTTTCTCCCTTCCGCTGATTCAAGAAGGGCAGTTGTCAGTTTCTGGCGAAAGAATGTGCACAATACTGGTTAACCGCCTAGAGGACTAAGGCCTGTCAAGTAAAAGTGTAGTTAGGTAAACTGACCGCGCTCGACATGACCCCAATTGGTAAAACCTCAACACAAACAAAGCATTATAAGAAATCCAGGTAACGGTTATTTATAGCCGCACTATTCTATTCGCTGTGACGTCAGATAGCTGCTGATATGGTGTTATTTGTAAAACCTTGACTGGGACATTTTGGACATTGGCAAACAGTGCATACCCAGAGCAGACGCCACAGAACGCGACGTCTGATCAGGGTCTTTACTGTTTGCTTAAATTACAGGAAGTTAAGGGTGAATTGGAACAGTCTTAAGTCCCCGTTCAGGACCATTTTCCCAGACCACAATCTACCCACCGGTGCTATCAGTACTTTGATTCTGTTTATTTGTAGGCACGGTCGTTTTCCTCCGGATTAGTTCCATTAATTGTACCTTTTGCCTCATTGTGTAACATTGTAAGTATGCTTCATAATTCAACACGAAATACAGAGTCGAAACATAACACCATTTTTCTTGTTTTATGATGTTTGTTTTATGCGACGCAGCGCAAAGATCAGTGATTTATTGTAAGGCAAATAGGCAAACCGATATATCCGGTTCATAGTAAACATACCGCTTGCTAATTGCACAGCTTAGACTGACTCTAGTCTCCAGTGACTAAATGTTTGTTTGACTGTGTTGGGTTTTAACGACACGTCAACCCTTGTGGGTCAAATTTTGTGACGTCTCCCAGAGAAAGAGATAAGAAAGATAGAACAGATAGTTGAATATATGAAAGAGACGGATAGGGGAGAAACAGGAAAATGACTGAAAGTGAAGAAACAGAAGAAATGAAAACATCCCCCCTCTGCCCTTACCTGCTGCAAGGACAGCAGGCCTTGCCCAATTGAAAGTCAGTCTCAGTTGGACGCCCCGGTGACGTAAGATACATGACACCTTTGCCTCACCCAACCACCCTCGGCAAAATATTTATTCTTGTAATCCTGTTTAATACATTCATTAAAATAAAACCAATATAATATCATGATTATAAATACAGTCGACTCTCGTTATCTCGAATTCCAAGGGACTGACTGAAACACTTCGAGATATCCGCACCTCGACGTATCAGAGTTGAGAGAGTGAGGAAAACAATAAATCGAACAGCCACATTTAACGAATGAATATGTAATTTGACTCCTGAAGTTAGAAATATATACTCGTATATAAAATAATGTGGAAAAGAGGAGAAATTGCTCCTTAGGAGCAATTTCTCCTCTTTTCCACATTATTTTGTTACCTGTTGTCATAGTTTCATGTTAAAACAGGGACCAGAGTTTCACTTCGAGATAAGCGGTAATTCGAAATAAGCGAGTTCGAGATAACGAGGTTCGACTGTATTGAATAATGCATTTTTTATGCAACATTGTTTAATTCAATAGACTAATGCCATTCTAAGCTAAATCTAATTCAATAGGCTAATGCCAGTCTAAGCTAAGTCTGTATGCTTTAGTTTACTACAGGCTGACTTAGTATTCCGACGAAAGAGTATCAAAGGGCTGAATACCCTGAAAATGACAGATTCTATGAGAAACTAATAAATTGCATGTATCATTCTGTTCTCCATTTAAGTTTGTGAGGCGCTTCTTCGTCGAAAAAAAAAGAGCTACAACGAACAACAAAGGCGCTGATCAGCCTGCGCGGACGCGCAGGCTGATCTGCGCCTTTGTTGTTCGCACATATATTAAGCATATATTAAGGCGGGTTTTCTCAGCGACTCTCGCACATAGATCAAGCACAAGTTGCACAACTTTTGTATGGACAGCTCTTCAATGGCGTACTAATATACACACATTGAAACATTGGGTCTACGTTTGTGCGCGGATGTATACGAAATTGAATAGTAGTCAAAGTCACTTTCTCTAAAACCGTGCGTGGCAACGAAGAATGACAGATAATCTGTCATTAAAAATAGGGACGGCGACCCGTCCTGTTCATCGTTATATATATATATATATATATATATATATATATATATATATATATATATATATATATATATATATATATATATATATCAGCATCCATCCACTGGGACAGAAAAGTAGACTGAGGACTGACGGCGTTATTTGAATTACATTACGAGCACTTCCAAAACGTATTCAGCTGACATTTTCTATATAGTTTACACCAACAACTGGATGGTTATGCACCAGGCATTTGTAATCACTGCCCCTACCTACGGGATGGATGGGGTGGCAGGGATAATGTGAGGGGTAGTGGCGTTTTGAGTTCTCCCGCAGTGCCGCGTAAATGCTGGGTTTGTGATTTTATGCAAAATACACCCCCATTTACTATTCAAAAGAGATGAGACAAGGACAAGGCAATGACTTAATGAGGTCCCTGCAGTACAGAACTTGTGCAGGGCTGTGATGGATGAAAATTCGTTGTTGTCTCTACTATTCCTCGTAGATGGAGGGGAAAGGGGATAGGGAGGGGGTCGGGTGGTGGGGGTGGGGTGCAGGGAGGCAGTGGTTATAAATGACTGGTGCATTACTGAAATGAGGAATTCGGATGTTGTGTTTCTGTTTTGTAATTGCAGGTATGTTTCTTCGCCCCATTCCTTGATATGAAGTTTAATGAAAACAGATTAAACAGAATACGACAAGCAATGAGAATAACAGTCGAATTACAGGACGAAGCACATTAACTCATTCGTAATTGGGAAAGAGACTATTTATTTTCTTATTTTGTTTGTCATTGTTCCATGTAATCTATATATTTTTGGTCGGATATACAATTTTTGTGATCCTTTAACCATATTATAACTATTATTTAAGTACATGGGATCCTATAATTACAAGGAAATGGTAATTACAGATATAAAGACATTACTCAATCCTTTGATGTGTCTATATGTTTATTATAATGCAAATATATTCTATGTGAACTCTACATATTTAACGCTCAAAGCAAATTTGTAGCTTTTGTTTGTGTTTGTGTTGAGGTTGAGGCCCAGTCAACCCAATGGGGTCATGTCGAGCGCGGTCAGTTTACCTAACCACAACTTCGGCTTAGTTCTCTAAGCGGTTAACCAGTATTGAGCACATTCTTTCGCCAAAAAAAAAACAAAAAAAAAAAAAACAATTTTATTGCAGACGACGTTCTAAAACTGATTTTGTTATTTTTTTTCAGAGAAAATAAGAGTTGGCATTTCATGTGAATCGTCTGCTTGCTAGGCAGACAACTCGTCTCAACTGTCAAGTCAATTTCTCTAAAAATAAAAATAAAAATAATAATAATAATAAGAAGAAGAAAAACACATACAAAAAAGAGCTCCGCTGAGCGGGCAATATACGACCGAAGACTCAGCAGACACACAGCATTGAAACAATGTCGATTCAACGTTGATTCAACGTCTTGACGTTGAATCAACGTTGAATCGAAGTTGTTTCAACGTTGCATGTCTGCTAGGGGGAGGCCTTTATAGTTGATGATACAATACATTCACTAAGGGTTTGTCAGTAACAGGAATACTTGCATCATATTAGCAAACATGTTGTCCTGTATAGATGCCCTGAGAATCCAAGACAAAATAAGGCCTGTTACCTCTGACAACTTAAATCGGCTAACTTGGTTTTGTGATTCTTAGTAAGTAAGTGTTCACAAAAACTCCAGGAAGAATATAAGCAGCTTCAGTGCTTCTTGGCAAAGAATTGTACGTTCACTCTTTCCATGACGTCGGATAAAAATCAAAGACACAAAAAGTTAATGGACAGACAGACGGACAGACGGACGGACGGACAACGTCAGGATATAATACAACCCGTCTTTTGACAGGCGTATAAAAATTCCTTCTACGAAGGAGATATGGAGCAGACACAATCTCACTACATGTTTATGGAATAGACAAAGGGACATAACTACGTCAGAACTGAAAGTAAGATTGCGGTTCTTTTTCTCTGCACATGGTTTGATTATACCTGATATTTGTACAAAGCTTCAGAAAGAACTCTTAACCAGATTTAAATATATATATAGCGGACACGAAGTATTGCCATTTGAATTTTGACCTTGATTTGTGACCTTGACCTTCATTTGACAGGATTGATTTATGACTTCTGCACATTGTCTTGGTATGGCAAACATTTGAGCAAAATTTCAAAAAATATATTTCAATAGGAAATAAACAAAGGGGCATTATTAAGTCAGAACTGAAAATGGGGTAACGGTTCTTTTTCTCAGCATATCTTCTGATCATGTCTTATATTTGTATAAAGTTTCCTGAAGAAATCTTAAACGGGTTTAAAAGTATAGAGCGGACACTAAATATTGAATTTTGAACTAAAAGTGTGACTATAACTCTTTCGGTGCCAAATTTCAGACGACAGTTGTCATCTGCTTTTTTATTTTAACAAATGTCGCTTGGAAAGACGTTTATATGTAAAGTTGAAAGACTGGATGTCAAACAGCGTAGATCCAGATGAGACGGCTCATCTGGATCTATGCTGTTTGCAAAAGTCTATTATTATCGTCTGTGGCAGTGAAAGAATTAACCTTTATTGAACAGGATTAGTTTATTAGTTCTGTATCGTCTTGGCATGGCGAACATTCGAACAAAATTGTAAAACAATTCTTCAGTGGATGAAGAAAATAAGTAGCGGACACGAAAAGTTACAACCTGACTATATGAAATAAACGAAAGGGTATATGAAATAAAGAAAGGGGCATAATTACGTCAGAACTAAAATTGGATTACGGTTCTTTTTCTCTGCACATCATCTGACCATGCCTTATATTTGTACAAAATTTCACGTACGAATCTTAAACGTTTTTTAAACTTACAGAGCGTGAGCGGACACGATATATTGCCATTTGAAATTTGACTTTCATGGGACAGGATTGATTTATAAATTCTGCACATTGTTCATAGTTACAATCTTACTATATGAAATAAACAAAAAAAAAAAAAAAAAAAAAAAAAAAAAAATGCATAATTACGTCAGAACTGAAAGTGTGGTTACAGTTCTTTTCCCTGCACATAGTCTGATCATACCTTGAATGTGTACAATGTTTTTCATGGAGAAATCTTAAGCGATTTTGAAGTTACAAAGCGGACACGAAATATTCTCATTTGAATTTTGACCTTGAGGTGTGACTTTGACCTTTATTGGACAAGACTGATTATGCGTTCTGCACATCATCTTGGTTTGGCGAATATCTGAGCAAAGTTTAAAAAAAATCCTTCAACTGATGAAGGAGATTTGGAACGGATACGAAAAATTAACGGGCATACGGACAACAGTCGGACAACGTGACGCTATGATATAACGGGCGTATACAAATATTAAGGTGTCGCCTGTTGTATTTCTGATTAGCGCTTCAAGGGTTAAAGTATTTCAAAGCGTCGTCTGCGGTAGTTCTCATTGGCGCTTTAACCCTTAAAACGCCAAGAAAACCTGCATCTGAAAATGCCGTCTGTTTATGTCGTCTGCTGAATATTCTTGCAAACTTTTCAAACCTATTTTTGCATACAGGCTAACAGTGTGGACCCTGATCAGACTGCTCCTATCTGGGACCAGAATGTTTGCAAAAATGACTTTTAAAACTCACAAGCAGATGACAAAGCAGACGACAATTGTTGTGATTGGCAGTTTAAGGGTTAAGTGAGAAAAGGAGGCGGGTTGGTATAAACCGTCGCAATTCACTCACTAGTCGTGGATGACTGGTCGTCTAGTTCACGCCCGTCGTACGAGTTTTGTACGACCTTCAAAAGGGTGTGACACAATTAACGACTTTTCTTTTTTATCAAACAATGAATAAACGTTTTGACCGATTTATTTGATTCATGTCTCCTTTGTTTCCGAGGACAACCGTTATAGATTTTATTAGCTTCTCGTCCTTCACAATGTTCTGACCCAATTATTTGACTTTTACAAACAAAAGTACATCAATCATAGCTCTTGATAAGATGCTTTTGTTTTTTCAATCAAATAGTATTAATATTTTCTTATTTTTTCCACTAAAACATATGTTGTGATACTCATTAGAAGCGCCTCACGAAGGCGCTTCTAATGAGTACCCACAACATATGTTTACGTGGAGAAATAAGAAAATATTTACCTGATACCCACTCTTGTCTAGACCTATGCATCAATATTAACAAAGACTCCCATAAAAAGAGAGATTACTAAACTATAAGGTAAAACCAAACTATTAATACTATGCATGCCAAGTAAAATTTCAGCAGGCGACATCTTTTTTTCTTTTATCTTGAATAGTCATCCTATTTTTCTCAGAAAGTAGGCGTTGTCATCTCATGCAAACTGTTTTCGGATAACTGTATGGAAAGACAAACCTTATGTTTTGTAGAGAGAAAAAATAAAAATAAACTAAAAACCAACTTGTCTGCGGCGATATCTGCGGATTATCCCGCAGAGAGTGTTTTCTACATTTCTCGCCATTCTTACAAAGGAGACATTTTTGTGACTACCTAATATCATTCCTGCGCACTAGCTCTTTTGAAACTGGGTCACCTTTAAAAAGACAGGATCTGCCTCCAAGGGGAGCATATTCTTTCCTTTTAAAGTATATACCCCCCTTTTGGTGCAGACTGTTGGACAGATCACAGGCTTGTTGTCAGCAAACTCAACCTGCGCACTCAGCCTGTACGACGACCACACGGAAAGAAGGTGCCAAAGAAATTAGACGTCTCCAAGCTGAAACGAGACAGCAAGAGGCAAGCATTCGTCAACGATCTCTGCAGTCGTTTAGATGCACTGGAACACAGTTCAGAAGATGTAGATGAGAGCTGGACAGTCTTCAGAGACACCGTTCACTCTTCAGCAATGGATTCCGTAGGACCAGTATCTCGCAAACACCAAAATTTGAAAACGCTCCCATGGTGGTCAGAAGAAGCGATACATGGACACCCTCAAAGCCTCCCTTAAAGACTTCAACATACCAACAGAATCGTGGGAACAGTTTGCACAGTATCGAACAAAAGTCCGAGGTCTCATAAGAAGGGGAGCTGATGAATACGAAGCAAAAAGAATCAGCGAAGCCGAGCAGAAACGTGCACAGCAGAAAGCCAGAGCTAAGGCATCACCACCAAAGCTTTCTTCCTCAGATCTCTCTTGTTCTATCTGCAACAGGCAGTTTAGAGCTAAGATTGGTCTCATTAGCTATCTTAGAACACACAAATAATAACAAGTCACACAGCTGATTAGGATTGGTCAGTAATGACAGACGAACATATATATACCCCTTTTCAGAAGGGGCTTGACGTGCAGTAATACTAAGAGGAAGTCACAAAAGTTGGCCCCTCCCCACACTTATAATAAATGGCGGCCGAAAAACGGAACGCCTAGCGAGCACCGAGGTCATAAAACTTTTTTTTTATGCTCAACTCAGCTGAGCATTAAATTTGTCCTGCTAATAAATCTCTCAAACTATTTACAATGGCAGATTCTTTCTTTCTAAACATAGCTGAGCATGAAAATTTCTCTGCTAATAAATATGAAAATGCCAACTATTGTTGGCATTTTCATATTTATTAGCAGAGAAAATGGTAGATTCTTTCTTTCTGAACATAGCTGAGCATTCAAATTTCTCTGCTAATAAATATGAAAATGCCAACTATTGTTGGCATTTTCATATTTATTAGCAGAGAAAATTTCATGCTGAGCTGAGCATGAAAAGTTTTACAACCTCGGGCCACGTGTATCCAGTCTTCTTATCGGGGATATAAAAGAATTATATCACTACTCGAAATCAGCATTGACAATTACAAAATATAACAAAAACATAATTCAATGATCAATGGACGCTGTTTGGAAATGCGTAAAATAATACTTCTTATAACCAAGCTTTAAGACAAGGGCGCCAAACATGCTATTACTAAGAGGAAATAACAGGTAATGACCTTCTTACTTATCTGCGCAGCCTCTCTTCTTCATGTGGAGATTTAGTGTTTGTTGTTACCCTCGGTAGTAGCCAATGGTTCTACAAAAAGAGCTATCCAGTTAAAAATCCAAAACCACATGCACATCTTCATATTATGATAAGATCGCTGGCAACTTTTCAATGGGCAGAGAAAATACATGAGATATGTTGCAGTCTCAATATGTTGTTTTGACATCTGGGCATCTAATTTGCAAAGGGACATAATTCTGCCCGAATCCCAAACCTCCAAATCAAAACGCATATTTTCATCACCAGAAAGGTTGCAAGCATTTCAGACCAAAGAACTTGTGCAGAGCGTTTAAGCCAACATACTAACAATTATTTCTCCGATATTTTGTTTGGTTTTGTTTTCTTCTTTAGTTTAGTTTTTAGTTTCCAAGGAAGAGAGATTTTGGACTCGGACATTACAAGGCAGTGTAAGCGTACGTGTCCATTGGTCGTCTTTCGAGAAACCGCACATTCGGGTAACCGGTTTTGACATATATCCGGCTACACACGTGACAGAATACAGCACATATCCGAGGTGACCCAACTGAGAATTTCCCAGAAATCAGCCGTGCGATCAGCGACTGATAATACGACTAAGGTCTTGTATTTTACAGTAATTCGTGGCGCTTTTCTACAAGTTTTTGACACAATAAATAAGTAAAGCGCTTCACTTGCAACGAAATCGTGCGATTCAGTCAGTGCTCATCAGTGTTCTTGTAATTTCTGTTGTCGAATCAATTCCATTACTCTGGCCTAGTGCGCGGGATCCAAAATCGACGTGTTCAAATACGTTAGACGTCTCCGCGTGGCCGAGCCATTAGCGCTAACGATTTCGGACCACGAGGTCCGGGTTCGTAACTGGAAGACGTTTAATTGCACATAGTCTTTAGTCATCACCTACTATCGTCTTCTGTTGTCTTGCTATAACTAAAATACAGTTAAAAAAGTTATAAAAAACAGAAAATAATACCACTATTTATTACCGTCATCATCAAATAGATAATTGGTTTAAGAAACATAGCTTGATTAATGCTTATTTCATACAGTCGACTCCCGTTATCTCGAATTCCAAGGGACTCACTGAAACAGATATCCGGACTTCGACATATCAGAGTTGAGAGAGTGAGGAAAATAATAAATTGAACAGCCACATTTAACAAATGAATATGTAATTTGACTCCTGAAGGTATAAATATATATATAAAATAATGTGGAAAAGAGGAGAAATTGCTCCTGAGGAGCAATTTATCCTCTTTTCCACATTATTTTGTTACCTGTTGTCATAGTTTCATGTTAAAACAGGGACCAGATTTTCACTTCGAGATAAGTGGTAATTCGAAATAAGCGAGTTCGAGATAACGAGGTTCAACTGTATTTATATAAGACGTGCATACGAATAAGTTATATTAACCCTTGTCCTGCTGAACACGGATATTTCCTGCCTTTACAAACAGTGTAGCTACAGATCAGTTGATTTCCGAAGAAACCAACTGATCTGGATCTGCACTATTTGCCATTAAGTATGTGAATTTATATCAACAACCTTTGTTTGTTTGTGTTGAGGTTTTACGTTTACTGGGCAGGCTTAGTCCTCTAAGCGGTTAACCAGTATTGTGCACATTCTTTCGCCAGCAACTGACAACTGCCCTTCTTGAATCAGCGGAAGGGAGAGAATGACCGTAGAAAATATTTCATGATCAATCTCCGCGAAAGAATGTTGCCGACCTCGGCGGGGTCGAACCCGCGACTTCCTGGTCTCCAGTCGGACGCGCATCCAACTGAACCACCGAGGCCTTGATCCAGAAAATTGATTGGCTGAAAATAAGAAGTGGCGTGGCTTCTTATTTATTCAGCAGGACAAGGGTTAAGGGAAACGGATACACTTGATTGATTTCCCGCCATTTGTTTTACAAGGGAGAAAAAATGTCACTTTCTCTTTGCGCACCAACCACCTTGGTGTAAACAGTATTTTATTCAATAAACTGTACATATAAAACAAGTAGATTCACTAATACAATTCAATACACTGACAGATGTAACTGAATGGGATACAGAAGATACAGAAGTAAGTAAAAAACTTTTTTAAATCTGCCTCACAAAACACATTTTCATATCTATACAAGATATTGTACAGAGTATATTATTGAAACAAATACCAGGGAAATTTGACATGTCAAATTTCCCTGGTATTTGTTTCAATAATATACTCTGTACAATATCTTGTATAGATATGACAATGTGTTAAAATAAGGTAGAAGTATTAAGAGAATTCATTTAGGCAAGCGATGGAAAGGATGACACAAGGAAAAGTGAAGAATAGTCATCCTCTTGTTTAGGGCGAATTAGAAGAAAAGGGAGAAGAAAAGTAGAAAAAAAAAAAACTCTCACGTTTTTGAAAATAAGAACATTGTTTTTTAGTTTGAATTGTCGGAATAATGACCTGCAAGTAGATTGAGCCATCTGGATCATGTATAAACAACAAAATATACAATTTGATATAAGTAGGCGCGCAATGATTGCAATAAATGAATGATTTACGCAGTCAATAAAAAGATGTGCAATGGATGAGATGTAATCGTTTTAGCGATAGTATGTGAAACGCTTAGTTAGTATTACAGGCTATACTCGTGTACAAGTTTGAATATGCCATGATTTTCTTGCACCGCACGATTGATGTACGTACAGAGAAGTATTCCTACTGTTGGATTGCAAATTCGCAGTAGCTGAAATAAAGCATGCATTGTCGTGCTACATTAAATCTAGGACAGTGAAAGAGGAAATGAGACACGTCTTCATTGTCACCACATATACGATGTTCACCATGTACAATATTTTTATGATATAGGTGAGGCCCTCCCAGGGGGTACCTGTTCTCTTGTTCCCCTGAAATATTTCAACATTTTCCCATGTTCCCTAAATCAAAATCTTAATTGTCTATGTTCTCTGCTCCCCAAAATTACATTTGTTCCCCTGTGCCCTTCATTTTTAGACTTGAGTTCCCCTGTTCCCCTGAAATAATTGACATTATTCCCCTGTTCCCCATAACCCCTGGGAGGGCCTCATAAGTGATAGTTAAGGGGGCTACAATTTTCTTACGCATTTGTGCAGGATTTGATACTTATCCCCTTCTGGAAAGAATTTGTTCACCGGGGGTCTACTCTAAAAGTAAAGAATTTTGCTCCCCTTAGGTGCGAAATGTTTCCTGTTAGAGCAGGCCCTTTCGGAAAGGGGGCGAAACAATTTTGATAGATTTGCCTCCATTGAAAGTGTATACATTTTCCTTAGGTCTAAAAGCAGGCTTGAGCTGTAATGACTGTAATTTGACCACAATTAACTGACACAAATTAGGAAAGTAATACAGGAGATTCTGTCTGTTGTAATGTTTATGTGTGTTTAAAAATATGCAAAAAAAAAAAAAAAAAAAAAAAAAATAATAATAATAATAATAAAAATAAATAAATAAAATAAAAATGAAAAAATAAATAGTACAAAAAATAGCCTACTCAATGTGTGACATGAGAAACGATGTCTTCAGGGCAAATACCAGCGGATAGCGAAGGCTCCGAACAGACTGTGCGGGCTGATCTAGGCCTTTGCTTTCCGCATATCCATAAGAGTGGGGCCCTCCCAGGGGGTACCTGTTCCCTTTTCCCCTGAAAAAAAAGTCGGCAATTTCCCTTGTTCTCCAAAATCAAAATCTTGATTTTCTATGTTCCCTGTTCCCCAAAATTGCCTTTGTTCCCCTGTTCCCTTAATTTTTAGACTTGTGGTCCCTTGTTACCCTGATATAAATGGCCTTATTCCCCTGTTCCCTAAAACCCCTGGGAGGGTCTTAAGAGTCTGAGACACCTGTGGAATTCCCGTGGTGTGGTACTTTGTGACGTCATAGACCGAATTACGTAATGGAGTTAGACTAAGGATATTTTCTTGGCGGAATTATTAACTTCATCACCGCAAATGATGTGGAGCTGCTCAGCTGTCTATATGCCTGGTTCCCTGACAGACCCAATTGTTCCAAGATCATAGGATCTGTAATTTTAAAGAAAAAATATGAGAAAGAAAAGAACTTACCCAAGAAAAACCACAATCGCAAACCAATTATTGTAGAAAAGAATCCCTAGGAAAGAAATAAGTACTTCTGGGGAGGCGCCTGGGCAATCACAACTGTTGTGACATGCAGAAGAGAACTACCCTTAAAATCGGACTTCACATTGATGAAAAACCAGGTACCATACAACATGCTTATCAAATTCCTTGCTTCAGAGCCAACAACACGACGGCGTTTATTCTTACCTGTAGGTCAGTTGAATTGTCAAAGACGCTGTTTGTCATCTGTAAGAAAAAGTTTTATTATACATTGGGACTGCGCCTGAAACTCTGGTGAGTGTTTAGACATTCCCGAGGATTTGGAAGAAATAAGGGAACATGCCCATTTATTTTCACAGATACTTGGGGTCAGTAGGGCGGTGCAGGCCCAAAAAAATATCTTGTATATATTTTTTCTCTAGTTATTTTTGTATTTTAGTACAACAGAAACACTGCTGATAAAATATAATCATATTCTGTGACTTCTGAAAAGGTTCTAAAAAACATCATATTTCTCGCAAATGGTAATATATGGACAAGATAACAATCAATGGCCAACACAGATCTGGGGGGTCCCCGCATATTTACACTGCTACGCTAACTAAAACAAATGCAACATGCAACTAACTTGCATCCGCTCCATATATTACCATTTGCGAGAAATATGATGTCTTTTAGAACCTTTTCAGAAGTCACAGAATATGATTATATTTTATCAGCACTATGTCTGTTGTACTAAAATGCAAAAATAACTAGAGAAAAAATATTTACAAGATATTTTTTTTTGGCCTGCACTGCCCTACTGACCCCAAGTATCTGTGTTTATTTTCAGGGAAGAAAACTAATTTCGGGGAATAAGGAACATGGAAATCTTGAAAATCACCTAGAACCAGAGAACATTGCCGATTGTTTTTATGGAACAATGGAACATGGTAGACTACTATCCTCGCACCAGTTACGCTAACATATAGCGAAGATAATTGGGCATGTACTCTGAAAAACACAAAAAGGTATATCCACACTACGTTTGGGAACCAAACTTTTTGAGACCACTGCTTTTACTTTTTTTTTACCAGTTACAAAGAAATCTGAGCCTCCTCAGGACAAAACCAACAAAATGGATGTGCGCCCAGCAAAGACTCAGATCAGCCTGGGCATCCTTCCAGTCTGATCAGAGTCCTCACTGTGCGCTCAATGGGTAGCTAAAGACTCAGTCTTTCTTCATACGGACAACGAAGACTGAACAGACTGGACAGATGCCCTAGCTGATCTGAGTCTTCGCTTGGCGTACATGTCATTTTATTAATGACAGATTCTATCTGTCATTCTTCGTCGCCACGCACGGTTTTAGAGAAAGTGACTTTGACTACTATTCAATTTCGTATTCATCCGCGCACAAAAGTAGACCCAATGTTTCACTGTGTGTATATTAGTACGCCATTGAAGAGCTGTCCATACAAAAGTAGTGCAACTTGTGCTTGATCTATGCGCGAGAGTCGCTGAGAAAACCCGCCTTAATATATGTGCGAACAACAAAGGCGCAGATCAGCCTGCGCGTCCGCGCAGGCTGATCAGCGCCTTTGTTGTTCGTTATAGCTCGTTTGTTTTTCGACGAAGAAGCGTCTCACAAACTTAAATGGAGAACAGAATGATACCTGGAATTTATTAGTTTCTCATAGAATCTGTCATTTCAGGGCTATTCAGCCCTTTGACTGGTTTCGTCATGGGGTGGCTCATTTGTGGTTAATGGCCGTTTAGACATAGGAACATTTCTAGACTGGCTCCAGTCTCAAGTGACAAAATATCTATTCTTATAATCCTGTTTGATACGGTCACTGAAATAAAACCAAAATAATATCGTGACAATAAAGGCTGGTCACTAGATTTCAGCATCAGAGAGGAAAGTTAATTTCCACACCAAGTAAGCATTCTTTATAAATCTATAGCGGGCCGTAATCGGCCCGTCAGGGCCGATAACGGCACGCTATAGATTTATAAAAAATGCTAGCTGGGCACACCGGATAAGCGACAGTCGCGATGGACGAGAGAATCGACGAACGCTGATTACAGTATAACCTCGATGGCTCGAACACGGGTGGCTCGTTTACCGTGGATGATTCGAACTCTTTTTTGAGTGCCTAGGAAATTCTTCCGATAGCTAAAGAAAACAAATATTTTGGGATTTTAATGGAAATTTTCTTATTTTATCATAAAAATGTACATGTATGTTGTGTGTACTCATTAGAATCGCCTCATCGAGGCGATTCTAATGAGTTCACTCAACATACCATTATTTTATAGAAGATGGAAAAGACATTCATAGATTATTTTCTTTTGCTTTCTGACCTTGCACTATGATTAACCCTCAGTGGCTCGAACTACCCATGTCGAACAAATTTCCATGGTCCCAAAGATGTTCGAGTCATTGAAGTTCGACTGTAATTGTTTTCGATTGCCAAAAATCATTTTTGGCAGTCGAAAACGGTGTTTATTATTAAATAGCTCCTCGTTTGTCGATTCTAATTTTCGTTCAAGATTGTCGCCTATCCGGGGTGGTTTCATTCAATTATATAATGCAGTCATCATTAAATTCATTAGACAACTGCCAGTCTAGAACCTTTCGGGCGCATGTCGCGTCGACTTATGACGTCAGCGTTAACAAGCCTAATTTGAGTAAGGGTAATATGGATTAGGAAAAAATCATCGAGACTCAATTGATCCGGCTTAAGAAGCTTAACTGTTTGAATGCGGTATTGTCAATAGGTATATAATAAATGTCATTATGATGTAGAGTTCTGATTTAACGCTTAGCATGCTGGGTAAAATTTTCAGCAGACGACATTTTGATATAGCCCACCATTAACACAAGGTTTGGCATTTCATGCAGATTGTCTCCATAAAATGTGAGACTCTGTTTTCTCGGGAAAAAAGTATAATCAATATATCGTCTGCTGAATTTGCCCAGAGAGGAGAGTGGTAATGGTCAATGCTGCTGTTCCCCCAGCCGGCACATGACATTATACAGAACGTCACATTAACGTCAGTACAGCGTCAATGCATCGACGTAAATGCGATGTTGTGTAAACGGCATATGCCCACTGGGCCATCTCTGACAATGTAGAGAATTTCGATACACGCCTCCGTGCAATCTGATTGTTTGCCTTCTTGAAGTTAACAGACTAATGTAGGCCAGTGTTTTTTTGGTATCCACTAGTTTTATCTTTTCAGGTGATATGGAACTTCGCTGTTCAGTTACTCTAAAGTTTTCGACACCATGTATCCATACCATACTTGTCTAAAAATGTTAAACAAGTCCATCTGACTTCCTGTTGATGCGTCTAATACTGATATGTGGCCGGCGAACTGTGCAGACCAAGATCAGACGCCGCACTCAGCGGCGTCTGATCTAGGTCTACACTGTTTGCTCTGGCCTTTCTGTCCCAGTACATAAATTCAATACGGCATATGTACTTCCTACAGTCTTAGTTTGGAAATAAGTAAATTTCTGCTCATAAATATGAAGTGTGAACAGACGGCGGCGGGTGGGGTGTCGGGCCATCGGACAACAAACTGCCACGGAAAATAGTTCTGTGGTTGGTTGTTCTCTGGCAGGTGGATGCCCCGCACCCCACTCACCCCTTCCCCCTCTCGGCGCCTGCTGTCCTCTGTCGCACCTGTTGGCTCGGGATGGCTTGTGTGTAAAATAAACTTTTACAACGCTAGTTTCTGTGACGATGTGTTTACTGATACATGTATTGAAATGTTCTGTGGAAGATTCTTTTAAGGTGGAACACACCACTCATCCCGGAGTAGCTGGTGCGGCGGACGGCGGCGGGTGTGATCGGGGTTTATGGGTGGGTTGCAGGGTGTCGGGCCGTCAGACAGCGAACTACCACGGAAATTGTTCTGTGGTTGGTTGTTCTCTGGCGGGTGGTTACTCCGCCCCACCCCTCCCCCCCCCCCCACTCGGCGCCCGCTGTCCTTTGTCGCACCTGTTGGCTCGGGACGGCTTGTGTGTAGAATAAAATTTTAGAAAGCAAATTTCTGTGATGATGTGTTTTATTATGTATGTACATAGTGCCTTGTAAGTCAACATTGGCTGGATATCACTGATGATATAGTCTTACGTATTTTAAAAAAGTAATTTTTATTTGTATATATTGATATATGACATTTAAATAATTAAATTACTACTACTACTAGTGTCTTTGAACTACCGGTGAACGTGTAATGTCGGCCGACTGCTCGTGAACATGTAAGTGTCGAACTACTGCCGGTGAGCAAATGTGTTCATAGAGTGAATATACTGTGTTAAAATGGAGTTCACGTTAGTTAGCAAACTCTCACCAAACAGACTGACGTTGCTGTTCAGAGGTCATGCATGTCTTTAAAAAAAAAAAAAAATAAAAAAATAAAACGCACGCACGCACACATGCGAAACCCCCCCCCCCCCAAAAAAAAAACAACAACAAAACAACAACAACAACAACAAAAAACCTGCTCAACCAAACAGACTGACGTTGCTGTTCAGAGGTCATGCATGTCTTTAAAAAAAAAAAAAAAAAAAAAAAAAAACGCACGCACGCACACATGCGAAAACCCCCCCCCCCAAAAAACAACAACAAAACAACAACAACAACAACAAAAAACCTGCTCATTCGCTTTCCGCTCATCATTAAGAAAATGGAGATAGGAATCAGAACTGGTCGGTTCCATTACAATATAAAGTGATGAGGTGTAATATATCAGGGACTTTATATTTCAATGAGACAGCAGTCAGAAACCAAGCATATTGACCTCACTGCAGGCATTGTCGTAATGTAAATGAAAGTTTGATGAAAGTGACGTTAAACCCAACCTCCACAACACACATCCTTTTCAGCCATGGGTCACGTGTGTATCAAAACCACGGTTGAACGATTTGCCCCACTTTACACAAAGACCTGCAATATAACTAAATTACTCCAAGTCAAGTCTGAACGAAAATGTCTGTATGATAGATTAATTTCAAGGTTCTTTCTGGATGACCCTCTTAGCACAGGCCTCATAGTACCGCTTATTACAAGATTAATGCTAAGAAAAAAGATCGCATTAATATGCGATCATCGCTACCCATATTATTTCAGCCCGATTGCGCCGCAAGCGAGCTTACTGGGCCGCTTTTACGATTACCCGGCTAAACAACGTGTGACCGCAGTCTGTAACCTTCACCACTCACTGAGTCAATTCAGCTGACGGAAAACTGATGATTTCTTTCTTCATTTCCCCAGAATATAGGCTTTAACATGTCATGCAAATGATCACGTAAGGAGATGATTTGCATAAAATGTCAAAATCTATATCCTGGGGAAAATAAGAAAAAAAAATTAAAATGTCGTCTGCTGCATGCTAAGCGATAAACAGTGACAAATATCGGTAAAACACATTATATGTGTAACATTAGATAATACGGCTGACACAGTTAAAGTATATATCAAGCGAACTTGTGGTTGATAAACGTTGAAAATAAAATTTTCTACTCCTTGAGGGAGCATGCGCAAGCTCAAATTTAAGTCATGTCACGTTATTTTATCCTAAGTATTGGGACACCTTGACTTTTTACAATACTTGTCCTAAAATTGAGAAAAAAAGTCTTCTTCCACCTGTTGATGTCCAAATTTTACTGGACGAATTGGAAAATAGACCCTGATCAGACGCCGCAGAATGCACACCGCAGAATGCGACGTCTAATTTCGGTCTAAACTGCTTGCTTCGGACTTTCTTTCCCAATAGTTTTGGTTTATCACGGTAGTCTAAAATAACCTCCTTTTTGGGACATCGTTTCAGGTGACATACTGTTTTAATCTGTTTGAACTAAAGTGTTGAAATGTACTGAAACTGAAGAGTTGAAACACATACGTATACAGATCAGTGAAGTCTGGACTCGGGGTGCCTGACAATGGATTTGGGAGTACTAATTACAGTCACACAGCTGTCCGAAGCGCTGGAGAAATTTCCGGACAGAGTGAAAGTCCTGGACGCAAGTTGGCATCAGCCAATCACAGAACGGGACGGACTGGCAGAATACAAGGACAGGCACATACCTGTGGCACAATTCTTTGATTTGGAGGAATGTAGAGATAAGTCTTCTGACTATGAATTCATGCTACCCACACCGTCGGAGTTTGAAAATTATGTCGGAAATCTAGGAATTGGAAACAATGATCACGTGGTTTTGTACGAAGACGAAGAATCGGGATTTTACTCATCGCCACGTGTATGGTGGCTTTTTAGAGTCTTCGGTCACGAATCAGTTTCGATTTTGAACGGCGGACTTACGCGCTGGGTTGCCGAAGGAAAAGATGTTAGTAAGGAAATTGCTGTAGTGGATAAAAAGATATTTAAAGCAAACTATAACCCGAGCTTAGTAAGGTGTTTGGAAGATATTTTGCAGAATATGAAGGATGCAAAATACCAGGTTGTGGACACAAGGTCTGTAGGGCGGTTTACGGGTGCTGAAAACGAACCGACAGGTAAGCACTAAGCGGACAGTGAGCCGCGTGGATGCACAGGCTGTCCGCATGTGTAAAATGTACGGTCCAACCTCTGCAGCGGGCATACAATGCTGCAACAACGTCAATATTTGAACAATGTCATGACCATTGTAGTATCAATTAAGGCTGGCGCAATTAATCGGATAATCGATTAATTGATCGATAAATTCCACAAAAATGATTATCGTTACAGATTTGCTAATAATCGGTCATTTGATTTTTGTGCCTGTTACTTTACCATATTTACCCTTAGCATTCAAACACCTCAACTCCTTACCATACTTTATCAAAAAAATTGAACAAGTAAAATTTACTACCCAATGTTGTGTCTAAAATAGCTGGATGAGTGACAAACAGTGTAGACCCTGATGAGACGCCGCGTTTGCGGCGTCTCATCAGAGTCTACACTGTTTGCTCAGGCCTGTCTGACCAAATACATACAATAAAGTATAACAAATGGTAAGAGTCATGCTCAGACAGGTAAAATTACGACCAAATCTTCAATGATTACTAATCGATTATCGATCACAATAGCAGGTCTGATAATCGATTATCTTTTCAGCTCCGATTAGCCAGCCTTATTATGAATGTCATGACGATGTTAGTGTGGTGATAGGCGAGACTGTCAGCCCAGTTATCTGATTTGGGAGAGCACTTGACTTGTAAGCAGGGGTCGCGGGTTCGAGTCCTGTGTCGGGCACACTTTTTCCTCCTTAGTTTACTTTCCTGGCGACTAGGTAAACTGGTGAGTGCGGCGAAAAGCTAGAAACTGATAGTATGTTCAGATGATGCCTTGCACTTAAAAGTTAAAAGGAGGAGGAGTGGAGTGATTGGCGCGACTGTCGGCTTGGTAAGCTGTGTTGGAGGAGTACCTCACTTGCAAACAGGGGTTCACGGGTTCGAGTTCTGCATCGGGCACACTTTTTCCTCCTTAGTTTATTGTTCTCACTTTATGTGGCTACTGGGTGTCTACAACTGCCATCTTTGAGATAGTATAAAACTGGCTGATGTATGGATGATCGCGGGCTGTTGTAGAGAGGTTAACCTATATTAGACTGAATGAACTCCTCGCACTATATATTGGAAGAGTCCAATTTCAGTGGGATGGTCGGGTGTGGCGAAGGTGTCGTGTATCTTAGGTCACTGGGTCGTCCAACTGATACTCGCTTGCAGTTGGGAAAGGCCTGTTATCCTTGTAGCAGGTAAGGGTAGAGGGGGAATGTTTTTATTTCTTTTATTTTTTCAGTTTCATTCCTGTTACTGTTTCTTCCATGTCCCTCTTTTTCATCTCCTCTACATATCTCTTTTGTCCCTTTCTCTGGGAGACGGCACAAAATGACCCACAAGGTCGATAAACCTCAACACAGTAAGAAAAATCCAATTTCAAAAGGTACGTCCGACTATGAGCTTTAGATATTCCTAGAGAAAAAAATGTTGAACTATTTGCAAACAGTGGAGACCCTGATCAGAGCATTCTGCGGCGTCCGATCTGGGTCTGCACAGTTTGCCAGTTACCCTTTTAGAGGTCTACAGACTTAAATGGGTTAAGTATATAACACAAAGCTTGTTGAACCGTAAAAGTGCTATTACAGGGAGGTGACTGTTAATGGGAGGCTACAATTAACAGAGGTTCCGCTGCATAAATTCCCAGTAAGCATTCTTTATAAATCTGTAGCGGGCCGTATATCGGCCCGTCAGGGTAGCTGACGGGCCGATCATGGCCCGTTATAGATTTATAAAGAATGCTAGCTGGGTTAACCTTTGACCTGCTGACATATGATTGCAGCAGACATCAGTTTAGAACAATTCTCTGATGTTACACAGAAAAAAGCATGCCATTCATTTATATTGGTTCATTGCCTATTTTTGCCTATTTTTGCCTATTTTTGGCGAAATATAAGAATAAATAAATGACATTCATTTGTTGTCAGCTTCGCCAAGAGACTGCTAGGGTATAGGTCATAAATACATTTTCAGGGTAGACAATTCTGTCAATATTGTATTGGCTTATCTTATAAAAAGGGAACCATTCTAAAAAGAAATGATTTGCTCACCTTTGGAGCAAATTATTTTCTATCAGATTAAGTCTCTTTTCAATAGGGAATTAGTTTGTAGAAACGCAAACGCAAACAGAAACAGGAACTCTTGGAAAATAAACCCAACGGGCACATGACGTCTGTACAACGTTGCGTCGACATTGAGGCAATTAAGGCTAGCTAATCAGAGCTGAAAAGTTAATCGATTATCAGTCCTGCCATTGATAATCGATTAGTAATCGCTGAAGATTTGACCATAATATTACCTGTTTGAGCATGACCCTATCATCTGTCAATACTTCATTGTATGTATTTGTCAGACAGGCATGAGCAAACAGTAAAACGCGGCGTCTCATCAGGGTCTACACTGTTTGCCACTCACCCAGCTATCTTAGACACACAAAAGTGGGTAGTAAATTGGACTTGTTCAAATTTTAGATGAAGTATGGTGAGGTGTCTGAATACTAAGGGTAAATACGGTAAAGTAACAAACACATAAATCAAATGATCGATTATCAGCAAATCTGTAATGATAGTCTTTTTTGTGGAATTTATCGATCAGTTAATCGATTATCCGATTAATCGTGTCAGCCTTAGAGGCAATGTTGTATAAATGTCATGTGCCCGCTGGGAATTAGTACAGAAGATACCACAATCACAGAACACAGCCTACCAATGACTCTCTCAAAGAAAAAAATGGTGGAAATCTACTGAGTGTATCTAATCTTATCAAAAGAAAAAGGTCAACGTAGGAGTGTCTGAGGTTGCGAAGGCCTAGACCTAGTTAGTAAAAGGAAAGAATTTTCTCCCTTGCGATAGACCTGGCCCCGAGGTTATACACTTTTTTCCATGCTCAGCTCAGCTGAGTATGATTTTTTCCTGCTAATAAATCTAAAATTTCTAACAATTGCAAATTCTTGTTAAGCATAGCTGAGCATGAAAATTTCTCTACTAATGAATATGAAAATGCCAGCCATTGTTGACATTTTCTTTGTATTAGCAGAGAAAAATTCATGCTCAGCTGAGCTGAGCATGAAAAAAGTTTTAAAATATCGGGTCCAGAACAGCGAATGTAGGAACGGCGTAGAGTTTGGTTGGGTACCGCGGGCGTAGACATTCATATACTCCTCTCACGCATCATGAAATATTTTCTACGGTCGTTCTCTCCCTTCCAGTGATTCAAGAAGGGCAGTTGTCAGTTTCTGGCGGAAGAATACGCACAATACTGGTTAACCGCTTAGAGGACTAAGCCTGCCAACTAAAGATGTCGGTCGGTAAACTGACCGCGCTCGCAGTGACCACATTTTGTTGACTGGGCCGTAAAACTTCAACACAAATAAACTCCTCTCACGCTGGTATGCTGTAGGATACGTCTTTTATGTCGCGGCACGTGTATATTAAAATGCAAATACGCGTCTAAAGTACAGCGAATTATGAATTTTAATGTCCTGAATCGCATCATAATATACATGATGTACATATGATTAAAATAAGTATATATCAAAATATATACATGTATATGGATATGTGTGACGTGTGTAAAGGGTCTTTACATGGGCAATAAAGGCCTGAATCACACTGCGCATTTGCCGCAAGGGCGGATTCATTGGACCTCGCTTTCAGTCAAACAGGGTGTAAACTAAATAAGTCAAACCGCAAAACTAAGTGAAATGAAGAAAATGATTGAATATGTTTTTATGTAATATTTTCACATACATACACACACACGCACGCACGCACACACACGCGCGCACACACTGATATAAATGAATAAAACACACACACACACACACACACACACACACACACACACACACACACACACACACACACACACACACACACACACACACACACACACACACACAAAGAATAAAGAAAAAAAGTAAATACATCTAGATGAAATTATGATGAGCAGCTTTTATTGACGTTTATTTATTTGACGCCATAAGTTCAGATAAAAAGGGTATCCACACACATATTTTTCATATTTTCTCCACGAGCACGTGTTGTGGATACTCATTAGAGTCGCTTATAATAAGAACCCACAACATATGTTTTCGTGAAGAAATAAGATAACTATTAGTACATTTCAGCTTAAAAAAAAAAAAAAAAAAAAAAAATCTTTGTAAAAAAAAAAAAAAAAAAAATCAATACCTTCATTTTGAAAGCAAAACTACACCTCGTTTAGAACTATAGATTGTTTTAAAAATATTTTTTTACAGGAATTCCTGGTGGGAATATTCCCGGGACACTGAATTTGCCGTTCAAAAAATGCATGACGAAGGAAGCTGGCAGACGGTTTCAGACGATGAAAGATAGTGAAGAACTTCTGGGCCTCTTCAAGGAAGTCGCTGTCAATCTTTCCAAACCATTGATATGCACCTGTGGAACCGGTATGCAGAATTTCAGAATAGTTTGAGCGGCGACGTGCGAAAAACGTACCTTCTGACATGTGCGCCCAACGTAGACACAGATAAGCCTGCGCATTCGCGCAGTCTGATCAGAGTCTTCGTTGTCCGCATGAAGAAACTTTGCGACTATTACGAAAACACACCAATTCAAATATAAAGAAAATTTTACCTCCAAAAACTGAAAATTTTCAAAAATTTGTTTTTCATATTTCTGCTCAAATCATAGATTGTGGGTACCTGTTAGAACCGCCTCGGTGAGGCGGTTCTAACGAGTACCCACAATCTATGTTTTTGAGCAAAAATAAGAAAAATAATGTATACCCCTGTAAACCACAGTTTTACTATATTAAAGTGGGGTTTAAAGGGGTCAGGTATGTTTTCGTGATGCTTGGCTATCCAAAATGTGCCCAGTGAAGATTCTGATCAGACTGCGCAAATGCGCAAGCCAATCTGAATCTGCGCTGGGCGCACATGTCCGAAGGTACGTTCACTGCCTTTGCGGCTCATTTGTGCGTTGCGGGCCTATTATGGTGGCGGGCTGTTGTGCTGCCATAGTTACCCTAAGAATTCAGAGTCATGCCTGAGCAAATACTACTGTCCTTTCGACATCACATTGAAAGAGGGGTTTTGCTTGGCATTTTATTTTTAATGAAAATAATTTGTTCTGATTGACCTCATCTTATCAGAAACCATTTTTTTTTTTTTTACTTTTCTGTGTTTTATTCTCAAATATTTACCTTGAAATTATATTTTAAGACAAAAAAAAAAAAAAAAAAAAAAAAAAAAGATCTTACCTATGCAATATCTTAAGACATGGAAGTCGTAACAAAGGAATGAAGCATAGCTGAAAAAAAATTCCCGTCTTTCGAGGGATTCGAACCCGGTCCACCCGGTTAAAAAATCAATGCTGTAACCACTGAGCCAAAGAGTCGACTGCCCGACGCAGTTGTCAGACATTGAATATATACCTACAAGCTATGCGTAATCTGCCAAGGCAGATAATCGAAGGTAGGAGTGCTAGGTCGTAACACTCCCTCGTTTCAAGGAAGTCATCATTTATGATGACGTGAAGCCATTTTCGGCGTATAAGTCCTATCCCGGACGAGGCCCCATCTTACGACATGAAAGTCGTAACAAAGGAATGAAGCATAGCTGAAAAAATTTTCCGCCTTTCGAGGGATTCGAACCCGGTCCTCTAGGTTAAAAATCTAATGCTCTAACCACTGAGCCAAAGAGTCGACTCCCTGACGCAGTTGTCAGGGATTGAATATATACCTACAAGCTATGCGTAATCTGCCAAGGCAGATAATCGAAGGTAGGAGTGCTAGGTCGTAACAAATGTCTATAGAAAAGTGATTTTTTTTTTTTTTTTTTTTTTTTTTTTTTTTTGAAATTTTGATTAGGAAAATTTTTAATTTTACTAATGATGTTATTTAATTAAAAAAAAAAAAAAAAAAAAAAGAAAACAGTGACTACAGAATTAAACTTTTTTTTGTGCATAGGTAGTTACGACAAATGGTTTTGCGTAAATCATGACCAAAGTTTGCAAATTTACTTCTTCTGTGCAAAGCGCAAAGCGAAAAAAAAAAAATAAATAAAATAAAATAAAATAAAATAAATAAATAAAAAATAAATAAATAAAAACGACTTTCTAAAAGATGTCGAAAGCACAGTAGACCAGACGTCACAGAACGTGACGTCTGATCAGGGTCTACACTGTTGGCCACTCTACAAGCATTTTTACGCACATCAACAAGCAGTGCAGTGAAGTTATGTCTGAGCTTCCTCGTCTGTGGTCGATGCTCACTGTGGTTTATAATGATTTTTTTCGTCTGACTTTCGGATGGTACGAGTAGTTAAGCTCTCATCTTTGCCGTTTCATCACAGTGCCGAGAAGTTAATTAATATGCTATTACTTGTGTCGATCCACTAAACATTTATATAACTGGAAATGAACCAGGATTAAGGCCGAAAGTTCGATAATTCTGGGATTTTTATGGTGGGTATATAGTTGCAACTGAATCAGGATTAACCCTTGAAGCGCCATGCAATTGTAGCAGACGACAATCTAAATTTTCATTTTTTATTTTTCAGGGAAAACAAGTATTGATATTTCATGTGGCAGACGATTCAAATGAAATGTCAAGACTTGTTTTCTTCTGATAATAATAATAATAATAATAATAATAACAATAAAGTCAAAATTGCCGTCTGCTTTAGTTGTGATAGGCGCTTTAAGGGTTTAAGGCGAAAGTTTAATAATTCGGGGATTTTTTTTTATTATTATTATTTCTGTCTCCTCCTAAACCACTGAGCGGAATTCAACAAAACTTGATCCATCACTTCCTCTAATGGTAGGTGTGTGCAAGAGCAACACTATTTTTCCGTTCGTCCATCTGGCGTCTGTCCAAATAAATGCCTGAACGTGGGAACGTCCGTCCATCTGTCCGTCACACTATCTCCTCCTAAATCACTGGCAGAGTTTTAACCAAATTTGCTACATGGCCTCCACTCATGGTAAGGGTGTGGGAGAGCAAGTTCATCCGTCCGTCATGCTATTAGCAACATTAACAACGAGCGCGGGGATTTGCGATGGCGCGCCAACGACTGCGCGTTCTAATCTTTGTTTGTCATGCTGGTATAGGATTAGAAGAGAAGCATGCTTCTGGCCACGATTCAGACCGATTATCCATTTAGGGCACCAGCAGAGACGTATATTTCGTGGGCATGCCTTAGTATGTGAGGGCAAAAGTTTTTCTTTTAGAGTAGACCCCGTTTCCAAAGGAAATTGGTGTAAGAAAAGCAAACAGGAAGACACAAAAATTGTCAGAAAAATCTAAGAAGTTGATCAAGTCCCCTTAAAGTAAACCCACTTCCCGCCTAGCTGTGGCTGCAAATTACAGGCGAACTTCAGTGGATCGAACATTTTTGGGACCATGGAAAATTGTTCGAGCCATGAGTAGTTCGAGCCATTGAGGGTTAATCATGGTGCCAGGTCAGGAAGCAATTGGTGATAATTTAAGGAATTTATTTCACTCTTCTAGACAATAAGGCATGTTGAATGTTCTCATTACAATTGCCTCGATGAGGCGATTATAATGAATACACACAACATACAATTTCATGATAAAATCAGTAAACTTTCTTTAATATTTGTTTTAGGGGCTGTCAGAAATATTTCGTAGGAACTCAAAAACAAGTTCGAATTGGCCATGATAAACAAGCCATCGGTGTTCGAGCTATTGAGGTTCGACTGTATAGGGTTGAGCCCATTCCGGATTTTTTTACGTTTCATAAGGGTCACTGATGAGGCCTTAATGGCCGGAAGTTGCTGAGTCTAGCCCAGTAAAACTACACTTCAGCTGTTTTTAGTTTTGTGTGTTCATTGCTGTCTAGGGCCATTTCTTTTAGACTCTATCTTTCTTCACTACAGCTGGTGTTAGTGCCGTGTGGCGACCGTAAAACGTCTCCCCACACTTCACTATAGCGTAGTTTATATTTTCCGGTCCTGTATGATCACTGAGTCTATTCAGAGATTTTTGACAATTTAACACAAATGTCACTGATGAGGCCTATTTGGCCGAAACTTTTGTGAGTGATTCATTGCTCTTAACCCTTGTCATGCTAAATAAATTAAGATGCCGCGCCCATTTCAGATTGTCAGCCAATCAGGTTACTTGATATAGATTGTTGATTTAACTTCACATACTGAATGACAAACAGTGCAGATCCAGATCAGTTGGCTTCTGATCTGCATCGGCACTGTTTGCAAAGACAGGGCATATCCGGTTTCAGCAGGACTAGGGTCATTGCTCTTAGAATCTGTCTACTATCTTATAGCTCACAATATTAGAAAAGAAAACAGAAATATCAAGCAAAACACATAATGTTAATGGAGCAGTGATAATGCCACTTATACATGTGCTAAGTATCAAACTTAGGCAAATAAAAAAAAATATGTGTGTTTAGGGTAACATGTGGGTAGATAGGGACGTATTTAACATTTTTTATATATTAAATTATGCAATTTTTATCAAATATATTTAGACTCTGCAGCATAATTCACAAACTTTTACCAAGTCTGCGATGTGTCTAAAAGGTATACTGATAGTCTGATAGTATGGCAAACAGTGTAGACCCTGATCAAACTGCTCATAGGAGCAGTTTGATCTGGGTCTACACGGTTTGCTCAGAGCTATTTGTCAGAATATTTAGCATAAATATTTTGGCCCAGAAACACCTTTTTTTTTAAGAAAACATGAAAAAATTGCTAGGTTTCACCAGGAAACTAGGTAGGGTAGGGTTACCCTAAACACGAGTGTAGGACAAAATCCCCCTCGGACAAAATCCCCTCTGCTCATTTTTGCATAGGTGGACGAAATCCCCTTCATGTTTTTTTACAAGGTGGACATAATCCCCTTTGAAACTTTTTACAGGATGGACATAATCCCCCTCGTGATTTTTACAAGGTGGACAAAATCCCCTCCATAAGATGGACAAAATCCCCAAAAGACTGAAGACAGAATAAATTTAAAACGTTCATTTTTGTATATAATCTATACATTTTTTCTTTGAATCGTGTTTTATCCAAAACCATTTTAAAACAGACCGTTTCTAAATATATGGTTAATGTGGATTTGTTAAGGATTCTGGGCTTCAAGTTTTCCTGGTTTTTGAAGAAATCAAATATTTGCAGTATCCTCCATACCTTTATGTATGCGATTCTACTTTTAATTTTTATTCTTCTTTATACCTACGTATTTCTTCATAAACCAGTAATTGCTGCCCATTATCTTCAACAGGAATGATATGATGCTGAGAACTGAAACAACGAATATTTTCTATGATTTATTAAGCTATTCCATCCAATAAATTTATATACATGAAAGGTGTAGCAAATATACAACAATGATCCTAAGTGTAATTAACGGTCTGCGATCAGATCTGATCAGGATCTTCACTGTTTGCTATTTCATCTACATTGGATTACTGCAATGTGAAATTACTCTTTTTTAATATTCTGAAATAATTACAGTGGCTGTTTGGATCTGTCTGAAATTTTAGGAATTTTAAGTTATTAAATTTATTTATCGGTGATTATTAAGTTTGTATAATGGTACAGGTAATCAATTTGATAATTAGCATATTCAATCATTTAATAATTATAAAAGAGTAAAATGGTCTGTTTTAAAATGGTTTTGGCTAAACACGACTCAAAAAAAAATGTATAGATTATATACAAAAATGAACGTTTTAAATTTATTCTATCAGTCTTCAGTCTTCAGGGAACAGAGTGTATGACCGATGGACACAGTCTCATCTACCATTCGAGTACACATATTTGTTACTTGGCCTTATCATGACAGAAAAAAAAAAAGTTACATTACATTGAATTTTTGATGCACAACAAAACTTGAGTGGGAAATGTAAACAAATTCAGTGATGTTCATAAATTACAAGTAGTATCGATTGAGTATGTTGAGACGGAGCACAAATATGAGGTTCAGCTAAATACCGAAAACATGTTTATGTATTCCAGGTATGACAGCGTGTACTGTAGTTCTAGCAGCCTACGTATGTGGTAAACAAGATGTTCCTGTTTTCGATGGGTCTTGGATGGAGTATTACTTTAGACAAGTGAAACCGAAAAACTAGTGTTGTATTAACGCTAAGCATGCTGGGTAAAAATTTCAGCAGACGACAATTTAAAACATTTTATTATTTTCCTCAGAAAACAGGCTTTGAAATTTGACATTTCAAAGCCTATCAGTGTCTATTTTCTGTGGGAAATAAGAAAAAAAAAAACGTCAATTTATTGCTCAGATGGTGGTAAAATTTACTTTTAACTGTTATAAAAATTGAAGAAATAATAATAATAATAATAAAAAGATAACTGTCAACATTTTCACAGATTTTATTTCTCGTATCCCTTGAAAGTATAAGACGTAATATTTGACTTAAATAATATTGATTGCAGACTGAATGTTAGTTTAAAGTGCCAAGCAACGACATTGTAGCAGACTACATTTTGAAATATTTTATGGTTTGTTTATTTTCTCAGATAAAATAAGGCTTTGTATTTCATGTGAATTCACATGAAATGTCATGCCATATTTTCTCTGAAAAAATAATAAAACAAGTATTTCAAAATGTCGTCTGCTGTAAGTGTGATTGGATTAAGGTGCTAAATGTAAATGGCAGATGATGACGTATAATAAAACGTATAGTTCGGTTACAAGTATAGTCCGGTTACAAGTACTTGACCGGGTGCAAATGAAATTGTCTATCACTGTCATAATGGCTCAGTCTATTCATATTGTTTGAACAGGTTTCTATTATGGTGGCACTCTCACTATTTATTATATTCGAACTGAATGACTACGCCTGGTAGACGCGGTCGGTTGTACATTTGTATAGGCATTTGTCACAGATGTGTCCGGCATTTTTCATCGTCGACCTCAACAATATAGCTTAACCCTTAAAGCGCCAGTCACAACTATTGCCGTCTGCTTTGTCATCTGCTTGTTATTTTAAAAGTCATTTTTGCAAACAGTGTGGACCCAGATCAGACTGCTCCTTTAGGGTCCACACTGTTTGCCTGTATGCAAAAATAGGTTTGAAAAGAATATTCAGCAGACGACATAAACAGACGACATTTTCAGGTGCAGTTTTTCTTGCAGTTTTTCTTGGCGCTTTAAAGGTTAAACTGCTTATACAAGTAAAATCTTCTTCCTTATTGATTGGACAGGTTCTTTCTGAATTAACGGGTGTCTATAACGTCTTTCTGTCGCCGGAAATACCTTATTTCATGTACACAGTGTAGGTCCTGGTCAAGCGTTTAAGGTAATTTTTCAGCACATGTCGCAAAACTCAGTACTAAGAACCACACGCTTCCGAGTTAGACACAAGAACTATCATTTACACAACCAAACCTGATAATAAAGAAAGAAGGAACGAAAGAAAGAAAGAATAACAAGAAGTTGGAGGGATACATTGCGTTTAGGTCGTTCGTCCGTTCGTTCGACAAACTTTGCAAAGAGTTAAAGTCTCGAAATTTATGTTTGGAATAAGGATAGAAAATGAGTAGACCCTATCTTTTTCGCTCGGACTTGTAGCTCCAGAGTTATACCCCTTTTTCGACGGGTATAATGGAATCTAGTCAGCAAGATATCTCGAAAAGTGTTTGAGCTAGAAGCTTGAAACTCGGTATGCTGATTGCAAATTCTTAGTCGATTACCTGATTAAGTATTGAAAACAATACGAATTTTTGTACGGAGTTATGCCTCATGCAATATAATATAAATAAGGAAATCTTGTCAGCAAGATATCTCGAAAACTATTTGAGCTACTGTATGACCTTCAAACTTGGTGTGCTTATACGGTATGATGAGTAGATTATCTGACCAGCCCGACATAACTCTAACAGTGCTGACTGGACCGTAAAACCAAATCAAACAAGCTAAGAACCTAAAGGGAATGACAAAAGTACAAAACACTTTACAATAGAGGCCAGGTTTTCAGGTAAGGTAAATGAAATAGACTTCTAAGAGAGATGACTCTCGAAGTATACATTTATACTCTCAAAGGCCGATTCTACCATTTGCACAATCAAACGGACACTAGTAAAGAAAGAAGGAAAAAGAAGCATAGCTAGAAATCTCAAGACTTTGTTGTACTTTCATCAAACAATCTGCACAAGATTAGTGTCAATCCGACAGTTTCTCACAATTTCAAGGAGTATTTGTTAGAGGTAAGAAAGTGATTAGAGGGGCAGATTCAGAGTGGGTTGCGAGTCCAATCCCCCTTTGACTCAAAATTTCATTTTCATGGGAAATTTTGGACAAATTAAAAAAACAAAACTTTTGGGATACCGCATTTAGCCTAAATATTCTCCTTGCTCTTTATCTTGTACTTCTCTCCAACAAGTCCTCTTTATTTCCTGTGAATGTGTGTAAAATTTGTCGGTGATTGGCAAACAGTGTAGACCCTGATCAGATGCCGCATTCTGCGGCGTCTGATCAGAGTCTAGACTGTTTGCACAGGCCTGTTTGTCCGAATACATAGAGTGAGTGCGGTAATTTGATCAAATCAAACCCCCTCAGAAATCATCCTGGATACGCCCCTGAATTATGATCTAAATACCAAAAAAAAAAAGGTAAGAGAAAAGTCCAGGGAGTGCCACAATCACAAAACCGCAGCCCTTTCCAGACCCCAAGATGAAGAGGAAACTGATAAAACCAAACAAGCACAAATCGAACAAACGTACGAAAAGCACTAAGATTAGCTCTCTCTTCCCCAAGCGAGTTAATCGCAAATGCAAAAACGACTGAAAAACACAAGAACAAAATAACACAAGGTTAAGACATAAAACAAATCCCCTCGTAATTTAAAAAATGACTACATCCAGGGGAGGTGCAAAATTGAACTCTACCCGGTCAAGAAAAAAAAATAGTTTACTGGTATCCCAATATTTAGGGTAAAAAATGCGGTACATATGTGATACATATTTCATGCAACTTGTCTATTTTTCCCAGAAAATAAGTTTTGACATCTCATGCAATTTCTTTCCACAGAGACACTTTGTATGAAATATCAAAGCATATATTCTGAAAAATAAGAAAACATGTCTTCAATTACCATCTGCTGAATTTGTCCATAGAGTGGAAAGAGTTAAACTAATATGAGAAATAAAAGTAGATAATAAAATTCATGGTCCATAAGGCACTATAGACACTGACATGGTTAATCCTTCTCTGTTTTCATATTTTGGGAGAAAATGAACATTAACTTCAGTTCGGCGTTTCATTGCATAGAGCCTTTCGTTATCACCTCTTTATTATCTCAATATGACTGTAAATAATCGGTTGAAAGAGACATAAAACTTCAAATCATCATTAAACAATAATTTACCGTATTCGTCCTAATTACCGCACACACCCCTATAAGCGCACAGTCAAGCAATTTCGTAGGATTCAGATTGAAGTCTGTGTAATATTATCTACTTCTTTATAATTGCATATGTTGTGGGCACTCATCTGAATTGCCTCGACAAGTCGAGGCAATTCAAATGAGAACCCGCAACATATGCTTTATAAACTTGTCGAGGTAATTCAGATGAGTACCAACAATATATGCTTTGATACAGAAAATCAGAATACATATCACATAAGCATCATTAAATACGCCCCTTTGGAAGTCATTTGCTCATATTCCTTTAAAGTGTGCCCTTAGGAAGATATTTTTTTGAAAACGGTAAGGTCGGGGTTGGGGTGGGGGGAGGGAATTGATACACTTTCAGAGGATGGGGAGGTAACTGTGTCAACTTTGTTTTGCCTTCCTTCTGAAAAGGGTCTAATTTAAAAGGAAAGAATTTGCTCCCCTTAGGAGCAAATTCTTTACTTTTAAGGTAGACCCTTTTCAGAAGGAACATTGTAGAGCCACGCTCTGCTCCCTTAACAAAATAGTGTTGTCTCTTTTTATGCCCCGCCACAAAACCTGGCGAGGTATTATGTTATACCGTCCGAAATTTTGTCCGCCCGTCAGCGCTTTATAATTTCGTGTCCGCTCCATAACTCTGATACTGTTTGAGATATTTTTCACGAAACTTCACACGAATGTAAAACACCATAAGACGATGTGCAGAACATATGAACCGTAACTCTGGTTTGCCTACCTTGGAGTTATTACCCTTTGAACATTCAACATAGCCATTTCTACCATGAACTCGTATCTGCTCAATAACTCTGATACTGTTCTTGATATTTGCACGAAACTTCACACAAATGTAAAGCACTATTAGACAAAGTGCGGTACACATAAACCGTAATTCTGGTTTGCCAACTCTTTGAGTTATTGCCCTTTGAACGTTAAATAAAGCCATTATCACCATGTACTCATGTCCGCTCTGTAAGTTGAAAACCGTTTGATATATTTTCATGAAATCTCACTTAAACGTAAAATACTTGAAGACAACGTGCAGACCGCAAGAACCATAATTCTGGTTAACCTACCCTTGGAGTTACGGTCCTTTGAACATTGTAAATATTAAAAATAGCTATTTCTACCATGTACATGTATTAGTTTCCGCTCTGTTAGTTGGGTACCGTTTAAGATATTTTAATGAAACTTCACTCAAATTTAAAGCTTTATGAGATGACACGGAGAACTCTTTTTTTTTCTTTTCTTTTTTCTTTTTTGTTATCAAATATGAGCCGGGCCACAATTACATGTGTGCCTAGCGAACACTCAGCCTGATCAGCCTGCGCATCCGCACATTTTGATTACAGTATTCGCAGGGCACTTTATGAGTAGCCAACCATCCTAAGTATCTACAGACGAACAGCAAGTACTCGTCAGCCTGCGCTTGGCGCACAAGCAGTCTTGTAGAAAACACTGTGTCCCGGATCAAACCGTGATTAATAAAAACAGTGAACTCTCGTTACAATGACAGCAATTGTTCCCAAAAATGTTGCCATTATAATGAATTTGCTGTTGTAAAGAATCCTTAATGAACAGAATATAAAAACAGACCTTGTTTTATTTTTATTTCCTCATAGAACATATGTTTTGGATATTTGTTAGAATCGCCTCATTGAGGCGATTCTAACAAATATCCAAAACGTATGTTTTTTTAATTTTAATGCAATACTCTTGCATAACGTCTCCTTAACTGTCACCTCCTGAGCTAAGGTTTTGTGACTTTCAAATTGTCATTATAATGAAATTATCGTTGTATCGAGTGTCGGTATAAAGAGGGTTGACTGTAGATTCATACATATGAGATGCACAGATTCACATAAAACCGATCATGCTGCGCATGCGCATACTCATCAGGCCGATGCCTTCCGTTGACATATTCTAGGATAGCAAATAATTGCGTAAGAGGCGGGAAATGCCCAGATCACGAAGACTGTTAGGATGTGTAGGCTGATCTGGGTCTTTGCTACCGACATATATTCGTCAACTTCTTATTAAACCACCCTTGACGAGTTCACTGGTGTAACAAAGAAAGACCAAAAGGACGTGTATTCATTTATTTATTTTTTTTTTATCACATATAAAATGACCCCAGTCGACATATTTATAACGTCAGCACTAGTGTCGTTTTACGACATTTAGCATGATACCATAATATTAGACAGCACAAGACAAAAACCACAAGAAGACCTGTGTAACCAGCAAAGATCAGCCAGTACATCCACCCAGTATGGCATGAGTTTTCGTGTACCCCTCTTTGGATAACCTGGTGGCTGTAGAAGGCACATGCGACCAGCGAGGACTCTGATCAGACTGCACGGATGCACAGGCTGATCTGAGCCTTCGCTGGTCGCACAAGTCTTATTGTAGGTTTTGTTATCCGCTGACTCATATGATTTGAGAATAAATCGTTGTAGAAAACCTCGAATTGAATCTATTAATTTCGTTCTGCCATTTCACGTAGAATTCCTGTCTGCATGTTATTGGTGATGACGTAGCTTCTTTAGCCATCAGCCACCCTGAAAGCACTAAGCAGAGTGGTAGCAGGCGAGATTCTATTTTTTATATTATTTTTCAGACAAAATAAGACTTGGCATTTCTTGTGAATTGTCTACTTGACAGACGATTCACATGAAATGTCATCCTTTTTTACTCTAAAAAAATACATTAAAAAAAAGACTAATAATAAAATGATAAAAATAGTGATAAAAAAGAAGAAGAAGAAGAAAAAAAACACACAAAGAAATCAAAATATCGTTTGCTGCAGTTGTGATTATTAAAGGTGAAGGCGTCTCATTTGCAAGCCTCTTACAATGTTTCCAAAGACAATATAAGCCTATTGGGATTATCGTAAAAGATGGCATGACGTCATCACTCTACATACGGGTAATTTTCACTGCTAAGAAATTATACTATTACTTTTATCTATATTATATGGTGGCATATTTCTGCCACGAGGTAGCTAGATAGCTATCGCGATAATATTCTTAATTTTCCAGAAAATAAAAAGTTTTCCTGAAAACATTATCGCAATAACTTGAATTATCTAGATATGTTTTTTAATTTCCAGAAAATATTTTAACGCAAAATTTCGTGATACTGCTCGGAACTGACATTAGTATCTAGATAAAATTATCGCGATAATTTTTTCATGGTAGCGAGGTAGCTATAAATAGAACACAAGCGGATATGACATTCTGGGATTTCTACGTACCGATTGGCGATTACCTAGTACAAACTCTTATCTTAAAAGTCGCTGGTAAATACCCTCGGTGAATTTCAACAGTATAAACAAAGGTATTCCGATTTCGGTTTCTGTATATAGATAACAGAAAATAAATGGCAGCTCTGGGCACTAACGCAAAAAATATCGCGATAATACTGTAAACTTTCGCGATAATATTTCCGGGAAACTTTTAAGATAATCTTTTGGTTTAAACATATTTTATTGCATAATACAAGTACAACAAAGTAACAAATTTGACATACAAACGATATAGGATTAGAACGAAAGCATATAAATACTTATAGAGTTCTTCTCCTCTACGGTGTATATTTCGTTGTTGACTTGAAGGCAGATTGTTTCACAGATCAAGGCAAAATGTTGTGGTTTGTTTCATGTAAGAAGGTAAAATAAATTAGTTGACAAAACACACACAAAAATATAGAATAAAAAAAAGAAATAAGAATAAAGAAAAAGTAAAAAAAAAATGAAAATAAATAGATAAATAATAAATAAATAATTCAATAAGTGTTTGTATTAAGAAAACAGTAATAAGAATCAAACAGTGTATAACAAGGTATATGAAAATGGCATTCTTGGAGAGGAACAACTGAGCTTGCATCCACAGGCAGACAATGCAGATATTGTTCAGGACAAGTTGTACCTGCAACATGCATTTACCACAGATTTAAAACCGTTTAGTGTTCAATATAAATTTATGAACTTTCTCAAAAATGGCTTTGTTTATGTCAACAGAGAGGTTTGAGCTGCCGTATAGCAGCAGATTTAAAGTAGGTGTCTGAATTGTAGAAATAGCATTCATTAAAGCTGTACGTTGAGTTTGGTAATGTGAGCAATGGAAAAAATAATGCTGCGAATCCTCGATACTACCACAACTACACAGTGGAGTTTCAGAGACAGTTTTCAGGAACAGATCCAGATTCAAAGCACTGCTGTGAGTACGCAAACGAGTGTGTAGGATCTGGAGACGGCGACTGCCAGTATAATAGTATTTCGGTGTTTGTTCCTTGTCTTTAATTAAGTTATATTCAAAAGAGTTAACAGAATTACTTTGCTGGAGTTCTAATGGCAGATTATTCCATTCTTTGATGGCCGTTGGCAGAAAAGATTGTTGATACTGAGTGGTTCTAGCATTGATTCCTCGTAGATTATTTGAATGCCTTAAATTATAATTAGAAACATTACTAATAGATTCAGGTACCAAAGAGGATAGATACTGTGGAGTTAAACTGTACCTCATTTTATAGAAAAGAGCTAGCCTGTGATTTTGCGTCTCTGTTCGAGAGTTTCCCATCGAATTTCAGAATAGAGTGTGTTTAACGAAACTAACTTTGTTGCTCCCGTAACTATTCTGGCAGCTTCATTTTGTATTTTGTCCAGTTCTCGTTTTTCGTACTGGGTACAGTTGTCCCATATGACATCGCCATACTCAAGCAACGGTCTTATAAATACAATATAAATGGTTTCAAGAGATTTTCTGTCGAGTTGAAATTTAAGTTTTCTCATGATATTTATTCTTGTCCACGCTTTTTCAGATATGTAGTTTATATGTTTGTGCCATAAGCAGTCTTGTGAGAATACTATTCCTAAGTGTTTATGAGAGTCCACTTCAGTTATTTGTACATTTTGCATAAATATTGGGGGGTGAAGGTTTCTATTTAATTTACGCGAAATTAACATAGGTTCAGTTTTTGGAGGGTTAAAAGTGACAAGCCACTTAGCAGCCCATTGTGTTATTCTTCCTAAGTCAGCGTTAATACAAGCAGCTGCAGTGACGGGGTCATCGACGACAATATAAACACTTGTATCATCTGCTAAAAGTCGAATATTGGATTCTATATCAAGAACAATATCATTGATATACACAAGAAATAACAGGGGACCTAAGATCGAACCTTGAGGGACTCCAGCATGTATAAAAATCCAATCTGAGACAGCACCAGGCAGAACAACTCTTTGCTTTCGATTAGTTAAATAACTCTTAAACCATTCTAGGACTTGTCCTGTGACACCAGCTGCTTCAAGTTTCAAAAGTAGTCCTGCATGCCAAACCCTGTCAAAAGCTTTGCTGATGTCACAGAAGACAACCCGCACTTCTTTGCCAGAATCTAAGGCCTGACAAAAAGTATTATATAAATATGTAAGTTGGTTGACAGTTGAATCGCCAGGTATAAAACCAGATAATCTTTTCAGAAAACTTCGAAATATCACGATAATTATTGAAAGTATCGTGATAGCTACCTAGCTATCTCGTGGCAGAAATATGCCACCATAATATTATTCGTTTTTTTTAGCCTTATTTCCGTACTTTTTCTGTATATGCCCATCTACTCTGTACCCGTGAAATTACCTGTACGATCTGCAATGACGTCATAGCCATCTTTTCCGATAACTGCTACACCTCTTAGTCGATGAAGTGACGGGGCTTTGACGTGACGTCATATCTGCAGAGTTATACAATACACACCCATGCATATTGGGATTCAAAATAAAATTGCAGGATATAATACGCGCATTAAAAATTGAAGTTTTCTCAAACAATCAATCTGTTTTAAAATCATTTTTTAAATCCGGTTTGTCGAGTGGTTTTGCTTTACGGGTGTAGAAAATTTTATAAATTTCTCGCTGTTTTATATTCGAGTTAGTTTTATAAAATTTGATAATGGGTTTGCCGTTATTACTGGGATCCGCACTCTTCACGACAATCATACTGTCGGCAACTCGCCCAGTCATCATTGAAACCTGCAAATAAATTGTGCACAACGCTTTAACACCCATATGTCTAAGCGTCCGGGTGGCAGAGTGGTTAGGGCTCCCTACCTCGGATCAACATCACGAAAACACGCCTATATAATTTCGACACCCCCCTAAATCCCACTTTTATATAGTAAAACTGGGGTTGACTGGGGTAAACATTATTTTTCTTACTTTGCTAAAAAAAGGATTGTTGGTACTCATTAGAACCGCCTCGGCGAGGCGGTTCTAACACGTACCCACTATCTATGTTTTAAGCAGAAATATGAAAAATATCAGAATTTTTATTTGAAAATTTTCCATTTTCGGTTGTAAAAATTTAAATATACATTTAAATAGGTGTGTTTTCGTAATGAGAGATCCCGTGTTCAACTCATGACTACAACGCTCATGTAATGACTCATTACATAAAGCCTTTCATTATCACACATCCATCGTCTCTTTTTGACTTAAATAATGTTGAAAGGGACGTAAAACGTCAAATAGATCAAATGCACCTATAGTGTGCGCTTAAATTTTTTTTTTACATACTGGGAAACATGTGGTAAAATATGTACTTACCTATACTAAGGGTACACTAAAAAAAAAAAAAAAAAAAATAGATCAGCGAAGGATTTATCAAATGATGCTTAAGCGTTTTTTGTTTTTTTTTGTGGTGTTTTTTCTTCTGATTTTCTTTATAAAAGCATATGCTATGGGTACTCAATTAAATTCAAGCCGATTCAATTGGACGCAATTCAAATGGGTTACCACAACATATGCCTTTATAAAGAAGCACAGAACACAAAAAGTACACTGGCTGTAATCTGAAGACTACAAAATTTATTGCCTGTGCTCTTATAGGGGTATCCCGGAGGAGAATATACGGTAATTAGGTCGGATACGGTATGTCAACATATCTATAAGACACGTATAGATCTAAGCAACAACAGATAAGACCAGTTTCAGTCATAACGAAATGGGAGCACCATTTTTAGATCGATTGTTTGCAATCCAGCCTAAGTATACATATACACCAAAATTTGTTGACCAATGTAATCAAACCGCCCGGGATTTGTACGAACCCCAGGCTCGTGGGGGGAGAGGTGGGGAGAGGGGGGAAGGGGGCGGGAAGAGGGTGTAACTTGGGGATAATTTTGAGCCAGTATTTCGAAACCTACCCCATTCATATACCTGGCCTTTGAAAAAACGGACCCATTCATATACTAGAACATCTGAAATGTTGACCCATTCATATACTGTCCGTTGATTTTTTGTACCCATTTATTGCTGGTAGTTAGACAAATAATGCAGTCAATTCATTAAATACCAAGAGAAAAAGCAGCCTCAAAAATCTCTGTGAAAAATATGTGCCTATACCGGGAAGTCAGAAAAAGTGGTGCCTTTCATATACCAGTTAATAAAAACTGGTCAGTCATACACTTTTTTGTTGAAAAAAGGGGGGCTATTATATATCTTGCAGCGCTGAAAAAGGGGGCCATTCGGCATGCACATCCGAACTATGCCATATATAGGAAGTTACCTCCCACCTCCCCTGAGGGTAACGGTTATATATAAAACGCGGCGTCTGAACAGGGTCTGCACTGTTTGCCTCAATTACGGGAAACGAGTTAAAGGAAACAGTCTTAAAGGAAAGGCAAAATAGAGAAAAAAGAATGTCCATCAGGATAGGGTTTTCCAAGCAAAAAAGTTTGATACAAGTTTGATCAAAATCGACCAGCAAATAAGAAAGTTATTGGAGTTTAAATATTTGAAAACCAACTCTTATGGAGGCCGCCATTTTCGGGCTTTGTGTCGTTACACAGCCCTCATTTAATATGCATAATTAAAATAAACAGCATATAGATGGATATTTTGTCTTAATGATTCCAAAAATGTTTTCTTAAAGTAGTAAACAACTTAGTTTCTAAATAAAATTGATTTGGTTATAAAAATAATGCAAAATTTCAAAGTTTAATTTTTTTAATCTCATTAAATATTCGAAATGGCGGCACCATGTCGGCCATGTTAAATCCTTCAAACAATAATAACTTTGTTATTTCTTGACCGAATTTGATCAAACTTGTATCAATCATTACGGTTTGTTAAGCTCTTCGTTGTGAAATACATTTTATATTAAGATTATGGTCCCCTTTAAGTCCCCGTCCAGGACCATTTTCCTAGTCTACACTCAGAGACAATTAACCCTACCCCTACACCTCAGTGCTGTCAGTGCTTTGATTTCCTTTAAGCGTAGCCCCCGTTTTTGAAACGATTCAAATACTAGGGAATCATAAGACATAAGAAACTTTACTTTAAACATCCATATATTAGCCATTACGGCTATTTTACCGACTAAATGTCTGACTGCATATAGCCGCTTTCCACGGAATCGAAGCAGCAGCAGAATACGGCAGGCCCTAAGCGATTGAACAGTCCTTCATAGAACCATACTGCTCACCTCCGTGGAAGAGGCTGGAAAAGGTATCCTATACAGCGTCCTGCTGGGATCTCATCACCAGAACAGAACTACAGAAAGGAAACTTTATTGATGTACAACTCAGGCCATGCACAGGCGGCGAAAGAGTACAAACATCTATACAAACAAATATACAACACAATGTTAACTTTTAAGAGGTAAAATTATTCAAGATAATTTGAGCGAATTTGGAAAGCCTCTTGAGGAGTTACATTATTAGAACTTAGCATAAGCAGGAATTCTCGTACTACAGCTACTAATCCGCACCAATCGGTCCCTTCTGTGACGTCACAGCCTGTCGCTAGTTCTCAGACAGGCAATAGTGTGGAAATGTATAGAATTATATAGGAGCCCATCATTTAACTAATAAAATCATTTATTTTCAATAATACAAGATATTATTATAACCTCGCAATAGATGGAAAAATGTATCTGCTTCAATTTGATACCAAATTTGTTGAAATAAGATAAATTTTAAAATGGCCCAGATTGTAATGAATGCTACAAGGGTTTTTCCTTATTAAGTCTTTGTATTTTACAACAAAAATGAAAAATAGCCTTGATTCAATCGCCCAAAAGTCATATCTTTTAAATTTTCTCCGTTCGCTATAACCTCCCATTCGATAGATCTATTTAATATCTATAGTTATGTAGTAAAATATTGAATAAATTATTTTATTAAAAATGGCCCACAGGTTGCAGAATATAGCTATATTTCAAAAATGCGGAGCGAAAATGTGTAATGATCACACAGACGCAGCTAGGTCTTGTGTGTACACATGATACTAGAATGAATTGCAAGAAATGGTTGTAAGAATTGGAAAATAAAAAAAGAAATTGGTTTCTATTGATATATTATAAAGATTTAGCTTCAAAAAGGAAAACAAAGATATATATTTATAATAATATAAACTTATTAATTTTTGTTTATGTTGAATAAATTATTATGTTTTTATTCGGCAACTTATTGAAGCTTTAATGAAAATTTGATATAATTACTTTTGACCATAGGAAAACTACAAACTGTTTAATTACTTGTTTTTTTGTTTGTTTAATGACGAAAAAATGCTTTGTCGGATACAAGAAAAATACCTAAGTATGCGGCCACTCTTGCGATGTTTTCTTAAAAACAATTACTGCTAATGAAAGACAATTATGTCCTTATCTTGACGAAAGAAAACAACGAAATCACATTTTACATAACTGACATACATGCTTATGCGCAATTTTAGTAGCACAAACAGAATCAAATTCAACATTTGATCTTTTTGCATAAACTAGCGCTTTAATTGACACAATTTGCTCATTTTAGATTCCTGTACATAAATAAGGACTAAAGTATATGGTTCATAATCATGGCTTCATCTAAGTGCGTGCGTGTACAAAATAAATTTGACTATAAAAAACTGAATGAGCTAGGGTGAGGCTCTCTCTCTCAAACGTTGTTCTCTAAATCTGTGAATAACACGAGTCTCTCCAAATAAAAGCAGCATTAAATATGACGTGCAAACATTGTAGTTCCAGATCAGCTTGTACATACATTTTTTCTCTGATAGAATGTGCAAGCTCTATTCAACATGCGGTGTTAAATATGTATATTTAATAAATAATTTATAATATTCAAAAAAATACATTAAAACAAAATGATAATTGATATTATTTTCAGAAATAATTACTGAAGTAATCTTTAGCTGTATATCATAATTCGGAAAATAAATAATCCTATACTGGTTTCATAAAATGGTTCTCTATCTAGGAAATTAAAACATAATGATACTAATGATATTATTATTATTATTTACTACTACTACTATTATTATGTTGTACATCACAATTTCGAAGAATAAATATTATTATGCTGGTCATATTCGAAATGTTTTATTTGTAAAATAGCCACATGGACAGTTCATACTATCGTACATGTGTCTTTAGGGGTAAAATATTGCTAATTACTGAATAAACCCTATTAGACACATTAAATTACTATCAAACTGAAATTTGATCAAGTCCGTTTGGCTACCTGTTGACACAGCGTATACCTGCTATCTGAGCGGCAAACAGTGTAGACCTTGATAAGTTACTCTTTGATGTAATGTCTGATCAGGGTCACTGCCTCTTGTTATGGTGTGTTTATCAGAATACTGAGGTTAAATACTATAAACCACTTTCTCAGTCAGATTCAATAAATTATTCACACCTTTTCAAACATTGCCCTAAAGACAATTGTTTCAAAAACAAACCTGGGATATCAGATGATTCGTTTCTATTCTTTACAACACTTGCCCTATCTTTTTAACAAGGCCATTATAGAACCAACTGATTTGTCTAAACATTGCTGGGTAAGTGTAAAATAGTGTAGACCATGAACACACAATGCGTAATGTGACATCTGATCTGGGTCTACACTGTTGACACAGACCTCTCTGTCTAAAAACCTAGGATATTAGTAACAGTCATAATCCAAGGAAAACGACATTTTATCCATATTTGCTAACTACCCAACACAGAAATAACACGAGTCTCTCCAAATCAAAGCAGCAACCATTGTAGTTCCAGATCAGCATGTGCATACATTTTCTGTGATAGATTGTGCAAGCTGTATTCAACATGCAGTATAGACTCTGCTCAATATATTTCAGCGGACACACAGACTAATCTGGGTCTACATTGATCGCATAATTCATAAGGCCCATTTTTTTTTTTTTTGAAAAGATTCAATCATAATTGTTTCTTATTTTACTTGAAGACACCTTAAAGTTCTTGAAACGATCAACAAAACATTTTACTTTCATTAATATTAGCATTAAAAATATGTTTCAAACATATATAAATACAAGTTAAATAACAGCACGTTGTTTATTTTCTGGTTCCATTTGTTCTTATTTATCATTATCCAGCTGGGAACTAGAAGCCTCAGGCCACTGGACAAATTAATAATAGCTTAATCTATACCTCATGCAATAAAAACAAAGTGGTCAAAACATCAAATAAACATCAACATGTGAAAAGGACCATTATGACTATGATCAAGGAATATGGGTAAACGAAGCGCCATCTTTAACTGTATAACTAAAGAACCACTGATTACTGTAGAATATATCGATTAAAACCTGATCAGAGTGTGCAGATGCGCAGATTGATCTGGATCTTTAGTGTTTGCATAATAAATAATTTCCCTTTTTTCATAATCTGACACAACTGCCCTTTATCTGAGTCAGATCACAGGGTCCTGCAATTCTAGCTTTGACATGTCAAGCGAATTGTCTCCCTCAGAGACAGTTTGTATGGACTGTGAAAACCTGTTTTTTTTTTTTTTTTGTGGGGATGGGGGAGAGGTAAAAAATTTAACCGTAACCTTTTCCACTCTCTGAGCTAATTCAGCAGCAATAAACTGGTGGTATTTGTTGAATTTTCCCCAGAAAATAAGATTTGACATTTCATGAAAATTGTTTGCAATGGAGATGCTTTGCATGAAATGTCAAACCATTTTCTTTTTAGGGGATGGGATGATATTTGATTCCTTAACGTTTATCACTTTCTGGGCTAATTCAGCATGCGATAAAGTGGTTAGTGTCTTAGTTTATCCAGAAAATAGGATTTGACACTTCATGCAAATAGTCTTCAGTGGAGACAATTTATATGAAATGTCAAATCCTGTTTTGAAAATAAAACATACAGAGGAATTGTTCAGGATGAGTATTTGGTGATTGTATTTTTTTCTCTCCATGAAAACATATGTTGTGGGTACTCATTAGATGAGCTCGCCAAGGTTCTTCAAATGAATACTCATAACATGTTTTTGCTTCACCGAGGTGCATCAAATTAATACCTACAACATATGTTTTAATGGAGAACTAGAGAAAATTATCCCATATTTATGTTGTCTGCAAAACTTTTACCCAAAGTGCTAAGGGCTCAACTGATAAGTACTATGCTAATTTGCGCCACCAATGGGCCATAGGTTTATGAAATAGGATTGTCTTTATGCTGTAAACAAATAGCCCAAAGCTATTAATGTACCTGTCTTGAAAGAAATGTCCTGTTTGTACACCTCTGTCCAGCTGATGGTCTTTGTGAGCTTTGCAGACTGGTTTCAAACTACTAAATTATCAAATTACCAATAATAATTAAAACCTCTAAATTTACTTTTTTTTTTCTTCTAATCATGTACCCTTATACTACTAGAAAAGGAAATAGTGACTAGCGTTGTTTATACTTTAGACCCAGACCAAACTGTGCTCAGGCACAGAATGAACAGGAGGATTGTTTAGCATAAGCATCTGCACATACTGATCTTAACAATCAGATCTGTAACACACATTAAGCAAAGAGCATAAACCTTGTTCAGAAAGCGCAACGAGGCCTTGGTCTACGATGGGCACATACCTGAAGGTTGCTTAAAACACTGTAATATTTGATATTATTCATTTATGCTAAAAAAGGGACATTGACAAATAGATAAGAACTTTAGACCCAGATCAGACGCCGCATAGTACGTAGACTGTCCTATGATGTTAAGAAGAAGATGACATAGGTCTTTCTCCTGTATTCATTATCTATAGGCTTCTTTCTTTTTTTCTTTCTTTCTTTCTTGGTTATCATAAAGTAATGTTTTTTTTTTTGTTGTTTTTTTTATTCATTCATTCATTTTTTTTTTCAAATTACTTATATATTTAATTAAATTTTCCCATTTGTTTTCTCCGGGTAAAATGACCGTTTTTTTTTTTTCAAAAATTGTACCGAACTATCATCAGTAATTAAATACAACCTTAATTAATTAACTCATTTGTTTTCTTAGATTAACTATTGTTCTTCATTTTAAAATCTTACTGAATTACAATTCATTAAATATAACACTTTTTTAATTTATTAATTAGTTTTGTTTTCTTAGGTTAAACTATTGAAATTCGTTTAAAAATCATATTGAATTATCTATAACTAAATACAACATTTTTTATTTAATTTGAAATAATAATAATAATAATAATAATAATAATAGATTTTAATCAATTATTTAATATTTTGTTATTATCATTATTAATTAATTCTTAGGTTATACTATTGATATTCTTTTGAAAATCATACTGAATAATCTGCTGATATTCATTCATTCATTCATTCTAACTCGGACCTAGTCCAGTGTATATTGGGTCCAAGATTCTAAAGAGCATCCATACATGATTTAATCTGTAGTACTGTAGGTGTGTGACACTGGGTTGATTACACACCAGCTACACAGGTAAGACGACGGTTACGGGCCTCCGGTCAAAGGGAATTAATCGAAGCCTATCTAAAATGGAATATCGATAACCTGAGTGACAGTTCCTGTAGTACGATAATTCCTGGTAGTGGTAGGTTTTTAAATATCAACATATTATGTTCTCGATAAAAAGTAGGTACGCTCGTATCAAAAAACGTTTTCTGTCTGAATCGAAATAAAGTAATATATATATATATATATATATATATATATATATATATATATATATATATATATATATATATATATATATATATATATATATATATGCATAACCAAGAAATACCATGATTTCTACCTGGTATTTTCCTTGTTTTCTAAGAAGAAATATTCCCTCTTAGCCGGGAAATAAATCTCTTTAACCGGAACTACTTTTTTTTTGTAACATATGAACGGCCTAGATTTTGACCCGTGGGATGATCGCAAATCCTTACTTATCGGCTGAAAATTTTAAATCCATATGCTTTTTTTCGTTGAATCAGATCACAAGCATAGAAATTAATCCTATCTGAGCACAGAAACACATAAATATCCATTTAAATGGGAATAGGTTATCACTTTTCAATCTCTCGATTCGTTTAGTTTTTTTTTTTCAAAATGGCGCCCGAGTGTTCACTGCTTCAAACTGTCAATGTCACTGTATTACTACGCCGACCCAAAATAGAAATGACAGCGTAAACAAACTGGCAGACTAGACTTGCCACAAAAGCCTCTTAAATGGTGTACTCTATTGCGGCGAAATGCATGTAATATACAGTTTATTCATTTCTCCTATTTTAAATATGGGATTTATAAACCTCGGGAGGTAAAAAAAAAAATCCGATAAAGAAACTCGTGCTTCGCACTCGTTTCTTTATCGGATTTCTTTTACCTCCCTCGGTTTTTAAATCCCATATTTAAAATAGGAGAATGAATAAACTCTATTTATTATATACAAAGTAATGAAATATAGAGAATTATTAATGAAATAAAATGCATATTTCGAAAAAGTTATATTTTCACTAGTGAAAATATAAAACTTATATTTTTACTCCTCTGAGCAGTGAAAAATATAAGATCTGGAACTACTTCGCACTCGTGAAAATTTGAATGTTTTCATTACACGAGATGAAAATTTCTATGGTATTCACTGAAAAAGAGTAAATTTTCTTTTTAGTTTATTGTTTACTGGCCAATGTGCGTTTCTGACGTCATATCTAACGTCACCATACAAAACATGAACGTCATGGCGTCGATGTCCAAGGGACAAAAGTGCGTGTCAGACTTCCCCTTGCAAATGCAAGATTTGCATCTCTTCTATCGAAAGTGATGTATATAATAAAAAGAAAATTCAAATGTTTGGCGTGAATATGACTTTTATTTCATCTCGTGAAGTGAAAAATATGTATATTTCATTCGTGCCTTCGGCACTCATGAAATATACATTTTTTCACTTCACTCGATGAAATAAAAGTCATATTCACTCCAAACATTTGAATATCCTCTCTCTCTATATATAAATATATGCTATGGTATTCGTCACCAAGGTTATTTTTCGCACACAGCTGACACTTTCTTTCGTTGAGAGGTATATTTTCCCAGCCCCCGTCTCGACAGGAAGTCTATGATTATTAGTTCTGGATTTAATGAGAGGTAAATAATGTTTTATATCAAGGTTAATTAAGTAATTCTTAAAACTTAAATCTTGCCTAAAACATTTGTAAGATTTGCCTGTTAACGACGAATTAAGTTTCTGAACCAATTCTTGAATGTGTAAATCATTCAGAACTCGGGAAATTGCTAAATTATTCAGAACCCGAGAAATTGACCGACCTAGGGTTATCAATACAGCTTTTGTGGAACAAATCAATTCGTCTGACCGAAATAAGTGTGTCTGTGATACATCGGCTCCATTTATGCTAAAAAATCCCTGTATTGTAATCATGCGAAAAAATATTGTATATATTTGACAATTTAGTTTTCTTACCACTTACAATTGATAACCAAAATCCAATCATGCGGTTTTTAATATTTATTTCAATTGGCGTCCGCCCTAGCTCAGCATGGAGCATATAAACAGGTGTACTTTTCTTCAAATTAGTCATTTGTCTTTAAAACATTGTGAATAATTTTAATTTACTGAGTATTTTCGAATTAATCTATAAGAGTAAGTAGTCATGGAGAATAGAAATCGTTGTAGTCTCCCAGCAATGGAGTCCAGTCAATGTTTTCCAAAGTTTCAGAGATGTCAGACAAGGTAAAAATTATCTCCTGTTTTAGTTTACTTTATTCTTGAACGATTCAGAAAATTTTCTTTTACAAAATAATTGCTGTGCATAAATTTGGAAATTTCTGACGAAACTATCAGTCAATATGGGTTCAAAATGTTTGTTTTGTTTGTATGATTATGACACAGTTATTTTTTGTAACGTACGAAGCAGATTTTCAACACAATTTGAACGTGTTTTACGAA